>CM076079.1:4760000-5080000 GCA_038088235.1 Zacco platypus
TATTTGGGTCAGACTGGCTGGAGTAGATACTGAGATGAAACACCCAAAACAGAATTTAAAACAGGTCCAATACTGACTGCATCAAAAGGTCACGAGTCAGTACATACACAGACATAAGTCTTGCGAAAAATGCTGTCACATCAAAAAGAATCTGCAGTTGTGGTTTGTACAGTGGAACTTTTTCACATATCTGTGGTTATGACTTCAAGTTAAACAATGGATATTGTTTTTTTCTTTTATTTTAGCTTGACCATATGTTTACAGCAATGTTTTTCAAAATGCATTTTTATATTCTTATAAGTCTAATATGAATAACATATATTATATAATCTAGTTCTTAATAACATAATTAAATATGATCATGTATTTAAGATATAAGCAAGTTATATAACTCTTGAATGTATTTATTCAGGCATCAGTGTCTGTGATGTAATTCAATGGAAAATGTGCAGCAATTGTTAATTACTCTGTTTGGTAGCCGAACACCAGTCAGTGCATTCTATAAAAGTAGTAAACACTTTGCACTCATTATGACTTTGTCTATTTATACTGTCAACTTTCTTTTAAAGGATCCAAAAAAAAAAATCCCGAAGTAAACATCTGTCTCATTTGATTCTGTCTCTACAGGATGCACCTGGGAGCGAGAGGGAGGCTGTTTGTATAAAGTGAGAATGAGGTAACAACGTTTACACTGCGGATCACACTCAATAATTTTCCACAACAGGGTATTAGATCTGAGGTTTAGGAAATAATGTCGCTCCACTGAAATATGGCACAAACAGCCTACTGTGAACCTATATTTACATACAGAACAAACAAGAAGATTTCTCAGTGCGCTGTAACCCGCTCGCATACAAACCCGGCCACACTTCACCAGGCCTTGACATGGAAAACCGCCCACTACACCAAACTGAAACAGATGTTTGGGAGTTGCATAACAGCAGAGGTATTGCAGCTGTTTTGGGAAGCAGAACAAATGCCAAATCACCAGTGTATTCAGTCAGATTCTGAACACTGAACCATTGAACATTGTCCATGGTTGTTTACTTCAGTCCAAAAATACCATGAAAAAACTTGGTAACACTTAAATTCGTTATATTTAATGCATCATCAAAGTGTTTAATTATGCCTTGTAATGCATCTTATAATGCGCTGTATGGTCTCATGAATAATTGTAACCACAGTTATAACACATTATCTATTCACTGAACACACCTTTAGAAAGTATAATGCATGACAAACAACCAATTTCAGATGTAACAAGGAACCTGCTAATTCTATAATGCATTTTAACTTTGGTTACAATTATTTATGAAAAGATATAATGTATTATAATCTAACCTTATTATTATTATTATTATTATTATTTAACTTGTTGGTTTCTTAGATATTTGCTAAAAGTCTCTTGTCTATTAAACGTGACATAACATAATATGAGTATTTGGTAACGTTACATTGTTACATGTACCTGCTGTGATAATAACAGTAAATTATGCATAATTACAAGCAAATAACCCTAAACCAAACCCTATTACGAACCATATCCTATAATAAGTGCATGTAGTCAATGGATATGTATAATATAAATGTATAATTACACTGTAACACCGACTCCTTCAAATAAAGTGTAACCGAATCTTCATATTCGCATAAACTTGACAAATTTATGTGTATTCGTGTTTCTCTTTTTAATGTATGGTTTGTCTATTCTGTTTGTAATAAGCTGATGTTTTAAATCGTGTGCCTTTTATCATATAAATGTTCAGTATTAAGTTGATTTTAGTTTGATATAGCTCGATAATGGCAGTAAACGTCAATGAAACCTCAGATCAGAGTGAACTCTGATATTTCCATAAGTAATTTCCTTTTAAACCTCCACCCATCTGCAATAGGACGCAGTGGACGTAACCCACTGGAACTGCATAGTCTGTCGGAAGTTCAGTAGAAATACTGAGATGTGGGTTTTACATAGAAGTCTTACATCAGGGACCTCTCAGAGGATTGAGTTACACTGAGTGTGCCCTTCCTGAGGAGAGAAAGATGAGGGTTTCACACGCCATGATCTGTTTTCTCACTATGCTAGGCCCCAAAGTCTTCTGGACAGTATCTTCTATATACTTAGTATGCTTCAAGTAATAGTAGAAGTAGAAGCATACTTCAGTATACTTCTTCAGCGCAGTATCCATTGTGAATTTAGCTCTAGATCTGTGTATATACATAGTAAACTTCTGCAATTAAACATTTTTTTTTTTCATAGTTTTTTTTTTGATTGTCCAGATAGTCCAAAGTACAAACTTTGTATATTTTATAATCGTGCACATGGTTCCGCACACACTGAGGTCAATGACATTTATCTATCTTTATATATATGTAATTACTGGAAAGAATTTGATTATTCATATAAAGCGATTTCATTGCATGTAGTAAAATGTGAGCAGCAAGTGATGCCATGGCATACTTGAATAGCAAATGTCTATCATAAACTACCATGCATGCTGAAGGGATATTATTGGTCTAAATGATTGCTTCGTGAAGGCCTTATCTTCCATGCTTGAACTTTACTCAGCGTCATCTTCTCAATCTTGTATTAAGGCCAAGGAAGATCGCTCTGATTTTACATCACTTTTAAAGTTGGAATTTTATAGATTCCAAGAATCTGATTGTAACTGGTCTAAGATGTTACAGAGGTCATATGTAAAACTGCAAAAAAGTTATTGTCCCCCATGAAGAAGAAGAAAAAGAAAAAGATCTGAGGGTAGTATTTAGTGTAAACATAAGGTTTATTGCAATGTGCATTTTGCATCCATAAATCGTTCAAATAAAAAATACAAAACATGGATACAATGAAGCAACAATACCCATGTTTCAAAAAGACTGCTGTCAAAAAACTTCTCCCTGTGAAAAGTTACACATGGTCCTGTTGGCTTGTGAGTATTAGGCAAGTCTTTGGTGGTTAGAAAACACAAAGTTCATTGAAAAAAAAAAAAGTGGCCTTCTTCAGACACCATCGTGCTTGTTAGTTGGTTGGCATAGAAGGTCAACAGAACACACGTTGGACACATGTCAGCAGAACATTCGCAGCAACATTATCCACTCCTCATCTCCGTCCGTTTCAGAACATTTCGCTTTACATCAGTCGCTAATTTACAGAACTATGCAAATGTATACAGATTTTCATTCCCACAAAAAGAAAAAAATCATTTTTACACACAGCCCATATAAACAAGTTGATTTTGTTCCGTTTCAAAACACAAACAAGCAATAATCCCCATAAGCAGCAGGCCCCATCTGCAGAGATACAAGTGATGCTATACAAATCATATGGCAGGAGTCACCGCTGTGAACGAGAGGACCAGTGCTCCATACAGGTCCGTCTCAAGCGTCCTTAACTACAGGAGCTAAGAATGTCCACAGTACTAGGAATCAATGACACGGAGGGCAGGAACGCGAGTCCCGTATAGCTGGTGTCAGGTGGGGCTCTCGTGAGACCGTGGGGGCATCTCGTAGGGACGTACATTTCCTTGGCTTGACTTGGATAGGCCGAAGATGTGCTCTCGGCCAGCTCCAACAGGCAAACCCCTCTCCGTCTCTTCGTGAGAGGGACCAAAGGAAAGCAAGGCTGACCCCCTTCCAAGCAAGGGGCACGTCAGTCCCGTTGTACAGTAACCTTGGACGTCTACATCACTCTCTCTTTTCCATATTAGTCCGAAGAGATTGTCGGATATTACAGAACTTGGCCACTGGTACGTCGTAATGCTTTCATTTCAGGTCAGGTTTCATCTGTACAGCCAGCTTCATCTTGAAGTTGCATATCTGGAGGTCCATTTCAGGTGAGAGCTGTGGCTCTGCCCGCCCCATGGCAGAGCCACTTATACAGCAGACCCCGTGCTGCTGTACTGGTGGTCGGCATCCTCGGGGGAGCTCAGCTCCTGAGGTTCCAGAGCAAGGCCGGAGTCTGAGGGCAGACGTGACTGAAACTTCTCCAGCTGCTCTGGGCTCGCCAGGTTCTTCAGCAGGCTGTTCTCCCGCTCCAACTGGTTGTTTTTCTCGGCCAGCTCCTTGATCTGCTCTTTCAAGATCTCCACCTCTTCTCTGACCGCATACATTAAGTGATTCTTCACAAGATCCTACGAGAGAAGAACAGCGGATTGAGTTTCCTTGATCACATACTATGACTATTAAATACAATGTTATTATGTGGAATTAATGTATGAATTCAGAAAAACGAGGCATTGAATTGAGCATGTGTATTGTACTCCTTGAATAACAATGAAATAAACCGCAGGGCATTTATTCAAGGCTGCTGAATTTGTTATAACTGTACATTGTTCTATCATTGGGAGGGAAAAGAGAATCTAAGGGGCTGTTTACACAATATCATTTTAGAACTAAAAACAAAAACTTTTAAGCGTTTTGGCCATTCATTCACATGACAACAGCATTTTGGGGGCCTGAAAACGCCAAGTTTTGAAAAAACGAGCAAAAACAATACCGTTATCGTCTTCTTGTAAACTACAAAACCGCAAATTTGTGAGAACGGTGATATCATGCACATGAGTATTACGTGTTCAAAGTGACATCGCCAACTACTGGCCTGGCAGCATAATACGGCATTTTTAGTCGTTTTCGCAGATCCGTGTTAACAGAGATGATTTTCACTACATTGTCGTCTGTACATGAAAAATGCAAGAAAAATGTACCGTTTTTAGTACACTGTTGTCGTGTACACGAATCCTACGAATGTTTCCCATTTGTATTTACATTTTCAATTTTTTAAATCTGAATAAAGCTATTGGAATTCAATTTTGAGCATAGTTTATACGCTTTTGTAATGCATTAATATAAGACCATTTACTTGTACCAGGAATGGTACTTTTACAGTTAAACAGCAATAGCACTTATACGAGTTTTAAAATGTTTACAGATATTACTAGGAGAATTAAATGGGTAAAAATAGACTTTTACTATCAGTTAGTTGTAGCGGGGATGTATATCCAAGAATAATTAGCTAGTAATTCTTTATTTTATTTTCATTTTACAACATCACAACAGAGTTTATAATTAAAATGCAGCTCTTGGTTAACATAAATGTTATGTTTACATCTATGGTGAGCATGATAAAAGTAATAAAAGACTGCTTTTTCATTGCTAATTATTGTAATATTTAATAACTATATTAGTAAATAGTACATTAAGACTTTTGGTATAAAACACTTGGTTGCAGATGTTACAGGGGGGATTAAATGGGTTAAAACAAGGACTTAATAATAAATATTTATATAACTGTACTGCGACCCTTGACTTTTACTGCAGGTGGGCCAACAAAGCACATGCAATAAAGGTAGAGGCAGCAGCTCTGCACACACAGCCTACACAGAAACCAGATACTTTCCACTGCTATTCTACAAACATGAGCTCATTCTAGTCTGGTATAGGATCAGAAAAAGTTATCCATCTTACCATTGCTTGTTCGATCTTGTTGTCAATTGCCACAACGCTTGCGCCAGAGGCACTGCAAAACACAAAGACACAAATTATCAAAACGCAGTTCAGGCACTGCAGAGGCAAACAAGCTCTTAGTGTTGAAGCGCAGTGAATAAAACAGTAATGCAACATTATATCCGACTCTTCGCGAGATGTAAAAAGCATCTAATAGCCTCATACCTGTTGTCTAGTTTGACCGATACTACATCCCCGCCAAGGAAGGATGAGAAGAAGGAGATGGAGAAATTGTGCAGCTGATAGACTGCGAGCTCCATTGGCGTTTTAAACATCTCCGTGCTCATGTTGAGTACAAGACCCGTCTGAATAATACTTCTCGCCACGTTTGCGACTTGTTTGAACACGACTTTAAGATCCTGGTTGTTTTGTTTCGTTGCTCTGTTGCTGTAAGCACAGAGAAGCCGGGCGCTATGAGTGAACTAGGAGCGGTTTCAGAGAAACACTGTCGGCAAGTGATGCTATTTCTGCCGCAGCGGGCTTTTATACTCCGCTCGGTGACGACGCGTGACGCATGCATGAATTATGCAAATGAGGTTTGTGGCATAGATTTTCGTTTTGCCCTTTCACTGAACTCGCTCAAAGAACACACAGCATGCAAGACCGCAGGACAAACCTCCTCGACATGTCAACACAAACAAGACACGCCATTAATAAGCGGGCTTTTATGTTTTGGTTATTGATACGTTATGACATGCCTCGTGAAATATACTGTATAGCTGTCTAATGACTAAATACGAGTGTTCAGGTAGCGTTGTCACTTTAAGGAACAGCGTGTTCCTATAAAGTTCAGTAATGTATAACATGGTGAAAATCAGAGCAAATTGACAGAATTGTACTTTCAAGCTATGATCTTCGTGATGATTTGACAGACTGAGCATTGGATGGGAAATGAGTTCAAACAATAGAATTTTCTCACAGTACCTTAATGTCTAACTTCAGCTTTTAGTGCCTCTAGTGGCCAAACTGTGTATAACAACCATGAACAAACTCAACCAAACTTGTCTCTAAGTCTTTGACACTTGCACATATTATAAGAAGTAAGCAAAATAAATGTTTTAATCCTTCTAAAAATGCCTGCCTGGTGTTGACTCAAAATGTAAATACTATAAGAACCGTTCAGAAGACGTAAATCGGATCATAAGATGAATATGAGCCGGTTTTCAGTTATCGAGCTGCAGGTTTTTTATCCTGTTTAAAGACATTTTTAACTAAACAAGATGTTTAGAAGAAATTTATACTAAAAATGCACATATTATGACAATGGATTGTTTAGATTTGACTAATATCATTTTAATGTTTACTGACTTAATGCACAACTTACTTAAAAGTAATTTTTTTATATATATTTATTTATTATTAATTATATTTTATTTATCTTGATACATCTTTTATTTTTATATATATTTAATATTGTATGTAGGTTACATATACAGTAGTGCTTTTGCAATATATATATATATGTTTATATATATATATATACATATACATATATATATGTATGTATGTGTATATATATATATATATATATATATATATATATATGTATATGTATATATGTGTGTATATATATATATATATATATATATATATATATGACAAAAGTGCTACTGTAGGTAAAATGCTAGTCTTCCAGCCTATGAAATTATTTTAAATTAGACTGACTAATTATAAATAACAAAACTGGAGTCTCAGATTCTTCTATGTCCCTCTTTTATTACTCATGATTACTGTTATATTATTGGTAAACACTTTCAAAGTTGGGACATGCTGGCAATATTGCACAATGCAATGTTATGAAAATGAATTTCTGTTAAAAAATGACATCTTATGGACATTATCGACTCTTTCACTACATTTTACAATATATCTTTGGAGCAAGAATTTGTCTAGATCCTAGTGTAGTCCTTTGAAAGGGGCACGGCTCAAAGTTGATCCTCCTAATGGGAT
Source organism: Zacco platypus (assembly GCA_038088235.1). NCBI lineage: Eukaryota > Metazoa > Chordata > Actinopteri > Cypriniformes > Xenocyprididae > Zacco > Zacco platypus. Next base: position 4,767,450 of record CM076079.1, read on the forward strand.
TTCACAGAAAAGCACAAATTAGTCACCGTAGTGCTGTCACTTTCCATTTCATGCAGAGTTACTAAAGCTGACAGATTAGATTTCAGAGGAGCGCTCCAGAAAGAGTTAACGTCTTCTCCTCTGATTGATCCTGAACTCCTGGTGAGCTGGAGTCAGGATAATTGGCAAGTGTGTGTACAGTTTGTGCTGTATGAAATGATAATCATGCCTCAGACGAAGAGGGAAAGACCATGAAGTGGCTTCTTAATTTGAAGAGTTATGCATCAATGTGTCTGCGGGCATCTATGTGTCCTGTTATATACCACTAATAGTTTAAGTTAATATTCTTCATTTTAGACGCTGGTCTTGACGTGACAAAACCAGGACAACCAAACTCTCTAGAAAAGAGAAAGCTGCACATATTACATTCCAAGGACACCGGGATCACCAAAACAAATATGCATGCTTGAAACTTAAGTTTTAAGTGTTAATTTCCACATTATTGTGAAGCAAACAGATGCTTCATTCAGCCGCCACTCCTAAAAAAAACCTCGCACATCACAGTAAACACAGATGTGCCATGGTACAGTATGTCTCCGTCTGTCACCATGGTCAGGGTGGAGATGTCCCAGACTCGCTCCAATAAACAATCCCTTTACACTGCTACTACACAGTTAAAAACAAGGTTGGAAACTTTATGGTGTACATATTATGTTCAAAACACTAATTATTTACATTTAAACATCTTCTGTAATAAGACTTTACTAAAAACCTACAAAAAACGATTAGAGTTCTCAAGACACTCCTAACCATACTTGGTTAGCATTCACATACGTAAGGACACACCAATAATTACAATGAAGGAATGTGTGGAATGGCATATTTTCAGTCCGTCGAGTTTGCATTCTGTGAATAGCTGTTGCTTATTTAGTCAAAAAAATTAATCTAGTATCTTTGGGGCCGCTAGAGAGAGACCCACACCATAGTGAAGAATAAAATCCGTAAATAACATCATTCCAACTCTTGACTTGGTATAGGAAATGAAAAAAAAAAGAAGTTATGCAATACTTGCATAACCCATCTGTAGCCTGTTTACTTTCCAACATGATCCACAGATGAACCCGGTAATGCACTTTGCTGACTGTCTGTAATTTAACGATTTTCGCACCTTGTGGAGCAAGACCTACAGTATTCGCCCGTTTGAGTGGTTAGACGGGACCAGCTTTCCTCGCTCACATTCTCACCTACACAATGAATCCATCAGCTGTCATTTGTTATGATACACTCACACGACTCCAACATTCTTACACTTACCGCCTGTCTCTCTTCTTAAATAGACTAGGTGAGTAGAGAGGTGGCAAACTCATGGCCGTTGCTCTATGTGGACGGTGGGATCTATGAAAAAGTCACTTCGGATGCAGCCCAAGATGCGACTCAAGCAGTGTGGACGGTGTGAAAATGTCTCATTCTCTCAGCTAGATGGGAGGGAGGTGGACATACAGAGATATTGTGTCTTTGTTGCCCCCCCCCCCTCCATTCGCCAGTCAGGAAAACTGATACAAACACCGAGAATTTCTTTTTTCACATGGGAAGTTTGATTAGCGACATGACTGAGAGCAGAATATTCAGAGGATGATAAATTATTAAAGTCAACAAAATGACAAAGCTATACAAATGGAGTCTCGCTGTTGCAATCTCGAATTTCCGAACACATCCAGCTCGAATGACTCTGCAAAAACAGCCGAATTTCCATCTAGAATTTTCTGTTTATGGAACATGTTTGTACAGTTCAAGTTCCCTTTTGTGGGAAAAGAAAAGACATGTTTCAAATGTTCTGTGTATACCATGCTCATTTCTCAGCAGAGAGCTTTGTTGTGTGTTCATAGTCTTACTGTCTGAAGGGACTCATGCGTGACTGCAAAAACAGCAGTTATGTAGAATGCTATAGTGCTGTACATGCAGCATACGCCTGGGTGTTTGTTTGCCCACATAAAACGTGTCGGTACAGGAGATGCGCGTACAGTGTGTTATGTAAAACTCCATTACTTTAATCCACTAGATACGTTAAATTGTATAATTGAGCTGAGTCAAGAACGCATGAATAATTTGTTCAGACGTAATTCAGGTCAGTCCGTAGGCTGTAAGACGGTGTTTATTTGTTGGCATCTACAATCGAATTTAATTCCATGTTCCAAAAGTAAAACCTTCCTCTTGAACAACATGTGCAAATATGTATTTGTTCTGCTTGTTTTTCCCATGTCAGGATGTCTTCCCACGTATTGTGCTTTCACGGAAGCCCTTGACTTGACCTACTTGAGCGTTAATAGCGTTGAGTGCCAGGTCCTGCCCTGAACGGCCGAGCAACGCTGAATGATTTCACTGACTATTAAATATGTCTGAGTGTGAGAAACTGTTCAAACGTTTGGCACATGACATAAAAAAAAGTAAATCATGCGCACAATTTAGCAAATCGAGGGAACAAATTAGTAAATCGTGCGCACAATTTAGCCTACTATTTTTTGCACGTCATGTGCCGGGCTCGATAGGGATCAGTAGGATTTTTTTGATCATGTTTTTTGTAAGAATTCTCTCATGCTCAACAAGGCTGCATGTATTTACTCAAAAATACAGTAAAAGCAGTAACCCTGTTAAATGTTATTGCAATTTAAAGCAACCATTTTCTATTTGAATATATTTTAAATTGGGATTCTTTCCTGTGATCTGAATTTTCAGATGAAAAGTGTCACATGATCCTTCAGAAATCATTCTGATATGTTGATTTACTGCTCAAGAAACATTTCTCATTATTGTCAATGTTGAAACAGTGGTGCTGGTTATTACTTTTTGTGAAAACTTTGATATATTTTATTTTTAGGATTATTTGATGAATATAAATCTTTGTTTTTTTAATCAATTTAATGCATCCTTGCTGAATGAAAGTATTTATTTATTTTCATTTATATTTATTTCTTTTTTGAAAAAAAATGTTTAACTGTATAGCGAGGGCTTGATTGCAGTCCTGTGCAATGCTCATAAATGCCTCTTCCCACTTACATAGTGAATAAGGTGCAAAACAAATTATTATATCATCCATGCACCCACTTGCGTGCAGTGGCTGACTGAGCAATTAAGATTGGTCAGGCTGTCAATGGTACTATTATCTTGTGCACGAAGGAGCTGCTTACATAAGACTTACTTTTAACAGTTATAGAACCAGCTCTAATCATAGAGCAAGTATTAGCAGATGTTTACCTTTACAGCCAAGGTGTGTTACAGACATGGCCCTCTTTGTTATCTGTCTAGACAAGACTCAGTGTGGACTAGAGCTTATGGTTTTGATTAACTTCTCTGTTGTTACCCAGTTTCCAGTGGGCCTCATGGAAATTCTGCACAGCCTCCACTAAAGACCCAATTTGTTCATGACAGAAAGCACGGGTCCCCTGTGATACACTGAGTCAGCCGCTTGAGGCTGTTGTGGACATTCAGAGCCCCTATTCCTGCTGGATATTTGCACCCGCTTGAGAGCTGTGATCTAAACAAACGCAGTCTTTACACTGCTAAAGAGAATCTACCGCCCTCTCCTGCTGTATGGGCTTTATTTTCAGATTGACAAGGTTTGCTGATTGGCGCTCAAGAACCTTTCTTATTTTTATTGATCTTAAGAAAAGTTGAAATCATTTGATTTCACTTGAGATCAATTGAGAGAGATGTGGATTCAGACAGCAATTAAATGACCACTCGACCTTGGTGCTTGTCAAAAAACAGAGGGTCGTCGGCACTGATAGCCGTTAGTGTGCTGACAAATGGTGCAAATGCGTTCACGGCGACCTGAGTTCGATTCCGATCCGGCCCCCCTCTCTCTGTCTAATACTTTCCTGTTTGCTCTCTATGGTCCTCTCCAAATAAAGGCATAAAAAGCTCATAAATAAAACTAAAAAAAAAAAAAAAAAACAGTGAGTAATTCAGCTTGGGATTTTTACGTGGGTGATGGGAGAAAAACGCTGACATTCTGGATTCGGGTGGTAATAAAATCACAGATTACCCACTGTAAATGTTGATAATACGTCCCCATTAGAAAAAAATACCGATTATTAATCATTTTAATGCATCTTTTCTGACTAAAAGTTTGTGTGTATATGTATATATACACACACACACACACATATATATGTATATATATATATATATATATATATATATATATATATATATGCATGTATGTGTGTTTGTTATATTTGTTAACATCAGTAAATGCACTGTGAGCTAACATGAACTAACATATAGACTGTATTTTCATTAACTAACATTAACAAATATTATTAGATTAATGTAACAAATGTATTGCTCGTTGTTAGTTATATAGGTCATACATTAATACTTTAATAACATCGTTAGTTTGTTAATACATTAACATTAATGTCAAGAAATGAGACCTTATTATAGTGTTAGCATAATTTGACTCTTGAATGTACATTCCAATCTTTTTACTGTGCATGCAAAATATTATGGAAATAATCGGTCTGCTCCATGCTCCAAGTTACGTGACAAATTACGTCACTCTGACTAATGCATGTAAAGTGCATATTAAAGTATGAAATGCCGGAATGACGTATGAAGTGAGGTAGAGAGAAAGGTGCAGTTTTGTCCTATATGTTGATCCACAGAACAGAGGTTTCACAGTGGAAATCTATGAATTAAAAAAAGGTTCTTTGTTGGAATTTATGTTTCCATGAAGAACCCTCGACATCCTTGCAACCTTTCCATTGCACAAAAAGTTCTTTATAGTGGGAAAAAGGTTTGAGTAGAAGAGAGTATTTAACATAATATTCAAGAATATCGTGTTCTTTCTACAAAATGTGCACCAAGATGTGAGCTCAAATCAAAGAAACCAGAAGTAGAAAGGGCTGCATGGCATGTTTTCATTCAGAGTCCAGTGGGAGAACCTTCACTTCAATATAAAAAGGCTGTTCTGCACACTTTGTACAATTAAATCAAATCGCTCCAATAAATCTGTTATAGATATTAAAGCCACAAAAGGAGAGAATGTTCTGATGACATGTGTCATCATTATCATCACTACCATCATTAATATAATCATCATAACCACGGAACATTAGTCCCAAGGTTATGTTGAATAAAACCGCCATTTCCATTCACACCTTCACAAAACAGTAGATTGAGATGTTTAAATACGAGTAGTATAAGAGTGATGATCCAAATTCCTCGCATTATATGGTCAGAGAAGGGATCGGTATTCAGCTCCGTACGGTATGTACCAGTGATCCACGTGTTCAAGCAGCCCCTGCTGTTCAGACATGAAAAGAGATCATTCCAGATGTGTCTGTACTGCTGCACACACTCTTAATTAATAATGCATTGTTTTCCGCAGAGAACCATCAGAGCGTGTTACTCTTGCACGGCTGCTCAGAGGTCATGCTAATCAATGCCTCACCGCTGGGCCGGGACCTCCCATGGGCTCGCCAATGAGGAAGTGCACCTTTCCTCAAAAAGTGGGCCTTGCATGCCACAGCAGGCTTATGTAAGCATCTGCAGCCAGGTCAAAAAGTTGTTGCCAATGCAGCAGTTCCTCTACAGCAGTGAAATCATAAAAAATGTATTAATATAAAGCTGTTTTATATGTTCCATCAACCTTTTTTCCCATCAGTGGTCTTTCAAAGTTAACACGTGTTCCAATAATAACCATTATTGAAGTCTTTTTAACACATCAAGTCTACAAGACAAACTTGATTTAGATTGTCTTGACCTATGATTTCAAGTGATATTCTGGAGTTACACCCACAGAAACACATTCACACACATGGTATATATATATATATATATATATATATATATATATATATATATATATTAGTTTTCAACATTGATTATGATCAGAAATGTTTCTTGAGCAGCAAATCATCATTTCAAATGATGATGAAATCAAATGATTTCCGAAGGATCATGTGACACTGAAGACTGGAGTAATGATGCTGAAAATTCAGCTTTATCATCACAGAAATAAATGATATTTTAAAATATATTACAATAGAAAATGGTTCTTTTAAATTGTAATAATATTTCAAATTATTAATGTTTTAATGTATTTCTCATCAAAGAAATGCAGTCTTGGTGAGCATAAAGGCAGGAACACACCAAGCCGACGGTCGGCCGTCGGGCAGTTTTTGTTCTCCGGCCGACTAAGTTTTTTCAGTGTGTTTCGCACCGTCGGCTGAAGTTGGTCCTTGCGGGGGTTTTTTCGGCCAATTCGACATGTTGAATCGCCGTCGGTGAGAGAGAGAACTCTGATTGGCTGTTCAGTATAGCAAACGAGTCAATTCATGAGAACATAAGCAAAAGTTATGAAAGCGAGCAAAGAAGTCATGACGGCACAGACAAAAAGTTATTCTAATTTAAGTCATCTTACCTGAGCTCTCGAATACACAAATATTTTCATAATAACACGATCGAAGTGGAATAAAGATCAGCCTGATTGATATTCAAAATGGTTTGTATACATGCAGTCTCAGTTTCACTTTCCTTTTTTAATGACGAATATTGACAAATTTATCTGCTTAAATAGACAGTTATCTCCTTTATCAACACGGTCTCATCCCTATTCGCTGTCGGTTTGGTGCATCAGGGCAACTTTGGACCAAGAAGATGTCGACGTGAGCCAACCCCACAGTCTGCTTTTGTCACCTGTTTTTTTGCACGCCAGTTGGTGTGTTCCCGGCTTAAGAGAAAACATTTCAAAAACATCTTCAAAATCTTACCTCCCCCAGACATTGAATGGTATATAATTATTATATGAACTAATATATCATATTTAATAAACTGAACTAAAAATTATTGTAAAGCTTGAGACTGAGGAGGGGATAGCAGTTAAAAGTTTCATTAATGGACACTTTTGGCTTGACGTGAGCACAGAGATGTCCCGTGGGTAGCCAGTGGCTTCCCTGCCTGCAAAGTGGCAGCAATGCAAGCGAAGCCCTCAGTGTTCTGGCCTCAGAAGATAAGCGGACGTGCCAGGAGAAGGAAGCATAAGGCTTCTGATGTCAGAGCACGGCCATTACATCCGCTTTAACGTTGATCAGCTGGCATCCACACAATGTGGAAAGCCTGGCAGTGTGCCGCCAGTTAAATCCATTCATTAGCTCCTCTCATCTCAATTGACGACAAAACGTGTGTGTGGAGCGGTACTAATTTATTTTATCAGGTACGGTTCAGTATCTGTTGGCTAGCGATCTTCCTGTTTGTATTCAGCAGAACCAATGAAGCTCGAAAATGAAAGTAAATCAATTTAAAACATAATTGTGTTAAAAAGTGCAATAAAAGGCCATAAATCATCCAAAGCGTCAGTTTTCATTAGGTGAATCCCGAGAACAATCATTCTTTATTTACTTAGAGAGAGAAAAAAAAAAGATTTACTTTCTTGATTTGTATAAACTGCACTGAAAGAATTTGTCCTCTAAATCATATGATGTTGTCATCGGATAGTTTCCAAAGACAACACAGACAAAATGCCTTTGACACAATTGAACCATAAACCTTAAGGCAAACACTGATGTCTAAATAACTAAGGAACAGGAGCAAAGGTCAAAAGATACGGCGTTATCTTGTATGCATGTTGACATCACAGTGCACAATCGCACATTTGACGATATACACAAACAGACAAGAACAATCCACACGGATCCTTTCCCTCTCAGTCCATATGGCTGGATAGAGCTGGCAGCCAGGCAGGGATGATTTACAGCACCTGGGCCGCCTCAAATTCTCTGCCCAAAATTCATTCCCCTCTCTTTGTCATGAATGGATCCTAGCTAAAAGAGGAATTTCCCAGAAACGTGGTAACCCCGCTCACCCTGAGCCATAACTGAAATATAACCGCCTCTGCACGTATTTACAGTTATGTTTGTGCATTCAAGCAATTACCTCTGCAGAATGAAAATGTGTTATCTTGAAGCTTTGTACATTCTTAATCTCCCACACACACAAAAGGATAAAATCGTTTAAAAGTATGAACTGAAAGATGATACCCGTGCAGGTAGCAGAGGCGGTGACGTAAAAGCTGTGATCAAAGTCAACCAACCAGACAGAAACTCGTAGGTCAACTGAACAGCGCGGAGACGCTGTTAACTGATGTGCAGGGCTTTTACACGTAGGCAGCGTTTGAGCCAATTAACTGTCAGCGTATCTCCAAAACAATCTAGAAACCTAGTCAGACTTGAGAAAGTTCTCCAAAAAATAGAGATATGCAGGCATGCAGCCACTTTTCCAGAAACACGCAATGTTCAGAGCCATCAGGGGAGGTGGAGACCATATGCTGACCTACGACAGCATGATACAAGGCTTTTCCGAACTACAATGAGGCCGCCTATTGGCCTCAGATGATCTTTGTCTGTACATCATAGGGAATTGGTTGGGAGCGAATTATGCAAATCAGATAATGTCACGCACACACCCACAAATATGTGCTGAATGCAGTTTCCAGCGTTGCATTTTCCAATCCTGCACACTAGAGCAATCTGCCGTACTTTACTGTGATGGTATACTGAGATGCAGACAAGTGTGCTTGACTAACCTGGATTGCAGTGAATAACAAACAGATTTTTCCTCTGAAATACTGTGTGCAAAAGTGGCGCAACTGTTCATTTGCTCCATAATGTGAGGAACTTTAGTGTGCCAAGAGGTGCGTGTTGAAAGACCGCATCTGTAACAGCTTCTCTCTACTCTGCAAACTTATAATACTGAGACTAAAACAGATCAATTCCATCAAGAATGTCTTTCAACATGTTGTTTGCAGTTCTTAGTCACTGTAAAAACATGTCAGTTAGTAGAAAGCCTGTCTCAATCTAATGCAAATATAAAGGGCACAAGCAAGTTCAGTGTAGTTTATCTTCACTTTCTCTCTCTCTCTGTCACAGTCCATGATTATTCCATTTTTTTAACAAATAAAAGATTAAATTATTAGTATTTTCCATAAAAAGGACTTGAATATATGGCAAAACAGCTAATGATCAGAAGCAGTGAACGAAGTCCGGTTCATGTCACTACGCTATTAAAGATTGCCATGTTTATAGAAACAGATATCTCTGTATGGCCCTTATTCATATTTTAAATACCACTTACTTTTGTTATTTTCAGATATGCAGGGACGCAGACATGGCTTTACATAACAGTGAACCAAGTGAACTGCCACACCCAGAGTAATGCAGAAGTGCAGAAGGACGTTTTGAAACACCAGCTGCATTTAAATCACCAGATTTGTTCTCTTTTTTAAAGTTTTTTATAGGTATTAGCACATAATTTTAACATTGACTCAACTGACAATTTTATTTTCCCTCAGTGTGTAGTCTCAAAATAAAATTATACATGGCTTCATTTACTTCCTTGATGCATGTTCCTGGTGACATTGTAAACAATTAATCTATGTGCGATATTCTTCATAAAAATTCCTTGTAATCATTAATCAAAATAAAAATCCTGCTCTGTGTATGAGACAACTTTCCATTTCTGCTGACGACACAAGTTAGAGCCTCTAAGAGGACATGGTAATGGAAAATATGTGAGATGGGTGGAAAAAATATATTGAAACACTGTCGTGTTCACTCGCAAGACTTTTGTGTCCTCCTGAAAAACGTTCTCATCGAAAACAATTGCGCTCTCTCGCAAATTAATTCCGTCACAAGTTTCTCTGGGAAACGCAAAACTTTTTCGCAAGCGAATGCAAATTTTCTCAAAGGAGTGCAAAACACATTGAAATATAATTATCTCTGCTATCTCATGTCTCTTCAGGGGCTTCATACGTGGACAGTGTGGCTGTTGGATATTTTAGGCTTTCCCAAAGGGGACAAAAATCAAGTCCCAATCTTTTTTTCCCTTTGAATATCTCATTTCACTTGGAAATATATCATATTTTGATTGTAAAATGAGTTGTGAACCAAAATTTATGGTGACTTTTAAAATCCTATTACCATTTTCATGCAGTAATTTGGTATTCGTCTAGCGACGCACACAATGACAGTTCCACCACAGGAGGAAAACACATCTGGAGTGCTCAAGGACTGGAATTATAGTTGTGAAATGACAAAGGCAGAATCCCAGCTCAAATAGTAGACTGCAGTATAACTATATGCCATTTCATAAATGTGCTCCAACACCTTCAGTTGCCCTAAAAGCATTCCTTTCGTTCGGAGTTGCACAATCTGTGCCAGATTGTCAAGGTCAAACTCTTTAGCAATTGTCTACATACTAAGCTCATCCCGTCTGCACTTTTGCTTATGCCCCTCCCTGCTCCGAGCTTTGCATGTCTGCAAGTGTTTGCCTATTGTCTGGCTCGGTCGCTATTTCTGGCATGAGCAAAGGTGTTACGTTTGGTGTGACATTGACATTACCTGCAGGATTATAAGAAGGTGAGTCACTTCTACGTTGATACTTTCACCCTGTTGTTTGTTATGAGCTGCTTTGACCAATGGGCCAATGCTAGAACGAACTCTCTTCACTGTCCTCACGACACCCTAGAAAACATTAATCTCCCTTCTTCTGGCTGTGGGGGAGCCTTTAAGGACAGAATCACTTCAAACGGTCGTGTGACATAAACATGGTAAGTAACATGTTCTCAGAAGCACTGCCCAAGTAAACAGACCACAGGAAGGGACTCGGCATGACCCTCGCATGAGGACAACAAGGAAGCTGGTTGACACGGCCCTATTATTAGACACTCCGTGATAGACATTGGCAAGGAAGTTGTGGTTTATGCTGTGTAAGACCCTATACCCTTTGCTCATTTAAAAACGAAATGGATGGACTTCTTATGAAGCATCTAAATTTGTTACGTGTCTTGCAGGCTCCCAGATTCAGAGCCAACGTGAAGACAAAATTAACCCTATTTACTTTTATAATACACATTTCTAGTCATAATTTGAATGATTCATTAGTCATTCCGAGAAAAAAAAAATTATTATGTCAAATTATAGTAACTTGGTCATTGTTCCTTTTTTAAGGCAAGACGCTACAGGCAAACCATTGTTTTTCATTCACAGATTTTGGGCTTCTTTAACGTCTTCTTTCAGACTTGTGGACAGAAAACATCCAAAATACAAGTATTTATATATTTCTATATTTATAAATATATATTTCTACAAATAAGTATTCATTTTATTACACTTTGTCTTTAGATTTCAATTACAGGCCGTTTCACAAAATGATTTTTTTTTTCTCTGCTATCGAATAAAAGGCCTCATTCTAGAGTTTTTCCTCACTGAATATCCTGTCTCACTTGGAAATGTCACATTACGGAAATAAAATGGGTTAAAAATTGGCATAAAATGTTGTTGTTGTTAAAGACAGTCTTCGGTGATATCATAATTAATCCTATGAAGCTCGCCACGGTTTGAAGTGTTGGTGGCGCAAATATAGTTCTCTTCTGATTCGTGCCATTATATCATTCGTCGAAATCTAAACGGACATGTGATGAAATGTCATGCGAAGTTTATCTGGGGGATGTCCTCTGTCTCTTTCAGATCTGGATAAGTGTGAGTGTGAGAGACATAGAGTGCTTTCTGAAACGGGGAAATAAAAAAAAAAAATGAGGAAGAGAAAGATCTGGGGTGGGAGGGCTTTCACAGCTGTTGTTCTGCTGTGTTTCCTCTGATAGTGGACTTGGCTGTACTCCCAGTTCTTTAGGTAAATGATTCAAAACACAATTACCTTCAACGCCTTTTTATGAAAAGAGAAGGTGGAAGTATGCAAAGCAACACTTATTCTGAATTTTCACCAAGATTTCTTATTTTTCTCTCAAAAATATATGCATTCAAAAATGAATATTTTAAGAATGTGTAAATACTTTAGATACACCAGAATTGATTCCACCTTCATCCTCTTATAAAACCCATCACGACAGTGAAAATGCTGACAATGCTGACATTAGCGTCTTATATCTAGATCAGCTTATGGCGCACACTTTAATTCTTTAATCTGTTCCACACAAGTGACCCTTTGCGAGTTGCACTTGGTCGGTACGTTGAAGGAACGGAACTTATTCCAGAATACTAATTGAGGAGAACAAAAGCTCCTGATGGGCCTTCACCCATGAGTCTCCAGGTGACCATGGCAACACTGAAAACCTGAAAGATAACGTCTTCTTGAATTTCAATGTGCATTGAATGTCTTTTATATACATTTGCCCTGTAAGAAGTGTGTAATGTTGAAGCTGAAATTAAATCAACTTTGACTGCATATTGTAATTGATACTGCTCTGGAGAAAAAGGAAGCAACAAAAGTTAACTTATTATTATTATGTATAAAATTTATATATATATATATATATATATATATATATATATATATATATATATGCATTATATGCATAGAATTATAATATATTTTAATATTTAAAAAAAATTATAATTATAATAAATTATTATAAAATATCTGCATTAGTCATAAATTCAGAATAGGCATGCAAAGCACTGTTGCATTAACAATCTAACATGCCAAGACATTTCGCTCATACAAGTCCAGTCTTTTACCCTCAGGTGTAGTCTGTGAGACAGCTCTAAAGTAATGTAACTGTGACTAGTCAACACCTAAAATAAAGGTGTGTCTCGTCTACAGCACAAAAGTTACATGGAAGCATATGTTCTGTCAGTCTTATGTAATATTTTATAATTTGGAAAAAATTAACAGCTATGAGTATGCCTTGAAAATGCATCATTTCTTTGTGCAAACTTTACAATAATTTCCATGTGCCTAGGCTGCATTGGACTGGCATCGTATCATTTTAGAATAAATATTTGTTCTGGAGGAAAAGATAAATGTCCTGTTGATCCAGACATCATCCAGAACTTTGAACTGATGTTAAGTACGTTCACCTCTGGAAATCCAATGTAAAACTTGTATTAAACAATTAAATGACAACTAATTATTCCATTGTATGTTTTACTTTGTATGCAAATCAGAATATTAGAATGATTTGTGAAGGATTATGAGACACTGAAGACTGGAGTAATGATGCGGATCAAATATATTGAAATAGAAATCAGTTGTTAAATTGTAATAATATTTCACAGTATTAATATTTTACTGTATTTTGAGCAAAAAAAAAAAATTGCCTTCGTGAGCTTGGAAACTCATTTCAAAAACTTTCGAACCAACCTCAAACTTTTAAACAGTAATGCATATGTGCTTTAATTTGGCGAGAATCTCACCTGTCGCTTTGGTGGTTGTTCTGACCAGTTCCTTTTTAAAATCAGATGGGAAGCTAACTGTAGTACTTTGACCTCCTACTGTGAATTTACCCAAAAAGTTGTACAAGTGTAGATAGGTATAGATCCACAGTGAGTTTAAAGTATGCATTTAACATGTGTGTTTCCATTGAACCTATGACCTTGGTGTTGAGAACGCCACACTCTACTTGCTGAGGTTCAGGAAGTCAAAACAGGAACCTTTCAAACTGTACATATATTTATATAAGATACCGCTATATGGAGGAACATACATTTCCTCAACGCATTTGATGGTTATATTGAGCTTGGGGTTATGTCAGATAAGTCATAAGGCACATAAGTTCACCTTGTTTTCGAACATCAGAGCTGCCCTGTTCTCTAACAAATGACACATCATGAATTTCAGGCCCCGGGAGATTGCAAATTTGGGCCACAGCTCTGTAGTTTAAGTCTAAAAAGAACCCAATCGACCCTTTGGACAAGCCTGAGAACAGCATGTTTCACATTCCAGAATCCAGTGTCTTAGATTTCTTGGCAGAGCTTCGTTCATAAGTTACATTCGCCTGTCCCGGAGTTCACTGTTCTGTTTACTCATTTGTCTATTTGCATTTGCTTTCATGACTAACCCATCATGATGATCCATTCCATGACATATCAGTGGAAAGAACGCTGCTGCAAACGTGGTTTGTGGCACCAGTAATTAGCACGACGCAAGACGGCGACAGCACGAAAACATTCTACATGCTAACACTGGTCATGCATATTTAACATGGCAGATACTATAAACAACTGAAAGAAGTCATGGCGTACAAAGTGCATCTTGTTTACAGGTTTGGCTCTTTACGTTTGATTCAGTGTCACTTTTTCTTCAGTGCCACACATCTCTGAATTAAAGGGAAAGCTAACCCTAACATTATGGAACATAAAAGATGAAAAAATCCTGGAAACTCTTGTACATTTAATGAAAGTAAATGAGATATTGGCCTGTCAAGATTCAAGTCGACTAACTGTTAGAGACTCATAAAAGTAAAGAGATGACAAAAGCACCATAAAAGTACGATAAAAGTGATCATTCAAGTCACTCGGACCACTTTTGTGAATGAACTTCAATTATATTTGAAGAAATCTGATGCAAAAGAATGATTTGTTCACAAATCATATCATTACTTCTCTCATGAAATTGTGGAGAGCAAGGATGGAAGTTTTCAACAAATAATATTTTAAATTTCAGGTTGTTCCAGATAAACTATCATATGATTTCAGAAGACTTAGAATATAGTTCATGACCTGTAGGAACCATACTTTTACGTGCATACCTTTCATTTTTTGGGTGAACTTTCCCTTTAAAGGGAAATTAATTTGGAACTCATATCGTTCCAAACCTGTAAGACTTTCATTCATCTTCGGAACACAAATGAAGATCTTTTTGATGAAATCTGAGAGCTTTCTGTCCCTCCTTAGACAGCTACGCAACTGCCACTTTGACGCTTCCAAAAGTTCATAAAGAGATGATACAACTAATCCATATGAATTGAGCGGTTTACTCCAAATTTTCTGAAGAGACAAGATCGTTTTATATGATGAACTGATGTTGTTGGATGTGTGAGGTTCATTCTCGTGTTACGCAGCTCATTTACGCTTCCTCGAGAACCAGTGAGGTTCATTCTCGTGTTACGCAGCATGTTTGAACTTCCACTCAAAGTTTTGAATATGGATATTTTTTTCTTACAAAAACTCATCGCTTGAGTTCAGAAGGCCGTTATTAACCCCCTGGAGCCATATGGATTACTTTTATGATGGATGGATGTGTGTTTTGGGGGCTTCAAAATATCGGTTACTATTCACTCCCATTACAAAGCTTGGAAGAACCAGAATATTTTTAATATGACCAAAAAAGTGAGTCATATATACCTTAAGAGTGAGTAAATTATGGGATAATGTTTTATTTTTGGGTGAACTAACCCTTTAAGCAACCTTTCAACAGGTCAGACTGCACAAAAAAAAAAAAAAAGAAGAATGTTTAACATCACCTATATGCAACCTCATCCGGCTTACAAGAAACCCAAGACTGAACTTGGTTATCATTTATCACAGTGACTGTTGACTGTCAATAAGAATTAAAGACAGAGCAGTTTACTGGCATGGACACGTTATGGGAAGTTACTTGTCAAAAGAACTTTGCCAAGGGTTTCTAGGACACCTCAGACGTTTCCGATAAACGGAGAGGATTGCCTTCAGCTATTCATAAACAAGTCGATTCCACTGAAAAAGCCCGGCTTATGAATCAGCGTTGTTGACTCTTTATTCCGCTCATCTTTGTCCTGAGAATTGATGCAACAAACTGTAAACTTAAGTAAATAAAGCTTATAAGTAATATCTGTTTAGATTTAGCAGTGTCTAAGTTAGTCAGCATCTCTTCATATAAGAGCGCTGTGTTTATGGGAACACAATGTCTTTCCTTCATCAAGCCTGACATTTATAATGAATTACACGCTTACGGGAAGAAATGCTTTTGAGATGCAACAAAACCGCTCCGTGTATGTTATCAATCAAAGTTAATGCTGGTGGCATCCATACCATATCCACAATCTTGACTGATTACATAAAGATAACCTCAGTTCTTTTCATATATGAACACTGTACATAATACACATTAGACAAGCTTTTTTGTGTTAGATGACTCAAAGTTCACAGCATTATACTACGATATCTTATTCTGAACCAAAGTGTACAGCCAAACTTTACGCCACAAAACAATCTCAGCTTTTATTGCTTAAAATATGCTGTTGCATGAGACTAGTGTTTTGAGAAACAAAGTTCCTTTAATTAGCCGCCCAAGTCTAAAAAAACAAAACAGAGTTGTTTACTGTGAAAAGGACTGTTTTAGACTGAAAATTGTTCACCTCACGCACACAGAATTTACTGAAACCTGCTGTACACATGCCCAACGCTCTAGTGCGGAGACTATTTGTCGCTGGTTTGCAACATGTGACCGGTAAATACTGGGCAAAGTCCATAGGTAGAGCT
Source organism: Zacco platypus (assembly GCA_038088235.1). Classification (NCBI taxonomy): domain Eukaryota; kingdom Metazoa; phylum Chordata; class Actinopteri; order Cypriniformes; family Xenocyprididae; genus Zacco; species Zacco platypus. The sequence continues at coordinate 4,783,685 of CM076079.1, forward strand.
ATGATATCCTGCTTGGATGCTCCACAGCAACCCTGTGGAGAAGCTTTATGAGCTCTAATAGCAAGCTGATTCAACACTCTATAGATGTTGTGGAGGACACAAATGTTCCAGTGCGTTCGAGACAAACCTATGATGACCCATGGCGTGTCGTGTTTAAACTTTCAGACTAGCACAGTAGAAAAACACTTTCCTTAGAGGTCTGTTCTATCCCCAGCAGAACAGTACAGTGTTCTTGGCCATTCAACATCAAGTGAAATTAGATGTGATGTACCTTATACTTTAAAAACATTTTGTCAGGTACTGTAACCTAAAAATGTGCTTGGTAACATCGAAATAAATTTGTTTTATGACAAAAAAATGTTATTTAAAATGACTGAATCAACCGGAATACATTGCACCAACAAAACCAAGTGCCAGATAAAGTATAGATCTGGCTTTTTTAGACTTTTTATAACCTATGTACATCCTTGATTAACCTTTTGTTACTCTTGTAATCCTATTTTTTTTTTTTTTTCTGTCATGGGGTGAAATATTTCCAGCATCAGGAAATTTGTTGGAGCATTATTTTTATTATTATTATTATTATTATTATTATTATTATTGTTGTTATTGTTATTGTTATTGTTATTATTGTTGTTGTAACATACTAATAATGCAAATAATAATACAAAATAAAATAGTCAATAATAATACTTTAAAATAAATATAAAAATAACATTAATAGCCAATCAGAAGACATTTGATGTTTTTTAAAAAAAAAAAAAAATATTTATTTATTCATTCATTCATTCATTCATTCATTCATTCATTATTATAAATATGTATTAATATTTTATTATTAATTTCTTTTATTTTTATTATTAATGTCATGAATTATTATTAATAAATAAATAAAAAGATGTTTAATATATTAAATGTACAGCAGGATTCCAAAGTGATGCAACAGATATACAAATTAAGCAAGTGAAAAAACATATCAATGCATTATCGCAGCACATCTGACCTGGTGTCCTTCGGATGAGACATTAAACCGAGGTCCTGACTCATTAAAAATCCCGTGACACTTCTCGTAAAAGAGTAGGGGGGCAACCCTGAAGTCCTGGCTCAATTAGGGCCTCCTAATAATCCCCATCCTTTGAATTGGCTCTATCACTCTCTCGTGTCCACCTACAGCTGGTGTGTGATGAGTGCTCTGGCGCCGCTGTTCTGTGGCTGCCGTCGCATCATCCAAGTGGATGCTGCACACTGGTGGTGTTTGAGAAGAGACCCCCTGATATGATTATATCAGCACTATATAAACACCGCATTAATTTATTCATTCATTCAATCATTCATCCATTCATTCAAGGTATAAAACCAATGGCTAAAGTCTTTTAACACCACACACTCAAGCAGTGCGAAAGCAAAGCAAAAGCATGATCATTCACACTTAAAACTGCAGCACTATAAACAAACTTCGAGCCAAATTTCGAGTATTATTTTACGCTCCTTTATAAAAACCTACATTACAAAAGATAATGTTGATGAATAGGTTTATAGTGCATTTCAACATGTTTTCTGCTGAGTTCAGCTCACTATGTGTGGAAAAAATCGACTCAGCACCGAAACTGTATTGAACCTTATCCTACGTTCTTGATGTGCTCTTCTAGGGCAAGCAGTGTGAATACTCTAATCTGTTAATATGGGTGCTTAAATAATTGCATGCTGCTTTGCGTGCGATGTGAGAAAGGACTAAGTTATGCACAGATTCTGCTCAGCCCACATGGGCTCCCAGACGCTGATATAACAAGGGCAAATGTTGAAGAGGGCAGACTACTGTTGACAGGTTCTGTTATTATCTCAATAGACGTCAGTGCCAGGGTGTGAGCAGATAAGACAATAAAGGGCAAGCACTTTTTGCAGGACTCACCTTTTTAATCATCATATAAACAACTCATGCTGATGGTTTCCATATCATTGCATTCTCATAAATAAACAGGGTGAAAAAGTCACATCAAGAAATATCTTAATTTTTTCAATCATAAATATATAGTTCATAATATAATATAATATAATATAATATAATATAATGGTCATGTGATCTAAAACTATGTTTGTGCGATGTTGATGCATTTACATGACTTAAACGCACTGCTATTTATTTATTTGTAAAAGAGAACTAATACTAATTGCATCTTCTAAATAAAGGCAAAAGGACTGGCTTATTTGTTTGTTCCAGGACATTATGCAAGGATTGAATGTGTTGGAAGTGGTGAAAGTTATTCCACTCCAAGATAGTTACAGCAAAGCCTTTTGAGTTCATGGATGAAATCGACTCCGGCCACAGTGTTTTGTGCAATCATTGATTTTTAGCCAATAAATGCAATTTTTTTTATACCGAACGTGGCATAATAGAATAATATCAGATGAAACGAAACTGTCCTTTCACTTATGACTGCCGTGAAGTGTACAGTACAATCAATTAAACTGGCCTTGGGGGATATTAAGGATACAGTCCTGTATACAGTATCTGTGATCAAAATGCTATCTCAGCATGATCAGACTTCTGTTTTACCCTGAGGTAAACACAACTGAAGCCATCCAGAAGACTGTTTTAACAAATCAACAAACCATGAACCCATGAGGCTATTTCACAAGACACAAGGGTATTTATTTCACAAGCAACTGATCTGACCTCTTCGATAATACATTTTTGTTGAAGGCCTGTCACAATCAAATGTTTCCCAGCAGACACCTTGTGCAGCTGAAAAAAGTCTTACACTGACTTTAAAGGGACAGTTCAACATGACAATTATGTCATCATTTACTCACATAAAGAGATCAGTGCATTTGACTTAAAAAATAATAAATCCGTAAAATACGAAGAAATTACTGGCAGCTCATTACCTGCACATTATTATTATTTTACAGACATTTCCTTTAACCCTAAAACATAACTCAATGAAGAGCAAAAAAAAACTGTAAAAAAAAAAAAAAAAAAAAAAATATGGAAAATTCTGTTAAATTAATACAGAACATTGTGCCCTATTTTCTTTTTTTTTTAGAATGTACTGTTCAAATAAAGTTAGTGGTCAGTAAGATTTTTTTTAATGTTTTTATGTAGTCTTTTATGCTCATCTATTTGATCAACAACAAAAAAAACATAAAAACTATAATAATGTGAAATATTATTGTAATTTAAAAGAACTGTATTCTATTTGAATACATTTTTAAATTTTATGTATTCCTGTAATGGCAAAGCTGAATTTCTCAAGAAAAATTTCTTCTTCTTCTTTTATTATTATTATTATTATTATTATTGAGAAAAATTGAGCTGCTGAATATTTGATGGAAATCGTGACGTTTTTTTGAAGTCTTTGATAAATAGAACTTTTTTGGTTTGTCTTTCCTCAGATGTTATACAATAGTTTGGTGTGAGGAACAGACCCAAATTAAAGTCATTTTTCTTTGATGTGTTCATGAGAACAATAAAGTGAAAAGTCTCTTGGAGATATCATTGAATAATACATTTTCCCTACATAAACTTGTAATATAGCACCTGAATCAAATGGACCATTTTATGATACTTTTTAGGTACTTTTCCATCCTTTTTGGAACGTGTAAGCCTTCATTTAGCATTTCATTTACAAATGCCACCACTGTCACATGATTGCTAGTGACATTATGTGGTCCCTGTTAGATTATATAACAGCACAATGTGTCTTTATTAGCCTGTCTAAACATTTAGCCCGTTGTCCCAGGTCATGGACTCCGAAGCACTCCAGTGCCCTCAATAAGCATGTTTGTGTTTTGGCTATAGCATGGCCGCTCTGGATGAGTGAATGCCAATGCTGGGTGGGCTTGTAGACAGTGCCTGTCAGTACCCTGAACCCTCCTTCTGGGAACAGGAGCACCTTATACCAGACAACAAAGCCTGGGCTGGCCCTCAGCCTCTGGCTCACTGTCAACTCTCCACCGGCCCAGTCACAACAATGCTGCTATTCAGTCAGCCAATTAAATGGATATTATACACCTCTGTGCGTGTTTATCTGACTATGACAAGTAAATTACTCGAACAAGTCTCTGCCATGAAGACAACTGACCTGTTAAGCCGCTATGAAACTTGATTCACCTGTTGCATTTTACTACAGCACCTCATCTACTGTCTGCAAGCCATTTATTACAAACAGCTTGTGTTGAGGATCGGGCTCCATACATCCAGAACTGCGTGTCAACTCATAATCAGAGTCATCAATGCAAATGACTCACAACACGAGCTCAAACGAGGTTTAATTTTCAGACCAGCTGCAGGACTGAATGCAAATAATTAGCTTAGACATCATCAATTCATTCGTTTTTAGATTTATGACGGGGAAAATTGATGGCATGTCATCGAAGGCGGGTGAAATGCGTGGACTGCTTTTCATCATTCACTCTTCTTTTTTAGTATGTGGGTCTAAATTTAAAACCACCAAAAACGTTTGAGATGGGAGGATTAGTATTTCAATGCTTTTGCCTTCCCCTTTGCTTTCACTTTGCAAATTTCCTCAGGGGAACACTAAAGAATTTGACTTCTTAGGACTTATTAGACTTATTTGTTGGTTCCAAACGAGCCGCCAAGTCACGGACAAAAAGCAGTGGTGATCTTTAATAAATGTTTTTAAATCAATCACGTTCATTTCGAAGATGCGTTCCTTGTTTCAAAAAAATCTATTGAATCAACTCGGAAAAGCATACTAGCATAATATACTTACTATTTTTACCAAATCTTTCTATGGCAGGCATTCAGAATATCTTTTTAAATGAATCTGTTTATTGAACAATGATTCACTTAAGGCAATTACAGTCGCATTGATGTATTTCGCTAAAAGATTGACTGAATCATGTTTGCTCTGTTCTGAATCGGATCCCCTTGGTCTCGTTCCAAACTCAATTGATTCTATCGAATCCCAGTGCATTTCCGTTCATCTCATCTCTTCACAGATGTAGGCCTAAATCACACATGATGGAGAATAATACGCACAACAGTATGTATATATTTGTTATTAACACGATGCACAATTCAACAGCTGTTGCGCGCAAACTGCATTTTTTTGAGAAAACGGCTATTCATTTTCAGGATGAATTACACACTCATTCACGTTCATATATAAAGTGAGGTCATTGTCACCTTTAAAACCAGGTTGTCTAATCACAGGTTCGATTTCGCAGGCCACTCCCCAGTCCATATTTAAAGAAGTAACCTCATCAATTTTTCAGTTGGTAATGTCACATTATACACAAAAAAAAGTCACATTACCAATTTTATTCACGTGTTTCATAAAGTGACTGAATTCGACATAGTGTACTAGCATACTACTCTTACTACTTCTGTCATTTAATTCGGAAAAGCATGCCACAAACCGTGCAAAATGTGCAAAAAGTGAGGCTATGCCATTTCGAATTCAGCCAAATCATCTAGAATTCCCAGTGCTCCAAGACTGTAAATGAGTGAAGGTTATATCACAACTTTGCAGTCCATTGGTAACTTTCCACATCGTCTCTGATTGTTCGCTTTCCATGGTTTGGAAATCTGATCAAATCAACATTTAAACGATCGCTGTTCTTTTGAAACAGAAGTCTTATGAAAGTGTTCCTGCTTCTGTTGACACAGCTGGGAGTGGTCAGCATGTCTTCAGAATGCGGTGTAATATATGTATAAGTTGATATCCTTTATAACGATGACCATGTGAAGTAAACAGGGCTGTGAGGCCACAGAGAGCCGGGGATGGTTGGAAATAATGCGCAGAGGTTCCAGGCCTGGGGTTTCTCAAAGCCTTGATTTCTTCACGCTTATAGTGCAGAATCAGCCTGACGTTCTCAAAACAACTTTAAAAGAAAGACCACTCAGCCAAAACCACCGAAACCCTCATGACCCCAGGACTTTTATGTAACAGTCTGCTGTGTGTTCCCTTCCGGAAAATATCCTGCCGGCTTTAGGAGGATCTCTCGCAAAAGTTTCATCGTTTTTGTCCTCTGCTGTAGACTTGGCAGTATACAGAGGTTCATTGTTATTAAGGAGTACTTTTTTGGCATATCAGTACTACTTACGTATATTGATAGGGATTTATCAAGTCTCTGCTTCAACAAGTTCTCAACATCTTGAGAAAGAACAAAAAGCTCGAGCTCTCATGTGGCGAACATTAGCTCTCTTTCCTCATGTGATGTGCTGGATGCCTTTTATTAGTAGTGGCTCCTTTTCATGCTGGCTGGAGACGAAGTGTGCAGACATACGCGTGACTTTATATGTGTGTATGTGTGAGTGCGCACATGTACATCTGATTCTGATCCATATATACATGCACTGTAAATACATATATATATATATATATATATATATATATATATGGTCTGTCTGAATACTCAATTCTGATTGGCTGGAGAGTGTGCAGTAAAATTGTTTAATTCGCAGGTAGGTCCAAGTCAGTTTAATCAACGTTCTATATTAATATGCTGTTTTCGTTACAGCGCACACAGGCATAAGTTCAGTTTGTTTCTATTCTAGTGGTGACTCAATTGACCCTTCGCCGACACTTTGATTGACAGGTGATCTGACCAATCATAACTCCGAATCCACCATTTTGTCCGACAAAGCAGTCAGGAGAGTTAGTAGATTAACGTTGGTGAACTTGAACTTGAAAGATTGTGTGTACTCACGTCTCTCCACGCTTGAAACAACATTCCTTCTGATGTTCATTCATGTTTATTTGATGCTATAAATGAACTAGTATGAAGAGATGATCGGTTCACGAGCCGCTTGAAGGAGCTACAGCGATCTGTCACGACACATTATACGCTATTTATTGTTTAAACTTCTTTAAAAAATTACAATATTTTAAATATGAAACTGATTCATATCAAAAGTAACCTGCTCTGTCTTGCCTGTCGACGTGTTGTCAGTGTCCTCTTTGCTCCTGGATGTATTTTTTCACTGTGAGAACATGATGTATGACTTGTCGGACATAGCAACAGTAACTAAAGGGGGCGGGTCTTTGCGAAGGGTCAATCATAGAGCACACTGCGCATACAGAAACATTCAGGAGTGCAGAAACTTTTCAACGCTGCGATGTGACTTTTATTAATAAAATGCCTTTACTACTGAATTACTACATTATATTTCTCAAGAACGAGGGGATTAGATTGCTGGTTTTGAAATAATTAAACTCACAGCTTGATTGTTAGTCTCTCTCTCTCTCTCTCTCTCTCTCTCTAATGAATTCAAATAAATGTTATAATTCATGAATTCAAATAAATGTAAATTAAAAGTGGGCAGAATGCTACATCTCAAGAGCCGTAACTTACGAAAATAACATTCCTTCCAGTCAAAAATTGTGCTTTAAACATCAATAACAGCTGTCAAGTTGTCAATGCTGGCAAATGGTCATGGTATAAGTGTAATAACCGATGGCTAGCTGTGCATTAAACGATTTTAATGCATGATGTGGAGGCAAAGAACCATGAATGCCTCTGCAGAGAGCATTAAAATCGTTTAATGCACAGCTAGCCATGGATTATCCCTTACATCTTTACAACCTCTAGATCTTTAAGAGAGCCTAACAATCGCACCATTTTACTTTTTACAGTATAGGTTTGAACTTTTACTGTAGAATTTTAAAGAAACAGCCAAAATTTTGCACTTGGGATGGAGGCCGGAGAACGAGCAGTTCTGGCTTGTTTGTTTAAACTGTTTAGTCAGAGATATTGGGGTCGGTCTGAGCAAGGCTGAGGGTTCAGATGTTATCTCGCATGGGCATTGACCATGAAGGGTGGCACATTGTTGTCTTTTCATCATGTTTTGGAAGGCGTAGACGGCATTTAGCAAGCTTTTGCATACTCTGCATTTGACGATGGATTTAGGGTGTGATTTAAGTAGATGGTTGCTCCCAAGAGTTATGCATGTTTATGAGTCACACTTTTTAGTTAGTTTTTTTTTTTTTTTTTTTTTTGCACGGGTGAAGGGCCTTGTTCTCAATTCTTTTTAATTATGTAAGCTTTTGATTACGTTCCACTGACTCTTCTTCATAGTGACACTATTTTGTATTCTTCTCCGACACATATTTCTCACATCAATATGAGCATAAAATCATATCATCATATGTCAGTTCTCAGTTATCAAACTATCATAAAGCTCAGATAGGAATATCAGATTCGGAGCAATTACTTTATCACATTTTAATAACCAAAAGAGTCATAAAAAATGATTCCACTGAAGAATCTTTTTATATATGCTATAATACATATTAACATTTATTGCATTTAGATGTGTTGTTGTTTTAAATATTGAATTAGGGTTGTCAGATTATGAATTATGATTATTTTTTTAAGAAAATAATTCAATAAAATGTTTTCTGGGTGGTTTTATTAATTAATTGGCCTGACATGTAATTGATTATTTAATTAAAATCAATTAAAATTGTCAAATTAAAAAAACATCAGTACATTTCATCTAAAATACATAAATACATTTCTTAAAATTATTATTAATATTATTAATATTTAATATTAATATTATTAACTTTTTTTAAAGCAAAAAACATACTGAGTTCACTTTTAATACGTTGCGCAATCACACCAGAAACACGCCTTTTATTTAAATCCCCATGGATAATTCCCAAAAACACTGGCTCCCAGACACTATAGCGCAGATCATGAGCTGTTCAGCTAGGCATGTCTGGATCCATGTCTCTGCATGCCTGGAGATGTGGATTACATATTTGCATATAAAGTAAATAGACTGGCATTTTAGATATATGTCTGAGGATTTAGTGGACAGAGCTTATTGTTGGCGAGACCTGCTACTTTGTGTCCTGCATTCAATTAAACAGACACACCTTCTTATCATTGTTCATATCAATAACACAATGTCCCTTTCTCAAGACATCAAGGACCTTTGAAACACAAATAAGTCAGTATTTAGTCGCAAAGAAGTGTGAAATATGAAATATTATACAGGAATATTTTGGAAATTTCCTGGGATCACAAGGAAAGTATCCCATGGCGGAGAGCAGTCCAACACGAAAGAGAATTGCCTTTCCTGCCATGGAATACAAGAATGGGTCGGTGTACAGACTAACAATGGCTATTTGATCATATTGAAACAGAGGATTGCTGAACTCTGTGTATTTAGTAACTGAAACTGTGAAGTGTCATTGGGCCAGAGGTCCCGTGCAGTCTGCTCCTGTTTACATCCCGACACCAGGCTCATAAAGAAGAGCTAATTATGTAGACTGTAACCTTTCACTGCCACGTATAAAACTGAGGACACCCCGATAACGAAGATTACTCATTAACTGGCACGCAAGACTCTTGTTTCAGAGGCGTCTCAGTGAGGTTAAGTATATTGTCCTGTCGTAAAACAGATTAGATTCTGAGCAACAAGTTTATTGCGTTTTGAGAAGAACAGCCATAAATAAGATTCTACTGAAGAATGAATTTATATTGCATATTATAATAATATTTTTTGCATCCAAATTAGGGCTCTCCATGGTTTGTTTTTGTTATAAATATTTATTAGGGCTCATTCATTTGAATTATTTTAAAAAAAAAAAAATAATGCAGTGTTATTATTACTATTATTATTATTATTATTATAATTGAGATTAATTAATCATCAATTAAATGAATTAAAAACGTTAGTCAGTTGACAGCCTTACTTTTCATATGCATATTTGTTCTCTTAAATGCAATAACTTTCATAAGTCAATCAGATAATAATTTTTTCATTTACAATAGTTGTTTCAAATATGAAATTTATAACCCCGAGTAAAAATTATTTGCTGACGGCTCTCTTGATGGTTATTAGCCAGTTTCACTACTACTGCTGTCAGAACAGATTGCAGTGTGTTACTATCAAAGAAAGCTGTTACTGTCAAATAAGACAGTATGACAGGCAAGTTATAAATGTTTAATCCATATCTCTGCTACACTGACATTCACTATTTCCAAAGTGATGTGCATTAATAACAACATATGGAATACATTCTTATCATCTGGCCGCAAATGTCAATTAAATCCAGTTCAATCTTTTCGTAATAGCCTCTTTACCCTTCACTTCAGCATTTTTTTCCACTTGGCCTCATCTCTAATTCTCCCGCAGACTAAACATTTCAAACACCATCGGATTTGAACAAACTCTCCTGATGTCCATATATGTTTATTTTCAGTTTGGAGAGCATGGTTTTATGGAAAAAGTATGCTGTGAGCTTGATCCTGATTAGACATTTTTGCCAAATACCTGCTCTGGATGGCATGCAATCCTATTCTGACACTTTAACATGTTGTAGTACATAATGCGGGCTTGTTCCAGAATTCAATATTATGTGTCAGACATTAGATTAAAGCAAATGGTAAAGATTTATGAGATTTCGGTGCATCCAAGGTTGTTTTGGAAACCATTAAATTTTATAAACATGCGTATTACCTGGAGAGGAATTTGTTTTGCTGCATACTTGCAGCTATGGGGTGATGCACTATGCCATGAATGGTATGTAAATTGCCCATAGTTTGTAAATGAATGGGTGTTTTGCAAATCGGACTGGTTGAATGCAATCCAAATGCAAAAAAAACAAAAAAACATGCAGCATGTGTAGAATATTTGCAGAAAATCATTGCATGAACCTGATGAGTTGCAATGAATGGGAAGTATTTAAGAAGTGAGAATTGCTTTATGGTGGACCGACTCAAGATCCTCTTAAGTTTGTGCGAAGGCATGTTCTTCATACCGATCTACACATTCCTGGAACCCTGCTGAGAGCCACCCTGTTCTTAAATAACACAGTTGAGCATGCTCTTTAATCATGATTTTATCAGGAAGTGTAAATAACTAGTAGTGTTCAGTGTTTGAATTGAGATTGTGTAACATTTATTGATGTTGGCTGGTGGTTTGGCAATTAATAAGTGATGAATTAGTACACCCAATCCAATTAAAATGAGTGTGATTTGGTTCAAACAAAACAATAGTGTTGCCAACAACAAATCGCTTTTAAATATTATACTAAAAGTCATGAATAACCTGCTAGCCAAGAGGAAGCCAGAATTACATAAGTGAAAACCACAGAATGTTGTTGTTGTCATCAAACTCTGGTCATTAACCAGCAATCACAGCTCTGGCAAAGACTCGTACGCTTTTTATGACCTGAACTAGATGTGTGCGTGCCAGAGCAGGTGTGTGATGCATGTTGAGTTTATTCGCATACCTGTGGAAGAACAACAGAATGGACAGCATGGTTTGGTCGATGTTGCTGTTGCAGATACCCTCGTTGAGAAGGTAACAGGGGTCCCGGACCACCGACTCCAGCGAGTCCTGTCTCATGATGTTGTTGAGCTTATCTGCGTTTAGGTTCTGAAAGTGAAGCTGGTCTCGGAGCTGTCTGAACTGGTTGACTGACGTAGGACTGCCCAGGCTCGTGTGGCCCGCTTGACCCGGCTCAGGTTCGCAGCCATTGGCCAGATCCAGGCAGCAGCTGCAGCAGTCCAGACCGATGGGCGAACGGCACTCCTCGTTTGACATCAGGCAGGGAGGGAGTCGGACGGTAGCTGTGACAAGTTCTCCTCCACCTGCTCCAGGTGATCTTACGGCGGACCTCCCTTCTTCTCACGTCCACCTTCTGTGCGCAAGTGTGCTACGGGAGAAGCCGCTGTGAGTTGATCCTTCTCGACTGCTTGTGCCAGAGTGTGTGTGTGTGCGCGCAGACAACGCAGGTTTTTATGAGCCGGGGTTCCTGTTCGCTCGTAATGATGCAGCAGGAATGCGTTTGAAAGAAACAAAACAGAAGCTGCTTCTGTTTTTTTGTTTTGTTTTGTTTTGTTTTTTTTCTTCTCGCTGTCCCCTGCCCCGCACTTTTCCCTGCCCCTGTGTGTGCATACAGTGCAGACAGCGAGAGAGGAGGTGGAGGGATGGAAAAGAGGGCTGGAAGGGAGGGAGGAGGAATCTTTCTGATTGGTCGAGCAGGCTGATCAGTTCACAACAAGATCCCACCCACTTTCCCCTCAACATCACAGTGGGGGAGGAGCGAAGGAAGGGAGTAAAAGCATGCTCTCCAACATGTGCGCTTCGGTGCTGCCAGGGGCGGAACCCTGAGAGAGAGCAAACACATAGTACTTTCCCTGTTTATATCACTGAATCAGATACAAATGCTGTTTTTTTTTTCCTCGCTGGTTGGGTCTCTCTTTCTTGAGGCTATTAAATTCAGGCTCGTACTCTTTGCGTGCTGGAGGTACAAAACCTGCTTGTGTGCAGTGTTCCGTATCCAATGATTCATCTCTAAAATGTTTATATCTTTTTCCTTTTATTTTTAAAGAAACTTTGGCACAAGTACCAGTATCTGCAAAATGTCACTTAAACAGACCTTAATTGACCCTTCTACAGTTTGATTGACAGGCGATCTGACCAATCAAAACCCCGAATCCGTCATTTTGTCCATCAAAGCAGTCAGGGGAGTTAGTAGGTTAACGTTGGTGAACTTGAACTTGAAAAATTGTGTGTATTCGCGTCTTTCTGATGTTCATTCATGTTTATCTGATGCTATAAATGAACTAGTATGAAGAGATGATCGGTTCACGAGCCGCTTGAACTGAGCCACATTAAAGAGCCACTATACGGTATTTATTGTTTAAACCTTTTTTAAAAAATTACGATATATTAAATATGAAACTGTTTCGTATGTCTGTCGACGTGTTGTCAGTGTCCTCTTTGATCCGGGATGTATTTTTCACCGTGAGAACATGATGTGTGGCGTGAGAGCGCATGGCTTGTCGGACATAGCAACAGTAACTAAAGGGGGCGGGTCTTTGCGAAGGGTCAATTATGTTTGAAGTCAGTATTATGATGCATTTCATTTATTTACCTGGGTAGGAGCTGGAATGACATCACACCCGAGGTGACAGCGTTCCAGTAAACGGAAAAATACACGACCAAGCAAACCTTTGTTGTGCTTGCTCTTTCAAAACACAAAAAATGCAGTATAATCTACAGATAATGCCGAAACATCATGTCCACATATAGAGCTTGAATAGTACAGTCTATATCACTGCGTTTATTGAGACACAGACAAACAGAAGTGATGATAATCAATACTTTACTATTGTTTCGCTATAGTTGGTTGATGCTCAGAGCAGCCAAATGGGATTCTAAAGCCAGGGTTGTTGTGTGTTCCCCAGTCACAAATCCCGCTTGAGGCCGGGGTTCCAGTTAAAAGTTCCTGCTGGTGCCTAGGAATTTCACATATATAAAGAAACACACCATTATTCCAAGCATTCCAAACAAATGTTAAAAGTTAAAAGTTAAAGGTCAGTAATCCAATCTATTTTGTCTATTAGATTTCTATTTCAGAGAGAAACGTTGATGGTCTGTTTATCTGAACTAGATAAATAACTTTGAGTAATAGGATTCCTATCTTATTGCTTAACACGGTAAAGATGCTGACATAACCTTAACGCAACACAATGCGCTCTAAAAATCATTCAGTGGTCAGAAGATTCTGAGAAAGCCTTCCAATGTTCCACTGATATTTGAGAAAACGATTGAAATATGTACAATATGATCTTTAGCTGGACATTGAAATTGAGTCGACAACCACGTACGTAGAAAATATTTTGACTGTTAGGGCTAGTGCGGTGCCAGAGACTGAAATTTTTTAAAAGTCTGATAATTCGTGTGCATAATATAATGTTTAATTATGCATCTGCAGTGCAGAGCTCATCAGTTCAATGCTCCTTTAATAACACATTAAATGCCTTTTTGGATCATCTCTTGAAATGTGATTTATTGTGCAATAAGACTTCCTAAAAAGCTCCTTAATAGGAGTTCAAGAAATTTAATTTAGCGTAGAATAGGTGAATTATGATTGCTTTATTGAGTGTGTAAAGCAGTTGAGACATGTTGGGGCCATTTAAGGACTTTTCCAGCATGGGGTCATGGCAGTTGATTATTCAGCCCTCTGCTGGAAGAAGCGGTAAAATGCAGGATTGACTGTGGGATATGAAATGATTCCAGTATATGCTGAATAAGCTCCAAGTGTTTAGGTTTTGTAACACAATCTGAGAACAAAAAACATCAAATGCGTCATAAGAGAGATTGCTTTAAAGACAAACGGTTTCTTGTATAGGCTTGGTGAATGCAATCTGTCATCAGAGAACACTAGACTGTTTACCGTACAGCAAAAACAGATGCACTGTCAGATAAAAAAAAAACAGCCTGACCTTGCGTTTAGCATTCTGTTTCATCCCAGGAACGGGCTCGGGATATTAAAAGGTAGCATAACAGCACAATTCAATTGATTCAATACAGTTATAGTCCCTTAAAAGTTATGTTATTTAATGAAATATAAATATACATATATCTAACTAAAAATGCAAAACAAAAATGGCACAAAATGGTGTTTTTTATACATATATTGTGCAATTTAGTTGTGCTGAAAACATTTTAAAGTCTCCTATGGTCACCAAGGTTGCATTTATTTGATCAAAAATCAATAGTAATTATTATTACAATTATACTGTAACTGTTTTCTATTTTAATATATTTTAAAATTTATTCCTGTGATCAAAGCTGAATTTTCAGCATCATTACTCCGGTCTTCAGTGTCACATGATCCTTCAGAAATCATACTAATATGATGATTTGCTTCTCAAGATACATTTCTTATTATTATCAATTTTAAAACATTTTTTGTTTTGACCATTTCTGCTTAATATTTATGTGGAAACCGTGGTGCACTACCATTCAAAAGTTTGGGGAAAGTACTTTTTTAGAAAGAAAGAAAGAAAGAGAGAGAGAAAGAAAGAAAGAAAGAAAGAAAGAAAGAAAGAAAGAGAGAAAGAAAGAAAGAAAGAAAGACTTTTATTCAGTAACGACACACTAAATTAATAGTAATAACAGTAAAGACATTTATAATTACAAAACTATAACTATATCTGTCAAGAATGTTGGTTCTCCTCATGTGTATCCTGACAGTTTCCCTATATTAGTCTAATTAATGCTCCTTCATGTGCTCTCAGAATTATCATAAATATGAGTTTCCTAGTAAAAATCGCACATGAATGCCCTCCCATTTCAAAACTTGAAAACTAATCTTGACTTCAGAAGTGGGAATTATCACATTTCCGACAGCACGTGAAGGCAGCATGAGTTCAGCTGTTGATCACCGCTGTGTATTTACATCCAGAGTTTCCCATGTTCATTTGTCTGATCTACGTCTATGTTAGTTGGTTGTTCGGTCTTTGCACTAATAATCTCCTGAGTGTTTGGTTTTTTGATTTATTGTTTATTGAACTTTTATTGCTGAAACTAGATCCTGCATCTATACTTGTGACAGTATTTAGAAGAGACGTGGCACTTAATAAACATCACTAATAAAGTATACTCTAATGAAAATTGGCATTTTTTTATTTTAGTATTTTTAACATTTCTTATTTAGTATTTTATCATGTTTTCCAGTAAAATACCTAAATATCCTTAAAACAAGATACATTTCCCTGAAAAGCAGTTGTTTGACTTGTGTTTAGATAGTATATCTTGAACTATGTTTATTTTTGATATTGGCAAATTGATGTTTTTTTTTGTTGTTGTTGTTGTTGTTGTTTTTTAACTATAAATCTATTCAAATTCAGGTTCATGCTTAAAACTAGAATGTTTTATCAATGAGAAAAATAAATCAAATTGTGAATATTTATATACACAACATAGCGCTACCATTCATCCATTATCCATTATTGCTTAAATCTTGGATAAGATTTTCAATAAATATATAAATAAACAAATAAATGTTAAATAAGTTAGTTAATAGATAAGTTCAAGAAAAGAAAGTTTTATAATATTACTTGTGTTTAGAAAATACACAAAGTAACAGCACAAATATTACAAAATTACAAATATATAATAATATAACAATTACAAAATTTGTTATTATTTCTATTCATCAAAGAATCCTAAAAAATAGATCATGGTTTCCAGAAAAATATTAAGCTGCAAAAACTATTTTCAATATTGATAATAAGAAACTTTATTAATAATTGAGCAGCAATAATTAGTGAAAATAACTGAAAAAAATAGAATGATTTCTGAAGGATCATGAGACTGAAAACTGGAGAAATGATTCTGAAAATGCAGCTTTGCATCGCAGGAATATGCAAAATTCATAAGGTGGAAAAGTTTATACATAAAGCATGTACATATGTTGGAGCATTTTTCACTGTGGGTTGAGTTGGGCCAGCAAAGGTCCCAGGCTATTTTCCCAGTCCCAGTACAGTCCCAATCCTTCCCTGCTGTACTGTTACACTGGGCCTGGGGTGAATAAAGGGTCATGTGACACCGGTGAGTTACATATGCAGCAGTGAAATAATGCTCTCTTTGTATGTTACCTAATATGTACACTAAAGCTTTACATTGATTCTACGATTGATTGATTGAACACATGCAAACTAAGGCAACGGTCACTGCTGTCCAGGCAAACATGCTGGGTTGTGCTTGGAAAACAGGCCTTCACTTGTTATTATTGATTCATTTTCCTTATCATAGATAAGAATTATATCAATAAAATGGTGGGATACCAAAGTCAAGTCATGTAAGTGTATAGTCACAGCTTGCAGAGATGTAAACATGATCAGGTAAAACCAGTTGGCTTCGTACCAATCTTGCATTGATCAATCCAAACACACAACACAGGTCAGCTGTCGACGACACTGGATCACCTCCATATCTAGACGTGTATGTTTAGTGTAGTCCACGCTTCTGAAATGTCCAAATTATTTGTTTTTCAGCTTGTGAATGCCACATGATCGGTCAATAAGTTCTAAAGTGACTGATATCGTTTTGCTCGCTATCTACTGACCAACTTTTTTTTCTTTTTTCTGCAGAGTCAGTACAAAAACTTACAGTGCCTTTCTTGAATGCTGACGGGTCAATTCAGCGTTCCAACTGTGCTAAAATCCACCTGTTCACCTGTCAGAGACTATCCTTTATCAGAAAGATAGAAATTAATAAAGATTTGTTTTAATATTTTAAGACACAAAAAACATTTCGGTATTTTGTCGTGTTTTCCAGTAAAAATAAGTAAATATCTTTAAAACAAGATACATTTTCCTGAAAAGCAGTTGCTTGACTTGTGTTTACATATAGTATATCTTGAACTGTTTATTTTTGTTACGCTATTGGCCAATTGATTTTTTTTTTTCTTGTGTTAACTATAAATCTATTGAAATTCATGTGGGTTCATGCTTAAAACAAGAACATTTTACCAATAAGCAAAAAAAAAATAATTCAAGATGTAATGATAGCATGAGCGGTCATCAGTTAAGACTTTAATAATGAATGCATTGATAATCCTTAAAACTGTGCTAATCCTTTGTTTTGTTTTGTTTTCCTGTGGGCTTTAAGATGGGAGCTCTGCTGTAAAGTTTTGCTGCCACCTTTTGGAGTGAAAGTTTAGTTACATTTAAAGTTAATTTACCTATTTATATAATATAATAGTTTTTTGGGGGTTGGGGACATGGACAGAAAGAGTCAGGACAGAGATGGCAAGGATCCCTGGTACAAAATGTACTCATCACAAACAGTCAAAGTCCCTATAACAGCGTTTGATTTCAGATGTCCATGTTCATAGTTCAGAGTGCGTACAACAGAGCCAAGTGCTTAACACAGCATTCTTGACCAAATAATAAATCATTATAATTATATTATATAATCATATATTAAAACACTTGTAAAATGTGTAAATGAAAGGAAAGTGTAAAAAATATTAAATTGTTTGTGCACTGTGTGTGTGCGTGCATGTTTTTGTGATTTATGAGGACACATTTGTGTAATAACATGGGTATTACATTGGTATTACGACTTAAACATGAAATATGAGGACATTTAATGAGTTCTCATATTTAAAACATGCTAAACAATGTTTTATGTAAAAATGCAGAATGTTTTCTGTGATGGGTAGGTTTAGGAGTAGAGTTCATGTAGGGGGAGAGGATGTACAGTTTGTACAGTATAAAAACCATTACGCCTATGGAATGTCCTCACTTTGATAGCAAAACAAACCTGTGTTGTTTGTGTGTGTGTGTGTGTGTGTGTGTGTGTGTGTGTGTGTGTATACTTGTTTTGACTATACTTGCGAGGACCAAGTGTCCTCATTATATTGTAAAATATTGGTCCTCACTATTTTAAAAGGCTTATAAATCAGCCAAATGTTATATTTTTATTGAACTCTAGTGATGGTCACATGTTTCTGTGATGGTAGGTTTAGGGGTAGCGGTTGGGTTAGGTGATAGAAAATATCATTGACCTGATATAAAATCAATGGAAGTCTATGCAGTGTCCCCACTAAGATAGCAAAACAAACCTGTGTGTGTGTGTGTGTGTGTGTGTACTTGTATTCCTTACATTCTGGGGACCAAATGTCCCAAAAAAATGTCCCCACAATGTCAAGATTTACTGGTTTTACTTACATTGTGGGGACATTTTTTTGGTCCCCACGAGGAAACAAGCTTATAACTCATACAGAATTATCTTTTTTGAAAATGTAAAATAGCAGAACATTTTCTGTGATGGGTAGGTCAAGGGGTAGGGGTAGTGTAGGGGGACACAATTACAGTTTGTACAGTATAAAAAAATATGAAAACACCATAAAACATGAAAACACAACATGTGTGTGTGTGTGTGTGTGTGTTGTTCAGGGGGAAAAAAATTCGGGGATAGGGGATAGGATATACAGTTTGTACAGTATAAAAATCCCTATGTTGTAAAGAGGCAAGTCCAGGGAAGACGCGAGCAAAAAACGAAGTAACTTTTACTTAAACCAGGAAACTGACTATTAATACACCACGTATTCAACAACATTTAACAAAGAGAAAGAACCAGGAGATCAATCCCTACAAGACTCTAAACCAAAATGACGAACGACAAAGGAACAGAAGGATCACAGAGCTCATATACAGGGTAACAAACAAGACTAATTAATGACACACATCTGAAGATAATGAACCAATGATGATTAGACGAGCGGCGGGAGAAAACCAAACAAAGAGCACGTGTGAAAAATGAAACTAAACAGAGTCCAGAACACACACACACATAACATATGTCTATGGAAAGTCCCAAAAAAAACATGGAAAAGCGTGTGTGTGTGTGTGTGTGTGTGTGCGGGTATTCCCTACGTTATGGGGACCAAATGTCCCCACAGGTATAGTAATACTAGTAAATCTTGTGGGGGACATTTTTTTGGTTCCCATGAGGAAACAAGCTTATAAATCATATACAATTATCTTTTTTGAAAATGTAAAATAGCAGAACATTTTCTGTGATGGGTAGGTTTAGGGGTAGGGGTAGTGTAGGGGGACACAATCTACAGTTTGTACAGTATAAAAACCATTACGCCTATGGAATGTCCCCATAAAAAATGAAAACACAACTGTGCGTGTGTGTGTGACTAACATTGTCATACTTTCATAAGTATAAACAGGCTATGTTGAAAACAGTAAATATAAGAATATATTTTAACTCAGTTTCTTGTAGCTGTATGCTTAATAGCAGCTTTTAATCTTTTGATTTCTGAGAATAAAGTAAAACATATTCGCTTTGTTCCATTATTATGACAGATGTGCTTTGTGGAAGGACAACGGGAGTTGAACTCTGGTAATGGCTCCTCTAATCAATGTTATAAGCTGTGTCACTAAGCATAACACAATCTACTTAGATAAATTACCCCATGCTGGTAGGCCTGTGTGTGATGGATAGCTCTGCTTTAGAATCTCGATTCTGGTTCAGGGTTTGCTGATCTCCTCTTTTTTCAGTTCAGCCACAAGTGGATGACATTGCATTTTAGATAATAAAAATGTAGGTCCTGCTGTAAACCCGCCTCATATGAGATGCAATCAATTGCAGGAAGTATTTCATCTGGGTTTTGTATACCAAATAAAATGAACGAATGATTGAAAAGGAGTAAATGCTCATTTCAGTTTCCTACTGTTCATAGCAATAAACACTACCAATAGTTCTTAACCAGTTTACTTACAGAGTTAGTTCACCCAAAAATTAAAATTCTGTCATTAATCATGTTGTTCCAAACTCATAAGACTTTCGTTCATCTTCAGAACACAAATGGTGTTTTTTTTTTTGATGAAATCTTTCTGTTCCTTCATAGACAGCCAATGCAATTAAAACATTGAAGCTTCAAAAAGTTCATAAAGAGATCGTAAAACTAATCCATATGAATTGAGCGATCTGAAGAGACATGATCGCTTTATATGATGAACAGCTTCAATTTAGGCTTTTATTCACATATAAACATTCATCAACTCACACATCAGTTGTGGTAAACAGAAGCTCAAGCATGTTTGTTTGACGTGTGAGAACCAATGAGGTTCATTCTCGTGTTACGTGTCATTCGGGTTCGGAAGAGCTTCTGTTTATGTTCGCTGATCAATGTTTATATGTGAGTAAAAGCCTAAATTAAATCTATACATCATTTAAAGCAATCATGTCCCTTCAGAAAATTTGGATTAGTTTTATGATCTCTTTATGAACTTTTTGAAGCTTCAAAGTTTCAGTGGTGAAGGCAGTCTATTGAAGAACAGATTTCATCATTTGTGTTCAGAAGATGAACAAAAGTCTTACGGGTTTGGAACGACATGATGGTGAGTAATTAATGCCAGAATTTCCATTGTTGGGTGAACTAACCCTTTAACAAAAGTACGAATTTCCACAATGACCACTTGGCACTAATACAGAGTTCTGTCATGAAACTCTAGATCAGGGGTGGCCAACGTCGGTCCTGGAGAGCCACAATCCTGCAAATTTTTGCTCCAACCCTAATCAAACACACCTGAACAAGCTAATCAAGGTCTTAAGGGTTACTAGAAAGCTACAGGAAGGTGAGTTTTTATCAGGGTTGGAGCTAAACTCTGCAGGATTGTGGCTCTCCAGGACCGACGTTGGCCACCCCTGCTCTAGATGGTGCAAGCTAATAGGTCCTTAACTCAATCTGCTTGCAATCACATCATTCTCTATATCGCAGAGATGATTCCTGCTGTATTAGCAGCCAATGAGCTCGCTGCTCAACATTTAAATACTTGGTCAGCATTTGCAGCTCGCTTTCAGAAACCCTCCACCTTCCCCAGCTCCACCTGTATAGATCTGTTATGGGTAATTCATGTACGCTATATTGTACAGCAGCAGCATGTTATTTGCTCACAGCAGCATGTCGTGTATGTAATGGCAGTAGCAGCAGAATAGCAGATCAATTTCAAGACCAAACATCAACATTGTCATATCCATGAGCCAAGCACTCAGAGAGTTATAAAGATAGAAATATTTCTGTCCATGGACAACTGATGAAAATAGATCAAGCAAGTAGTTTATTGATGTTTACAAGCAAAGGTTTCAAGGGGGGTTCACAGTGACGCCACATATAACCATTTTTGGTACCCCAAAGAACATTTCAGTGAACTGTTCTTTAAAGAGCCATTTTTTTTTCTTACTGTGAAGAACATTTGAATAATCCATAGGAACTTTTTCCACTATAAATAACCTTTTGTGCAATGGAAAGATTCTATGGATTTTAAAGATTCTTCATGGAACAATTAATGTCAATAAAGAAACTTTATTTTTAAAAGTGTATAAACACGTCTCCTGTTTGGTTGCACTTATCAAATCAAACACTAGATGTCAGTGTCTCCCCTAATATTAAAGGGGAAGTGAGCCTGGCCAGAGTGAGTGAGATCTCCATAAGGCATGTCATCCACAAATGTTTCCCAGCTGACAGAAGAAGAATTGTGATTCAAGGTTAGTTTTCGGTGTCCTATTTTTCAATGCTAATTTTTTAAAAGACTAAATAGATATGAGCCTGCTCAGGGAAATCTAAAATAACTTCTAACAAAGGAACACACCACAGTATTCCCATGCAATGATGGATTTGCCTCAGGCTGTAACCAAGTGATTAATTCTCCACCAAGTCTTGGTAGGCCATCTCCAGCAGAGGAGCAAATGTGGATTGAGTCCTAAGGGACTTAAAGCATCTGTTAAGTTCACAGATTCATGTACTCCATCCATGCAAACATAATTCCAACCATTTTTGTGATACCACACAGACATCATGTCTTTATGAAATGTTTTACCAATGTTTAGTTTATGTGTTTTCATCGTAATGATGCCATTTTAAAAATACTAAAATGTTCCTTGTTAGACTTTAGAACAACATTCAGACATTTTTAGGAAATTTGTGATTCAGAATGGATGTGAATCTGCTATTTTATGCATTTTTCCCTCAAAATATTATTCTTCAAATAGGTGTGATCATTGGTTATAATGTAATGTTTTTAAATATTAAAACGCTTTAATAATATCCAAGCTTGTTTAAAATCAGTCATAACTTTTTCAATCCTGATATATTGTTGTTTACGCAGAGATGACTTTCAAAAGTTTGTGATTTGAAGCCCCCAAAACGCCGTTGTCATGTAAATGAATGGCCAATACTCATAAAAAGGTTTCCGTTTTTAGGGTGTAATGTAAACGGCCCCTGAATCCCACCCTGACAAGTCAATGGAAATCGTTATATTTCATTACAGTATTTAAGTATCATCATTCTAGTCAGCTGCAGAGCCTGTTATAAGCAACATAAGGCGGCACAAACAACATACAGCTGTCACACACTCATGCTCCAATTTTCTGTCTGCAGTGCTCTTCTTTCAATTCAGTGGAAGCAATTTTTTAGTTTACCAAAGTGGTCAGTCGATTCAAACTCATTAAATTTAACCTAAAGCTCACATTCTGCCTCCATCCAGTCAACAACTGACGTGCTTTTTTTCACTTTTTTTGTCACAATCTGGAAGAAAAATATGGAAGCCCGTTTCTGCCACTTTATTTTTTTATTTATTGGAACTTTTTATCTCAGAATTCTGGCTTTTTATCGCAGAATTCTGACTTTATATCTTACAATTCTGACTTTATAACTCAGAATTCTGACTTTATATCTCACAATTCTGAGATAAAAAGTCAGAATTCTGAGATAAAAATTCGCAATAATCCTCTTTTTTTTCAGTGGCGAAAACGGGCTTCCATTGAAAAAAAGAAGAATATTATTGCAACTTTTATCTCAGAATTCTGACTTTTTATCTCAGAATTGTGAGATATAAAGTCAGAATTCTGAGTTATAAAGTCAGAATTGTGAGATAAAAAGTCGTAATAATCTTCTTTTTCTTTTTTTTTTTTTTTCAGTGGCGGAAACGGGCCATACAAAACACCTACTGATGCTTCTTTTAAATCACAACTTTAACAGACAGATTAAGAAATTACAAAATGATATAAAATAATTAATAAAAGCAAAGTTTTGATCATATTGATAATGCTTTAAATACACTTTGAGTGA
Source organism: Zacco platypus (assembly GCA_038088235.1). Taxonomy (NCBI): domain Eukaryota; kingdom Metazoa; phylum Chordata; class Actinopteri; order Cypriniformes; family Xenocyprididae; genus Zacco; species Zacco platypus. The sequence continues at coordinate 4,807,057 of CM076079.1, forward strand.
ATTTATATAGAAATATGTGCATCAAATATGATACAATAGACTTTATAGGGTTAATATGCATGCAAACTCAATATCAGCAAAAAAATATCAGATATTATCATGGCTTTCATAGACATGCTCCCTTTAGAGCAAAGTATATGAATTCACTGCTGAGCGCTGCTTGTTTTCAGGCCTGGCGAGCACAGCTTGAGGAATGTTCAAGCTTTCACACCTGAAGCTCAGAATTTGAGTCAGACCTTGAAGAACAAGGCAGAAGAGTGTTTTTTTGCTCAGTCAGTGTATATCCTCCAGGGTAAACCTGCTGCGTCTTCTCAAAGTCAAGCCGCTGTCAAGCATCTGACTGAGGTCAAAGTTCCTGTCAGATCTGAGCGTCCATGTGATCTGAGCCTTCAGAGTCTATATATTCTTTGACAGGTTTAAGACCCATCAGTGATGATTCTCAACGACACCCTGGAAAATAAAGCACAATCCGCATCAATCTGTCATCACACAACACCAAAAGAGTTAAAGGGATTTCACAAAAAGAAGATATTGTTGTTTTTATCATTCGAACATCAGTGTTGTTTTGGACAACAGTCATAAGCGAACTATCCGTTTCTGACTATCTTTTAAAGATCTAAAGTTGATTTAAATACAATTTTTAAGCTAATTTAAAAGATATTGTTGCGTTTTTTGTTTTTATGGCCATAGGCACTCAACAATTTCTCTGCTCTGCTGCCTGTAAACCAGATCTAAGCTGGGATATCGAGGTCCCTCTGTTCCACACACTTCTTAGGTTTTACGTTCAGCTCGTACAAGGTTCATGAGGAATTCTTCAGGCTGCCAGCACACTTTGAAGTATTCACTTTTTCTTTTGCTCAGAATAGAAGACATCTTCAATCATTTCCCCATGGGCCTCATTATAAATCCAGCTATCATTACTATGATGGTGGGAAGCAGAGCAACACGCTGCTCTTGTTACTGTACGTGGTCAAATGAGAGCTGCGGTTTGATTTGTCCAATCCTCTACATCTCCATCTGTTCCAAGGCTCCCTGCATCACAGAAAGTTTTTGTATTTTTCTTTCAGTGTTAGAAAAGGCTTAGCATTCCTTTGTAGGCAATCAGTAAAGCGCTGTTACAGGCTCTAAAATCCAATGTTTTCTCAAAGGAAATATGGAGAGAGTAAAGAATGTGTCTTTTGCATAGACGCATGAAGGTTTAGAGTTGAATAATTATTGATGGTATCTTGAATATTAATTTTTCTTCATTAACTAGCTTCTCATTACATAGTCTATATTATGTTCTAACTAATGAGTACAAGTAACAATGTGATTTTGTTAATTCATTACTTGGCAAACAGTGATTATGCAAGCAAAGAGGACTCTGAACTCTCAACAAGGCTGCTTTGTTTATAGTGAAAAACCTTATTGTATGATTGAATATTAATGGAATCTTGAGGTTACATTATTTGAGCATTTCCTGAATGGGATGGATGGAAGAATAAAACTTTCTCTTTCGTAAAAGTGAAAGCACAGTGCAGTATTGCATAGTTTAAAAATAAAACCTACGTTCTACTGCATCATGGAAATCATTAACTACTTATATGCATTGCAGATCACTTTTATAATATAAAATTTCCTGCACTGTAAAAAAAAATGGTTTAACTTAAAAAATAAGTTTCAAACCCAGCTGGGTTTGAGTTCATTGAAATTAAAAATTTGAGTTAATACAATGAAGGTCGTTGGTTTAATCAACAGAAGCTGAAAATATTAAGTTATCTGAACTAATCCAATTATCTAAGTTGATTTGACAAAAGAAAAAATGTTATGATAATAAGTCATGAAAATAATGTTTTACAGTGTGGTCAGGAAGATTTTAATTTGATCCAAATTAGGAAAAGTCTGAGGAAAAAGAAAAAGAATAATATATGTAAATTAGTGTTTGCTTTTTATCTTGGTGAGCTGATGTAATAATAATACATGTGGAATATGAATATTATAATATCTTCAGTGCAGCCAAAAAGGGTTCATTCATTATTTAAAATGAAGAGTTTGAGTATTTTAGTTAAGATGTATTTGTTCATATGTACAAATGGTCAAATCATAAATGGTCACATTAAACATTATCAAGTCCTAATTACTGGATTTGATGCTTTTAATATCTGGACAGTGTTTCACATTTTAAAATAAATCCACTTATTACTAACTGTTACATAGATGCTTTCTTTGTGGCTTTTAGTTTTAATAATAGTAGTTACTTTTGGCATTCATTGGGTTTTTCTAAATCTACAAGGAACTGTTGTTCAGGTTTTGTTAACGCATCCACACCTCATTTGGTTCCAGGCCATCTTCTCCAGCCCAGAGCACTATATGTTCACTCTCTCTTTCCTAAATCCCTGATTTCAGTTTCCACAGCAATAAATGGTGTGTCGCAGCTGGTGCAGCAAAGGAAGTGTTGAGGCAGTATGGTTTATTAACAATAAAAAACAATATAACACACACACACACACTCACACGAATACAGGATAACGCAAGAGTAACACAAACAACTAAACAGCGACAACAATAGACAAACACCAACTGAAAATGAGGGCTATTTACACACAGGTTAAGTGAAGTGAGAAAATAAGAAACAGGTACCATAAATCAACTAATAAATGAGTAACCATGGAAACAAATGAACAGAGACAAAGGAAACCAGAACTACCACAGTTAAAACTAGGAGATGCATACTAACAGTACATTTACAAGACAGCTATGTATTTAAACCAGGAAAGAAAATTCCTTTGTGTTTTTCACGTCCAGACAAAAACTTTGTCAAAATGATGCCCGTTTACACGAATCCACAAAAACAATTAAAAATGCTGTATTATGCTGTATTATTAGGTCAGATGGTGATGTCTATTTGTAAAGAAACACTACACGCCAATACACTGAGCATGCAATACCCATGCACATGACGTCGCTGTTTTCACAAATTTCCGTTTTTGTAGTTTACCTGGAGACAATAACGGTATAATTTTCATTAACTTGCACTTTGAATAGTTTTCAAAAGTTTTATATGGAGATACCTGCTATTCAACAATATATAGATGAAATGCACTAAATGAATAACTGATGATTTTTACAACATACATCACCACTGATCTGCCTCAGGCTGTACAGTCAAAACAACTTTGTTGCATAATTTTCATGAAATCACTGGAAATCTGCTGTGAAACAATTTGCGTTGTAAAAAGTGCTATATAAATAAAAGTTACTTGACTTGATATGAGTTTTCATTTGATGCGAGTTTAGTTCATGTCATTCATTCTCAGAGGAAACGTATAATTCTCACCCAATTCACTTTTTGTTTGAGTTTCCTTATCAAGCTGCATGTGTGTTCGAGCATCCAGGGAGACGGACTGTTTGGGAGTATCCTGCAATTCTCTTGTCTCATTGAAAAGGAAAGAGCCGTAGCTGTAAGTCTTTCTGTCCTAAGCTATTGATTCTTGATTTTGCATTTAGAACCGGCTGCTAATAATAGAAAAAACTAACACTACCACAGCACAATGCCTTCTGTTTTACTGCGTTTCTTTTGTTCGTTCTTTACTATGTGTGGAAGTTTGTTTGGAAATTCATCAGTCTCACGACTCTCCTGAGTGCTGATTGATTGAAAAAAGAAGAGCAGAGCTGTAGAGACCAATATTAATAGTTTATTAATAGTATTGACGCTTTCAGTATTCAAAATTATATTATATTATATTATATTATATTATATTATATTATATTATATTATATTATATTATATTATATTATATTATATTATATTACAATGTATGTGTTAGACTATGTTTTGCTATTTACTCAGTTTACTCATCCATAAGTAATACTTCAGCTTTTTCATGCTCAATTTCTCTTCTGTAGCGTAATGAAAAAGTTGTTTCCTGTGTATGGAGCAGTAATGGTTTGTTTGCCTTGAGTGCATAAACATTTCCTTAGAGGTCTAAGGGCTTCTACTGCACTTGCTTCTACTAAAAAGCTTAGCATGGGTCACATATCTAGCTGAATCTCGAAGCCCACGTAAGCAGTGCAGACTTTCCATCAGGGACAAATAAATGTAACATTGAAAGCCACGCAAATCACACATTCTGTGCAATAAAAAAAAAAATGCCGTTTTAGTCATTATCTTATTTCATCTAAGAATAGATTTTCTTATTACACATTTGTTTTGCCTCTTATTTTTTGTTTTTTGCACTAGGAATGTAAGCTAGAGAAACAGCGAGACCCTCACTGAGGCCAGAGGGGTGCATGTCTCTTCTGAGAGCTAACTTTAGTTGTGAGTCTGTGTGGTGTGTCCACTGCTGCCATGAATCTGACCGGAGGTCAGTTCAAGACAATCCTCTTAGCTCCCTGCTGAGGGTCTGCTCCTTTATTAGCATTGGTGACATTCTAGACTCAAGACGAGAGTTTGAAAAGAGGACAGACGCTCTGAGGGTCACAGCTACCGCTGCATGTGCTCTGCTGTCACATTACGAGAGGACGCTCTAATTAGGTCAGTGGTAAAACTGCTAACGGTGCCGCTAACTCTAGACAGAATTAGTCATGACTGCAATCCTCTGGTATGTGTGAATGGCATCTATAGCCAACATGAACAGACACCATGTTTTCAGTGTTTTCCAGTGTGATTGGATGGAACATAGCAGCATGTTTCAGGGCAAAGGCGTCCTCATAACAATATGTCACCTTACGCCTATGTGAAACCGCTGTGACCTGATAACCTAGGGCTGTAAATAAAGTTTATTAGCATGACTCTCTTTCGCTTTGGTTTTTTTTAGTAGTATTTAGTGCTTCTAGAAATTGAAAAAAAATAAAAATCTGGCAAATGTTCTGCACAAGATGAGTGCAAACTATTATCCTGCTTTTCTCATATAAATTCATAATCCAAAACAGTTCAAAAACCCTGACTGAACCATTCAGGACTAAAAACACGAAAAGCCTGGAGCTTTGATTAGAACTCCTTTCTCTAGCGCCTGTGATTATTATCTGTGGCATTCGATTTTCTTTCAAATAGCATATATATATTGTACTACTTAAATGTTTGTGGTAAGTAATTTTTTTGTTTTTGTTTTTGAAAAAAGTGAACTCTTTTCAAGGGCACAGTAAATTGATCAGAAGTGGCAGTAAAAATATTTATAATGTTGCACTCTTAGAAAAAAAAGGGTTTTTAAAGGGTTTTGTCAGGCGTTTCATATAGCCTATAGAACTTTTTAGGGACCATTTTATGGATTTAGATTTAATAAATTTTGTTTTAATTGATTTTTGATTGTATTTAAATTTTATGAAATAAACAAAATTAAAAATAGCCCATTAAAAATGAAAGTATTATGCAATCATTTCTCCTTATGTAGAACCTTTTGGCAAAAATTTTAAAATGTTAAAATTCAAGAACCCTTCTATATGGAATCGCACTGAAACTGTTTCTATAAGTGTACAAAAGATTATTTTTCTGAGCCATCTTTGTAAATATTGTGTATATATTTCCTTTTTTTCCTGATAAATATTATTTCTTACTATTCTTTTTTCAATTGTGTATAGTAAACTCCATTTCTTTGCATTATATCAACCTGAATTTTGTCTCTTGCCATCCACACACACACACACACACACACTACTCTTTTATTTTATTTATTAAGATTTAATATCTTTTAATGCTGCATCCTCCAATTCCTAACCGCGTCCAAACCACCCTTTATATACGTGACAATAAGGAAGAAAAGACTATCCAACTTCCCTTTCATGACAACTTTATTATCAGCTGTATTATGATAATAAAGCTTGAAGTGCGTGTTCAGCCTAAAGATGCTTGGAGCCCCTAAACATCTGCTTTGGTCTGAAGTGGAATCTTTAATTTAGTTTCTAATATTATTGGAAGTGAAGCACAGTCTGGAAGTCATGCACCCTTTGATGCAATTCTCTAAGGATTTTTTTCGAGAATCAGCGTTATTTGGGTCATTTCTGTCAACATTTTTCCATCCTTGGTTCTGTCAGCGAGACGTTTTTGTACATCAGACACGTGTGCTGGTCTGTATACAGTTTGGCCCTTAAGTATGTGAGAGGATATCTTTATTTTCCCTGATGTGATATACCCACAAGTAACATCAGAGCACAGTGATAACAGCAGACTAGAACAAAGGGTCATGGCACCATGTTTGTACCTGCATATGAAAGCACTCAAGCAATGTATAGCCCAACTGTTCAAGATATCACGTCATGAGACTTTCAGTGCTAGAATGGGCTTTTCCCTGCTTCTTCCTGGAAGACTAATGCATTCCTCTCTTTTGGTGTGCTGAGAGAAGTGACAACACTAAACAATTGGGTATATTTAGCCCCGCTTCCTGCATCCGTATATTTATAGGCTTAAGTTTTCTGCCTCATGAGAAGCCTAACAGTGCAGACATTGGGAGAGTCTGAGGGGTGCCAGCGGCCCATTAAACATGCTGTGGGTGGAGCCGAAATGTTTTAGAATGTGCATAAATCAGATTATAATGCACACAATATCTGTGCGATAATCAATTAAAAAAAGAAAAGAAAAATCTGTCTCAGCCGATATTGGACGTTTAATTCTGTATGCAAATTGACCCTTTGTAAAGACCCACCCCCCTAGTTACTGTTGCTATGTCCAACAAGCCATGCGCTCTCACACCACACATTATGTTCTCATATCACGGAGCAAAGAGGACACTGACAACATGTCGACAGACAAGACAGAGTAGGCTACTTTTGATATTAAACAGTTTCATATTTAAAATATTGTAATTTTTTAATCAATAAATAGCGTATAGTGTCTCTTTAATGTGTCGTGACAGATCGCTGTAGCTCCTTCAAGCGGCTCGTGAACCGATCATCTCTTCATACTAGTTCATTTATAGCATCAAATAAACATGAATGAACATCAGAAGTAATGTTGTTTCAGGCGCGGAAAGACGTGAGTACACACAATCTTTCAAGTTCAAGTTCACCAACATTAATCTACTAACTCCTCTGACTGCTTTGTCGGACAAAATGGCGGATTCTGGGTTATGATTGGTCAGATCGCCTGTCAATCAAACTGCCAGCGAAGGGTCAATTTATCTTACTTTTACATTTTTCACCATGCAATGCTCAATTAAAATGTATCTTTAAAAACACTATAAATTTAAGCAGATCTGAAAAAGAATTTTAATACTTCACGATCATATACTGATATAAATAAATGTGTGTGTGTGTGTGTGTGTGTGTGTTCTCTTGGCTGTGCATGACAACCAATATTTAAACAAAAATTTAAATCTATAATTTATTGTGTGATACTCTAATTCTGTTTCATGTGCAAATACATTTATGATGCAAGTCTGTGCAACACGTTTTTGTGGTATAAATGTGGCTGTTGTTCAGCGTTGTGATTCAAGTAAGTCACTTTATATAGCTTTCTTTTCATGTCTAGATTGCAAAGGATTTGTAGAGGCTTAAATTCTCCTCTATAAGATCCTCACAACTTCCACTGTGCCACAAGATTCCCCTACAAAAGGACTGTCAGTTCCATACATCAGAAAGATAGCATCACATAATTGCTCCGTATTTTAAAAAAAAAACATAAAAGTCATCTGTGTCATTCAAAGTCATTCACAGCTGTGTCATAAATCTATGTCTGTCCATCACTGCCACACTCCAGCATCTACAGCTCAGTATCAGTGCTAGGCTTTTTACTGGATAGATTTAACAGCTCCAGTTTGTCAAAACAGTGCAGTTCCTGACAGTAATTATTCATAAGGCAATGAAGTATGGCTTCCACTTATTCAGTAGATATCTGCTCCGCTCCAAGCTCCTGGCAGTGTGAATCTTCCCTTCATTTATTCAGTGACTGAGCTTCAATCTATTTATGAAACATTAGATTTGTTTTTAAGTTTCTAGACAGTATGTGCCTGTAAGGCATATTGGATATAATGCCTATCTGAGCTCTCTCCAGGTAACCGTTGGACATGTTGAGCTTCATACCAGAACATATGGTGCTGGGAAATGAGGAGAAACTACATTATGACTACCAGAGATAAAATGAATGACAATGTTCATCATTGAAAGCAACAGTTCTGTTTGTGTAGGCAACTGACAACCTCCTGTTAAGCAAGCACACTTTTGCTAAGGAGTGGTTTCAATACTGTAAAAATATCCTGTTAAATTTACGGGTAAAAAAGCACCGGTGACAATTAAATGGAATGGCATATTAGTGCCAGCACATTTTATACTGTATAATTGTATTTTGTCATTGTGTTGTAATGTTAACTAATTAAACTGCCAATATATATATATTTTTTATCTTAAAATGCACTAATAATACAGTTGAGAATAGGCCTGTCCATAAAACATAGCCAATACTTGTAGACAGTTCAGGTCATACTGTACACACAAGACAAGACATTAACAAGGTAACACACAACACTAAAATAATGCAGTAAACATGACAGAAAATGTAACACAAACACCCTAATGTGTTATTTGTAAAAGAAAATGTAGTCATATGGGATGTGTAAAGAAGGGACTTTTTACTGGTTTTCAGTGTTTTTTTCTTCCAAAAATCATACATTTGACAGTATTTTACAGTAAAAAAAAAATACATGCAATGCAATGTTAAAGAGATAACCCAAAAAGGAAAGTTCTGTCATCATTTATTCCCCCTCAAGTTGTTCCAAGCATGTACAGTAACAGTATATATTCCTTTCTTCTGCTGAACACAAAGGAAGATATTTTGAAGAATCTCTGTAAATAAACAGTTGTGGGGTACTATTGATTTCCATAGTATGAAAAAGAAAAATACGGTAACACTTTATTTTACAGTGTCATTGTTACATATGTTACATGTATTTACTGTAGTAATAACTAGAAATTATGCATAACTACATGCAATTAACCCTAAACCAAACCCTCATCCTAACCCTATAGTAAGTACATGTAGTTAATTGTCATTACTGAGTACTTAAATGTATAATTACACTGTAATACTGACACCTTAAAGTAAAGTGTAACTAAAAATACTATGAAAGTCAATGGTGCCCAACAACTGTCTGGTTACCGACATTCTTCAAAATATCTTCCTCCGTGTTCAGCAGAACAAAGAAATTTATACGGATTTGGAACAACTTGAAGGTGATTAAATGATGATAGAATTTTCATTTTTGGGTGAACTATCTCTTTAAATCATTTCCAGTTTATCACTGTGCAAGGTAACTCATAGTTAACCAATTAACATCTTTACAAATTACAAACACATTTTTACTGGCCTACGTTAAAAGAGCCCAATTCTAGACACTGGAAACAGTTTTCACCTCCCAAAACTATTTCCCTGTCGGGTCAGACGCAGTCAGAGCAATTTTCATTCAAAAGGTGACCTTGAGGGCCAGCAGCCAATCAGTGAAATGCCTGGTCACCATCTGTCTGCCTTAACTATGCCCAAATCTGCTACCTTCCTGACAGTATAGAGCCCTTTTCTGACTCTATCGCTTTATTTGCTGCACTGCATGTTGTTAGAACACAGCCTAGTTGGATTTCCAAAATGTGACACTAGACCTGGCCAGATAATCAGTGACCTTTCCAGCGATTTCTATTCTGCCTCCTGGCCAAGACAGACAGCAGCTGCTTAGTTATGCAGTCAAGTCAAACCGAATGTTATCCATGTTCTCAAGCAAATAAGACTATCCTCAGTATAAGAAGTGCTTAGAAACAATTGTATGTTCATCATACATGCTTAAAAATGCATTCCACAGGGACAGAAAAAAAAGTTTGCATCATACATTTCCATTTTGTTGTAATGAAATTATGCTCCCTGTGCTTTACATGCTTCATATTTCAAAAGACAGATTTCCCAGTGTGATAAGCGATTCAGCAGCACGCCTATAACTGCATGAATCTCACAAACTTGGCAACTAATAAATGCGCCCATCTAAATCGCAGTGTCATGTGCCGTGCATGGATATGGATAATGATAGCTGGAGGGGGCCATTTCCAATACCAACAGATGCATGGCTGAGAGCAGACCCCAAATGTGGTTCAAAACAATCAGCTTTTTGCAGATATATGTGAGAAAGTTTAGGGATGCTTAGCTCCGCATTTGTACTTTGAACCTCAGACTTGTCTGAAGGTCAAGTTAAGAAGGATGTATTTCCTTGGAAGTAGTAATACACCAAGAAGCTCCTGAATATCTGTTTCCTACTTTTTGAGTTCAAAGAGAATGAAGCTGCCAACCTACACACAGCATACATAAATATTGCAATGATTTAACTGTATGACAGTCACTGGTTTGGACCTAATGTGATTAATAATGTTGAATGATCTCCAGGCATTATTTCAAAAGTATGATAATGCTATACTTGCCTACAAGAATCTTTCTAAATTGAGATGTCAAAAAGTCACTTAGTGCTAAAAATTATAAATACATCAGCATCCTGCTCTGTGGAAGCAATACAAAATCTGCTTACTTTAGCGATGCAAAATGTGCTGTTCTCACTTTTTAATTAGCAAAATTCAAAAAGCAATAATCAACTTCTGCTCTCTGGAGGTTGTATTGAAACTGAGCGGTGGGTTCTTTGATGAGGAGATGAGAGAAGCATGGCAGAAAGGGCTTCAACATTTTTCATTGCTTTATGATCAAAAAAACGAAAGCCCAGGTGGAAAACGTTTTTTCGACTTTTTCCGGAGGCCAGCCAGGCTTAAATGTGAGCAAAATGAAAAAGTAGAAGTTGGACTTGCAACGGTGAGCTTTAGAGAAACGATGAGACAATTAAAATCTCTTTCCAGGACCCAGAGTTACATTTGCATGCATCATGTCATCTAATGTGACCACAGTTTCTAATTGTTTAAGTGGTCTTAAGTTTGCCTGGTGCTCTAAAAAGTTTTTGGGCCATTAATAAAGAACAGGGTTATCAGTTACAGAACTTAATTAGGCAGCGTGGTCCATCTGTACGGTGTCTCATCAATTATTGCTCAGAACCTGCCTCGGTCCCCCATTATCCAATGAACTATTTATAAGGCTTTAATGATTCACGCTACGAGAAGTGTGATTCATCAGATATTACGCAATCCTATCTTACGCCACTCATCTGAAAATACGTCAAAGAGATCATTTCCTTTTCAATATCGAAGCAGTAATCTGTGATTCCAATTCCAAACAGAAGAGATTAGAGGCATAAAACAGAAACTTGGATGGCACAATTATGAATAAAGAGCTGATTTAATGTCATATGTTTGCTGAAATAAGCTTTTTCCAGCCCTACAGCTAAGAGGCACATAAGTAGCTTGTTCAAATTACAATCTAGGATTGTGATATGGTTGAAAACCCCTAAAAAAGCCCTGACTATGAGTTTTGTGGGATTTGAAATCCAAGCCTTTGTTCAGCTAGGATCAGACTGTTGTATTTTTGCTTGGGACCATGGAGGAAGAAAGCTTTATGGGATTGCTTGGGTAAACCGACAAGGCATATGGTCTAGAGTGCCAACTCACCAGAGTATTTCATCAACCCAGTCTTATCTGAGATTACTATTATCCGCTTTTAGGGGATTTTTTTTTCTTTCTTTCAATGAAATATTTGATATGGAGTTCACTTGTCCTAAATTAAATCGCTGGCCAATTCATGATGACAAGGAGGAACTGGCAATTTCATTATGCAGTTGCAGTATGAGGTTTACAATCAATCTGCAAAGTTGTTTTCCATGTGACACAGATAAATGTGTTTTTATGTACTTAAGCATCAACACAAGGTTGCATAGCCGGATAACTGGATCATTAGTTTTTCTCCACAGCTCCCTCAGACTCCTGAGTGCCCCCTTAAAAAGTTTCTGTCCTTGTTTGAAAGGGAAACAAAAGTGAAGCTTGATATTTGTCAGGCTTTTACTGTCAACAGCTCAATGATAACGAGTTCCCTGGGAAAATGCCACTCCATTGGCTCATTTGGAATAAAGGCTTTTATCGCAAGGCAATTATATACCATGGCTATTTCCATGATAGGGGCCATTACACTACATGATAATGCTAGGTAGTAAGCAGTGCACCCACAGTAGTCGTTTGCAGATGCAGTTGCCTTGAAACAGTGTGATTCTATAGTGTTTCGAGGGCTTGTGGCTCATGGGATGCCTGTTCAAAATTCAACATAAGCAATCAGAACAGAATGCTACATCCAATATCCAGGCTTTGCCTTGAGTTTCCTTCGGAACAACACAACCGCAAAGCCCTTGCTTATGTATACTACTCCTGACACTCTTTGCAGGATGTGGATGTGGAATCCCAGGATGTGGAAGCACAAATAAAGGTTTAAGATTTAATAACGTGTGTTTAGCTGGGAGCTTAGACACAAATGAAACGAAACCGAAAAAAGCCCCTCACTTAGTACTGTAAATGGGCTCTCGTTTAAATCATGTATAAATATTTTAGCAAAGAACTATTGGATCATATCAGACTGTTTAAACTACCCAAATGTTGAAATGTGTCCTCAAGCTCAGGGTGAAAATGGCTTCTGAGGAATTCATTACTGAAACGCCATGAGAACTTGGAGGCGAGTCATGACAGCGCCACAAAGATCCATCCGCTTCCCACAGCTGCTCTCCATGAGGGTCCCGAGCAACTGAATGGATTGGGATTTCTTCTCAAAAGCAGGCTCCCTTAAGGGATCTCATTTTGTTTGTTGCCCAAACCCTTCTCAAGTCACAATGTCATTTTTGTTTTCACGTCAGCTGTTTGCAGCAGGGCACTTGAAACGTGTATGAGGGGAATTATAAGAACATTTAAATAAAAATGCTGATGTGAGCACCAAGCAAATGAGAATGAATGTTCAGAGATATGGAAAAGGAATACTGTTTAGCAGAAAGAAGTAAAACATCAAAGCATCCCTGTCGTGAAGGGGTTTACAGAGCATTAACCTCTATTAGTCAAGGATAGTCATACTGTGGTAATTGCAATTCCATGTTTTGCTCTCGCTCTGTCATCATTACCAGGAGCAAATCTCAGGCTCCACAAATATCGCATCTGCTTTCAGTGGAATTGTGTCACTCCTGTGTAGTTTATTTCACTTAAAGACAATAACAGTTCACATTACAACCTAACATGTGCAATATTTCTCTTTTTGTTATGTAATGGTGAATACTCACTGAACTCTGGCAGAAACCTGTGTTCCAAGGAAAGATTTTCCACTTGGAAATCCACGTGTGGAGGAGGCCCAGGGTGGTCAAGTGCCAGAATGTTACTTGAGTTTCTCAGCCCTCACAACACACAGTCTATAGAGAAGGTTAGGAGACCGACAGAAGTTTGATATTCCATATGCAATAAAAACAGTATAACAATATATGTCTTTTTTTCATCTTTTTTTACATCAATTTAGTCTTAAATAAGTAAGTGAAAATATTGTATATCTGCTCATCATTGCAAAATAAACACGACAAGGTCATTAGGACAGTCCTGAATCAATGAAATATAGATTTAAGATGGAATTATTCTATGTGAGAGACTTGACTCCTGAATCTCTCCACTTCATCTCATAACTTACAAGAATATCCTGCTATAATGACAATGGACAAACCCTTTAGTTTTACAACTAATAACTATTATTAGTTATTTATTGACACTATTAAAAAAGTATGCTTACCGGGGTAAATTTCCATAAGAATGTAAAGTCAGAGAATCCAAATAATACACTGAATTTCCAAAGGGTTAATTTCTATAGGAAGCAATCTGATCATTTAACACAATCCAAAAGTTTTCCTTTTTCTGATATTTGAATCAATAATGAAGTAAAGTAACTACTATTGTTCCATCCTGAAATGAACAAAAGTGCTGGAGCAGCCCACTGTTGCCATGGTTACCATCTTTTTGTATTTTTATTATTAGGTGAAAATATGCTTTGGCTAATTTTTAATCTAACTTTTTTTTTTTTGGCTACAGAATTTAAAAAGGGATATGTAGGCACACTTCCAGGGCTGGGCAGGTTACTTTTAAAATGTAATTCACTACAGATTACAAAAATACATGCTTTAAAAAGTAATTTGTAACGTATTTTGTTAGATTACCCAAGTTAAGAAACTTAATCTAAATACTTTACAATACTTTGGAATACTAATACATATGTAACACAAAACAGCTAATTGTGAGTTTTTATCTCACAATTCTGACTTTTTTCTCATAATTGTGAGATATAAAGTTGCAATTGCGAGTTATAAAGTCAGAATTATGAGATATAAACTCACAATATTGAGAAAAGTCAGATTTGCAAGCAAAGGAGATATAAATTTGCAATTTAAAAAAAAAAGTCAGTACTGCAAGTTATCACGTAATTCTGACTTTATAACTTGCAATTATGAGTGTACATCTCCCAATTCTGCTTTTATAAAACACAATTGTGAGTTTAAATCTTGGATTTCTAAGAAAAAGGTCAGAATTGTGAGATGCAAACTTGCAATTGCCAGGAAGAAAATCAAATTGTGAGATTAAAAAGTCACAATTACTTTTTTTACAATCAAAACTATCACAACTCACAAACAACTATCACAAAACATGAAAACAGTCGTGGATCATCCAGTAACGTTTGCATTAATGTTTAAATGACATTAAAATTCAAAGTAATCGCTTGGTAATTGGATGTAACTGTAATCTGATTACCACCCATTTAAAATGTAACTGTAATGAAATACAGTTACTCAATTTGTATTTTAAATACATAACTAAGTTATTTGTATTCCGTTACTCCCCAACCCTGCCTACTTCTATATAAGATTTAACATTTTGATGTAAAGGCAACTAAAACAGAATTAATACTTTTAAGACTATCTTAAGTGGGGTGGTCAGATTCGTCCATACTGTATAATTTAGTCGATATCTCTGTTTACATAACCAAATCGATATCCGTACATGCATTTACATTGTTCAACGCATTCTGTGCACATGCCATCGAGAAGAACACAACAGAATCGACAGATCCGAACTCAAGGACGTGCACCGCCGAAGCGATGCCGGTGTAACCGATCCCAGCTGCCGGTGAGGGAGGGATGAGCGCTATTCCCGTGGGATGGTCACGTGTCCGTGGGGAGTAGTTGTGTGTGGAGCCCGTGGAATAGGAGGTGTATCGTCAAGCGCGTCGTTCAGACTTGATTGTTACAGTAAGGAAGCTGTCAACACAGAGCTGACTGTATGTGCGCGTGCTTATTGCTTTGCTCAAGGCGAAGGAAAATGATTGGGACTCTTGATTTCCATAAACTTCTGCGCGCATCTCCATCGCAACAAACGCACTCAGTGTAATATCAACGCTGCTGTTTACTATTGCAACAAGATACGCAAAACAGGAAAAGACTGTCACTACAAATCAAGGTAAGAACACGGATTTCTACAGTTTATAAGTTTCACAAAACAAAAATGTATACGTAACACGCCGTTTACTAGTATGGTTTCCATAAAAACTCTTAATGCAAATGTTTACTCTGAATTTAACACCATATCGACATAATGGAAAGTTATTTTCCCGTTTTTATAGTTATGCATTATTTGTATTTTCACTAGAATCGTCTATTTTTCTATAGTTACACTTTCACAAAATGAAAATACAGCAGGTAGTCTACATGTGACTTCTTCTCCAGCTTCTGGATAACGCGCAAGAACAATATGATCCCGTTTGATCCTGTCTCGCCTCCTCTGGAGTTCTTGTAAATCTATTTTTACATTTACCCCATGTAATGTCTGTATGGAAGTTTTAGATGTCTTGAAAAAGAGATAATGTGCAGAAGGCACAGAAATGCTACAGACACATTTTATAAATCCTGTCATATTTTTTCACCCTCATAGAATAAATGTTCATTCTAGCGTAGACCTTACTTCTGTGCAGGATTTTAAAAATTAATACTAATAATAATAATAATATAAATAGTGGCTGCTCTTATGATTATATTGATAGAGACGGTTTGCTGAAGTTAATGCTTCAAATGGCAAATCAGAGAAGAATTATAAAAAGTGGCCCATTTGATTTCCAAATTTAAGTTGTTATTCACCTGCTTGTACAGGTGAGGTGCATTATGAGGTTGAACGAGTGCACTCGATAATGTCCACTATGGTTTCAAACTCCACTACAAATGGCTGTCCTGTCCAAAAGTGCACTTTATAAGGGTGTATGGGGTTATTTTGAACACAGCCATTGAGTTAGCTGAACTGGTTTCATTAAAATTTGGTCTGCTTGTTAATTGTTTTCAGCTATAGGACCCCATAGCTGTTTGTAATGCCAGATCAAACTAAAAAAAAATATAGGCTAATACATAGAAAAACTGAACATTTGTGAATAAGCTATATGCTATATGTGTTATGCTAAGCTAGTACATTGGTTAGCTTGCAAAAGAGTGGCCAATTTTTTAGTAATTATTCTCACAGCAAATGTAAATGATGACAGATTTTACTTTACATCTTGGGCAACTTCAGTGTATATTGTGTTTGTCGGTATCTTAAACAACATTGACATCCTTTGTTCCTTTGGCATGAATATCAGAACTGTGTGGAGGTGTACTTAGCGATGAGGAAGCATATTCTACGCCCCCATATTGAAAATGTCTGTTTTCTCATCCAGGGCAGTTCATGTGGGGTATTTGTTTGTAGCGCGTTGGTTTTCATCTCATGCCACATCTGAATATATAATATAGGTTACAATGCATTGTTGTGCACCGCAGGGTTATTTTTGTGCTATTTCTTCATAAAAGTACTGTCATCCCCATAGTAACACTGAGCTTATTATTTATCCACCGGGGACTGACATCTATGTCACCGGCTGTGCTGTCAGCACTGATGTGACATTCATGTGGTTAGATGCGTTTCAGGCATAATGGTTTACAGTGCAGCTATTCAGTTGCACCACTTGGAAACCGTTCCTAAAGCTTTTTTTAGGAAGAACTGAGTTAGTTTTGTGATGATAATAATACGAGTTGCTCATATGATATGTTTGTTCTTGAGGAAGTGACTCTTTTAGAATGGGAGGTATCATGTTGGCAGTCTAAGATGCGGTTAAAAGGTGCCCAGAACTACAGTTGAAAAGGGCTTCAGTGTTGTTTCAGCCTTTCTTCTGTTTATGCTTAGTAGTCTCAACTTCCTGCCAGTATTGTAGGGCATTCTTGAACTAGCAACAAACATCCAATTTAGACCACCCTCGTGTTATGTGACACGTGAGAAAATCCGTTACCATGAAGGCTTCACTATCAAAAAGCCTACTTTGTATTGTCTTGTATATTTGTGGAAAAATCAAGTCTCGTGCCATCTTTCCTTCTCTACCGCTGGTGCTTTTGCAGCTCCAAAAGGAAGAAAAGTTTCTCGATATTAAAAAGCACAGAAGGTAATTTTCCATGGCTGACCTGCTGTGCCAAATGTATTTCTCGAGGCTATGTACTATTCTTATCTCAGGCAGGGCAGCCTGAGAAAGGTTGCTGAAGAGCTGGAGGATATATCTACAGAAAATATTAAGATATGTCTTAGATATGATTCCATGATGCCAGGAATCTGGTGGAGATTAGGAAGGGGGTCCATTAAAGTTGTTCTAGCTTCTCGTCAGGGGTCTAATATTCAATTAGAGAGTCCTACGCTCATGCCAGCACTTATATAAATGAGGCCTAAAGGTTGATTAAAAACTTCTTATAATAAGCATTTCTAGTTTACCGTATCAATGAGGCGAGATCGCTTGGTGACATGCACATTTTCTATCTATGCGTATGACTCATATCTTTTGCTCTAGCCTTATCTTCCCCTTGATAAGCTTTGTAGCGTATCCAGCATGTGATGTCACACTGATTTACTGTTCATATTGTGGTTTTCGGTTATACTTAGTGTGCTGATTTAAACTCTCTTTCTGTTTTCACCCTGTATATTGAGCTTTCACTGAATGATGACTCAATGGAGCTGGCTGCATGGCAGGTCATCTCATAATGCACAGCTTTTTTCTAGGAGAGCCTTCAAATAATGCAGTACTGTTGAAATGGGTATGACTAATTTTGTTTTGAGCCAGAGTCAAGACGAGGTGAAGCTGTGCTTTTGAGAGCGGTTCACAAATGCCCAGAGCTGGCCAAGATCCAGATAGAGTTTTGGGAATAAAGCCCCTCATGGCAAACAAACTCATTCTGATGTGACTTTCATTCCACTTTTTAGTGAATTCAAATCATGATATATGATTTAAAACAGTCTAAATTTATACAGAAACATTATTAAGGCTACACCCTTAGAAATAAAAGTTTCAGTTAGAACCTAATATGGTTTTATAGCCTGATTCCACTGGGGAACCTTTTTTTTCTAAAGAACTAGAGAAAAGAGCTTTGAGGAACCTAAAAAGCAACAGAATACAGAGGCTTCTGTATCAAAAGAATTTGAACCAAACAATTACCTAACTTGTGAACAATGTGTTGCAAAGACCATTTTAAAGTGTTAGTTCACCCAAAAGTGAAAATTCTGTCATTAATTCCTCACCCTCATGACGTTCTACACCCGTAAGACCTTCATTCATCTCCGGAACACAAATTAAGATCTTTTTGATGAAATCCGATGGCTCAATGAGGCCTCTATTGCCATCTTTTAATGCCCAGAAAACTACTAAAAAGCGCCAAAAAATCAATATAAAGACTTTTCAACAATATCTATTGATGGCCGATTTCAAAACACGGCTTTACAAATCTTTTTTTTTCGAATCAGTGGTCCGGATTGTGTATCAAACTGCCAAAGTCACAAGAAGTATTGAAATTTTGAAACACTTATGACGTAACGAAGCCTCGTTTACTGAAATCACGTGACATTGGCGCTCCGCTTCAAAACAAAAGATTCGTAAAGCGTCGAAGCAGTGTTATCGGATTTCATCAAAAAATCTTAATTTGTGTTGATGAACGAAGGTCTTACGGGTGTAGAACGTCATGAGGGTGAGGAATTAATGACATAATTAATGACGTAAGACCTTCGTTCAGTAAACGAGGCTTTGTTTCGTCATAAGTGTTTCAAAATTCCAATACTTCATGAGACTTTGGCAGTTTGATACACTATCCAAACCACTGATTCGAAACAAAAGATTTGTAAAGCTTCAAAGCAGTGTTTTGAAATCAGCAATCAATAGATATAGTTGAAAAGTCGTTATATAAGCTTTTTAGTAGTTTTCTGGGCATTAAAAGCTGGCGATAGAGGCCTCATTGAGCCATCAGATTTCATCAAAAATATCTTAATTTGTGTTCCGAAGATGAACGAAGGTCTTACGGGTGTAGAACGGCATGAGGGTGAGGAATTAATGACAGAATTTTCACTTTTGGGTGAACTAACACTTTAAAATGGTCTTTGCAACACATTGTTCACAAGTTGGGTAATTGTTTGGTTCAAATTCTTTTGATACAGAAGCCTTATATTATTCTGTTGCTTTTTAGGTTCCTCAAAGCTCTTTTCTCTAGGAAGGTGAGGAATTAATGACAACATCTTCATTTTTGGGTGAACTAACCGTTTAAGAATCTTAATTTTATTTTATTTTTTTAATATAATGGATTCATGGAGTTTTTATGGACTGCTTTGATGCCATAACTGAATACATTTTACTCCATTTTTGTTTTTGTTAAAAGGAAATGTGTTAAAAGTAATTCAACACACAAAAATACTAAACATTTATTTAGAAAGTGTCATGCTTTCATACAATGAAAAGTCATTTTTATATAATTTATTAATACTGGTACCTCATAAAAGTGTCATCCTGTCTGTGTGGCTTTATACAATTTCCCTTTTCCTTCCGAGACACAGGACACCACCATAAATTGTTCAGTCCTCAGTATGGTGGCAGTTTATCTCACTTTAAAGGATGTGGCGCAGTGTAAGCTGTTATTCAAGGCACTTAGAACACATTGCAAATTGTCATTTTTCTCCTGCTGAAATAATTAACGCCACTATAAGCTCATTAGCATCAGTGCACATTAGTGTCACTGAGATGATTGTCGAGAGACATTCACCAAACCAGAATGATTTGCATGTCTCTCAGCATCAAAACATAATGTCAGTCTGCCTCAGCAAACATGAAAGCATTTTTATGAATCTCTAATGGTTGCTGTGGGAAAAAAAATTACAGGACAAGGTCAAGACGGGTCATGAGACAACCCCAACAAATTCCTTCAGGGCCTGGTCATCTTTTTCTATAGTAAACTTTGTGAATCCGCCACTGGATCCTTAGCTAGCATTTGCTTCATTGTTAACTCAAACAACCCAATAGCCAGCGGCATTCAAAAGGTTTTAATTTGTTTGTCTTTCAGTCCATGGCGAACACACCTCTCCCTCCACATAAATCAAACAGACAGTGTTTGACTTCACGTCTTACTTGAACTGAGTGTGTGCAACTTTCCCAGAAAGTTTGGTAGCAGTTTGAACCAGACAGATATTTAGTTGTTTTACTCAAGATCAAATGTATCACCTTCAGCTGGCAGCACAGATGATGAAACTTGTAATCATCTCAATGGGAAAGTTTAAAACAATGCTATTGTTGTAGCTGTTTTGTTTGTTGGGAGCCATATAATGTCAGTCAGCGGGGTGGGGTTGTCTAGACTCCAGGGGGGACCATATGTTTGTGTATTGACCAAAATAGTGCACCAAAAGTACAGGTCTCTGACAGCAGATGACCCTTATCCATTGGCCAGCCAACACCATGTAATGTAGAGTTCTTATATGTGGACTAGATGCCATTGGGGCCAGACTTTCATTATTGCACTTTGTCTCAGTCACTAGTTTCCTTCCCGGCAGCTTCCTTACAGTATCTCAGGGTTTATCTGGATAGGGTGAATTCAAGAAAATTGGGCCATTTTTCACATGGGGCTCAATAATAAGGTTTCTTTTGGTTTCAGTTATTACTTGCCCTGCCAACATGTTTTATTTTAACAACATATTCGATGTGTGAGATGAGAACATTTATATTTTTTATTTAATGCTTGCTGTGTTAAGTATATGCTATTTAATAATCTATCTATCTATCTATCTATCTATCTATCTATCTATCTATCTATCTATCTATCTATCTATCTATCTATCTAATATATTCCTTTCAAATACTTAAGGTCTTTTTTGTTAGGAAAATTTTAGTTCTGCTCAGCAAGGATGCACTAAATTTATTTATTTATTTCATGTAATTTCATGAAAGTTTGTTTGATTATTTCCAGGCATTATCACAATTTTGACAACCTATGTTAGCTAGCTATAGTATGTTGTCTTAAAGGTGCAGTAAGCGATTTTTGAGAAACAGAGCAGCACAACACACTTGTAGCCAATCAGCAGAAGGGGGCGTGTCCACTCATAATGGGGAGGAGAGAGAGCGAGCAAGAGGGCGATTTGAAGAAAGACTGTAGAGAGATGTCTGAGAGACATTACAAAAGAGAAAAGCTCAGAGGAATATCACTGGAAAAAGAAGGATTATGATCAGAAAAGAGCTTTAGGACCCTTTTTAATATTAGAAAAGTTTTCTAGTGCTGGAGAGAGTTGAGTGGGACGGCCTGAAAGCGGCATGAAAACGTGTTCATGCATTTTTGGGTGTTTTGGGTTGATTTCAAATGTCAACAATGTTCAACGTTTCTCAGAAATCGCTCACTGCACCTTTAAGCAACAAATATCTTCAAACCTTACATTTATCTTAATATCAAAAGTTGACAAATATACCTGAATTCACCCTGTTCCTTGCTTTCATCTGTGCTTGTTCCTATTAAAGCGAATTTTGTGCTGAAACCAGCTTTACAACTTTTCCAGTTGCTGTGTCGTTTTTCATATTTTACTCACCCTTACTTTCACCTGTTGTTAGCTGCATTACATTTACAGGTTTCTAAAGTATTGAGATCTAACAAGCGAGGGTTCTTCGCCTTTTTCTGCTCATGCATATTTTATGATTCCGTTCTACTAAGTACTCTAGCGATTTGCATTTTGCTGTTCTTGGTTCTGACTGCTGCTTGCCCAAATATTAATTACACGGATAGAGGGTAGAGCAGTTTGTCATAAATACATTTCACGAGACGTCAGGTCACCACTTTCATTTCAGATATTTGCATTCGGAAGAAAACATCCATAAGCTAATTGCTTCGCCCAGATTGGAGCAGTGCTACAAACTCAGAAGGGTGAAAAGTGCTTGTTCAGAAAAAAGAAAGACTAATTACTTTGATGCATCATCACAAATCTCCTGCTGATCATTTGGACCTTCGTCTCCACCCATTCCTGCCCTGAACATGAACAGGAAATGGACTATGTGCCCACTTCTCTGTTCATGGGAATGGGGAAAGGTTGAGGAGCATGCAAATGGATGTAATTAGTCAATGCCAACGCATCATTAAATCCTACAAAGTAAGTCATTAGTTCCCTTACCTCCTTGTCAGTTAAACTCACTTACATTTTTCATCCCACTGCATTACTGGTTTGTAATAAAGTCATCTCATTAAATTATTTGCTTAAAGTCACATGTGTGCACAGCAACTAGCGACAGTGAAAGTCAGTTATTTGTGACTCGAAGTGTCATATTTTCCCGGGTGATTCCGTATAAGCCCTGCAGTTTTGTCTTGTCTGGTTTAATTGTCGTCCTGGTTAGGCTGAAGGCCATAGCGTGTGGATCGCTCGCCGGGTGTAGGCGTGCCTCGCTCTGCCTTAAGGAGCGAATAAAGACTCACATTGTTGCCACCCAGTTAGCCAGCTGGATTCCAGAGCTTGGGAAGGGAAATCTATCCACAATACTAACAAAAGCAAACTGGCATACCTCTGAAGGAATCAGCCAGGCATGCTGGGAAAGTTTGTACCCATCTTACCCATCTTAAATGACACATGATATTCTTGGATCCGTCTACAACATTCCGTTCTTGTGTATGGGAAATGGAATCCAAACATGGCGGCTGGCTGTCCGTTGAAACTGTACTATAAAGACTTTTGTGTGTTTATGAATCTTTGCTAATTAGCACTGGGAAGTCTGATTCACTTTAGTGAATTGATTCGTTCGGGTGGTTTATTTAACCCTCGGAGACACAGCGTACTGAAGGATTTGTATGAAGCGAATTCATAATGCCTAACTTTCTCTAATCTTGTGTTTAGATTGTGTCAAATGTTGTTGTTTTGTCTCCAACATATCGATTTCCTGTCAATTCTACTCAGAGAGATCTTGTTTATTGTCAAGTGATGTACAAATGCTTTGTGAATCATTACGGCTGAATCATTGGTTCGAACGAGTGATTCGCAAATTGGACATCACTTTCAGAGTTAAGCTAGAGTTATGCTTTCGCCCTTATGTTGTTCAAAACCCATTCGACTCTTTCTTCAGTGGAACTCAAAGGGAGATGTTAGGCATTTTCATCTCTTTTTTTTCTCCATATGATGAAAGTGTGTGGTGACTGAGGCTGTCATTCTGCCTAACATCCCCCTTTGTGTTCAAATGGCTTTGAAATAGCATGAAACGATGACAGAACTTTGATTTTTGGGTGAAATATCCCTTTCAGGACGATTCAGAAATCCACTATGTGGTAACAGTTTAATAATAAATTTCTTCA
Source organism: Zacco platypus (assembly GCA_038088235.1). Lineage (NCBI taxonomy): Eukaryota > Metazoa > Chordata > Actinopteri > Cypriniformes > Xenocyprididae > Zacco > Zacco platypus. The sequence continues at coordinate 4,830,561 of CM076079.1, forward strand.
AATATAGGACTGTGTGAAAACAATGGATTGTTGTTTCTGTTCAGTTGGTCTTCCCACAGATTCACTGCTGGTGCATCTTTGAAAAGCCCACAACCTACAATTAAGAGGGAGAGGCTGAGCACACAGAGACTCTCTCTTCTAATTGTCAAGCATATTGTTCTTAAATGAGCAGCCTGAGATCTGCCGTTCATCAGTAAGACTTTGTTTAGGTAGAAAAGAGCATCAAAGATAGCAGTGTGTCACTTCCTCTTGCTTTAATGAATTCAGAAAGCAGTAATGACAGCTTTAGTTTCTCTCTCCGGGTCATCAGCCGCAGCTGGTGGGCACAGCCTCTGCCATCTGACATACAACATTGCTTTCGTTTTTCATCCATTATAACCTTGCGTTTTTAGTGGATTTTAGCGCTAGTGTCTCATTGCCCTTTTGTCATTTTTAAAGGTTTTTATCTGGTCTTTGTGAGGCTAAATTGCCTTTTGTGGAATCTGAAATGACATTTTAATGCATTTTCTTTGCACAATGCTTTTTTCTCTTTCCTTTTCCCTCCTCGTAAAGGGCTTTTGTGTTTTTAAAGTGCACTTTTTTGGCACTGGCGCTAAAATCTTCTGGTTGTTTCGGAGAGATAAAATAAGACATTCATGATGCCTCGAGAACCAAGTTTAAATATCACGCAGATTTGTATGTGTACATGTGCAATACTATCACAGTGGAATGTGATTAAAGGGTTAGTTCACCCAAAAAGGAAAATTCTGTCTTTAATTACTCACCCTCATGTCATTCTACACCCGTAAGACCTTCTTTTATCCTCAGATAAGATATTTTTTGATGAAACCTGATGGCTCAGAGAGGCCTCTATTGCCAGCAAAACAATTAACACTTTTGAAAGCTACTAAAACATATTTAAAACATGTGAGTACAGTGGTTCAACCTTAATATTATAAAGCGACGAGAATACTTTTTTTGCACCAAAAAAACAAAATAACTTTATTCAACAATATGTATTGATGGTCGATTTCAAAACAGCTTTGCGAATCTTTTGTTTCGAATCAGTGGTTCGGAGCGCCAAAGTCACGTGATTTCAGTAAACGAGGCTTCGATACATCATAAGTGTTTCGAAATATCAATACTTCATGTGACTTTGGTAGTTTGATATGCGATCCAAACCACTGATTCGAAACAAAATATTCGTAAAGCTTCATGTTTTAAAATCGGTCAATATCACTAGATATTGTTGAAAAATCGTTTAGTTTTTTTGGCGCACAAAAAGTATTCTTGCTTTGTAATATTAAGGTTGAACCACTGTACTCACATGAACTGTTTTAAATATGCTTTCTGGGCATGAAAGTTTTAATGATCTTGCTGGCAATAGAGGCCTCACCGAACCATCGGATTTCATCAAAAATATCTTAAAACTACAATAGCTTTAATGTAATAGAACCTGTGGCTTCTTAAATACACTTTGACATCAATTAACAAATGGATCAATATTAGTAGTTTGTGCAACAGTTGTGCAACATGATCTTGCACTGAGCGTAATTCAATATTTGAAGTGTTTGCATGATTTCAGGCACTCTATCCCATCACCTGACAGTTTGTCAGAAATACACGCCAGACATGTGGAAGAACACATGGGAGTCTTAAAGAACACACAGAGTGTTTGCCAGAGGGCCGGCGGGGAGTCTGAACGAGGAACCGAGCTGTGTTCGGCTGGTTGAGGTAAAGGGATAGCCTAGTGACAGGTGGCTGCCCCTCAGTTGAACCACACAGTTCAGTGGCAGTGCTGAGTAACCCCCTCCCACTGCACCTCCTTCTGATCCTCAGAGCTCAATTTCCACTTCCACCCCGCTGGCCAAACCTCAACCTGTGCCAGAGTCAATCTCACGGGACTCGGCTATCGAATTTCTACCGCGATACGTAATAGCACCTGAGGCACTTCTGTGAGAGCAGTGTTGCTGAGAAAATGGAACGATAATGACCTGAGTGCCAGTTTATCTTCCAAAGTATGTTTTTTATTTGGTGGTAAATGGTCTTCAACTGCAATTTTATGCTCATTAAATCGCGTATATTCTGAACAGCAGAGACGACATTCAGCATTTATGAGTGAGAAAAGGATGTCTGTGTATTTGCAGGCAATTTATAAAATAAAAGCTCTGGGATAGCATAATGTTTGTTCAGAGTAATTCAAGTGATAAGGTATATTTAGTCTGAATATGTTGAAAACCACCCACATTTAGCAAATGCCATTAGACAGAAAGAGAGGGTAATAATCCATAATGATGTAGGAAGGAGAGACGGCTGTCTCAGAAAGGCGTCTTCTCACAGTTTGAGTTCTTAAAGTGTATGTGTTTATGGCTCCCTCTTTTCATGCAGAGTTGTTTCATCTTCATCAGAGTGTAGCTTCAATGTGTATGTCCTTTATGTAACACAATTCATAACTACGTTTACAGTGACTCATAACTGCAACAGGCTGTTAGTTCAAGCATGTGTTATCCCATTTAGAACAATGGGAATACAAAGATTGGACCACTGACCCTTCTCTAAATACCCTAAATGTTAATGTTCAATTGTCTGTCGTTTTCTCAGACAAGCTTTTGCTCTTGGATCTGTGTGTTTGGATACTTTTAAACTCAATTGTACAGAATTAACAGGAAACAAATATGCAGTAAAATATCATGTCACTGATTATAATTAGTTATGGATTAAACTGTGTCAGCCCTCATTCCCAAATGAAAATGAATGGCATTCTAACATCAGTAAGATGCTATCTATATCTATGTTAACCTTCCTAATGCCATTATATTTGCTTTGATTCACATCAATGATAGTAAAGCATTCATAATATCTTAGTTAAAGAAATTTTTTGCAAGTTATGTTCCCGTACTCTCATTTGTCATAGGCATTTGCGTCGATTTTCCCTTACAGTTTGCTGCATTTTTTAATCATGTTACTGCTTAAAGGATTAGTTCACTTTAAAATGAAAATTAGCCCAAGATTTACTCATCCTCAAGCCGTTCTAGGTACATGTGACTTTCTTCTTTCTGATAAACACTTGTTAAATATGGATGTTTTTCTAACACAAACGTATCGTTTCACTTCACTTCAGAAGGCCTTTATTAACCCATTAGAGCTGTGTGGAGTACGTTGATGATGGATGGATGCACTTTCTTGAGCTTCGAAGTCGTTGGTCCCGTCCACTGCCATTATAAAGCTTGGATCCATCAGGATATATTAAAATAGCTCCGATTGTGTTCATCAGAAAGAAGAAAATCCAATACACCTGCTTGAGGGTGAGTACATCTTGGTGTAATTTTCATTTTAAAGTGTAAAATTTAATGTAAAAATGTCTTTAAAATGCAGAAAAATGGATTTACAAGTACATGTTACTGAAATGTTACTATAAACTGTGCTATATTCCTGCAAAGTTGTTAGCCACTGTAATAAAGGGTCAATTATCTTATCATATACACTTGCTCCAAAGGGACTATCCCTTTAGTAACTATGCTGTAAATTATTTTGGATGAGAAAGTGTCTTAAATGACAAGTCACTGATCTAGAGTTGAACAAGTATGCTCTTAATGCCCACATGCATTGTGATTCATTCAGATGCACTAGATGGCAGTGTGGATGCACACTCCAGCACCCACACTTACAGTACATCACTGTACTGAGAAAGCCTGCACAAACCAGCATAAACAAGTGACTGCATTTTGTATTAAAGAGATCTCTATCTTAACTATAGACTAAATTAATTCATGGATCAGAGCAAGAACCTAATGAGCTGTATCTTGAAAGAAATTTTTGGTCATGACATAAACTCCTTTATACTCCAATTTAATTGGGCGAACAGTATTCCACAGTATGTATTCTCACAAAACTCCACTATATCCATATAATGTGTGATTTATTCTCTCACAGAAAGTGTTTGAGTTAAGATCATGATGCGTTTGTGTTTCCTTGGCAGCTCTTGGCAGCTTTATCATTTGAGTTGTGCTGAGATACTTTTGATCCTTTTAAGCAGATTTTGCCCGAGACAAACTGCCTCAGAAACGGGCTTTTTACACATTACAGCTAATCTTTATTGAAGGGATTAGTGTACACAGGACAGATGCACTTACCCTCTCCTCTCTGAGTGATCCAATTAACAAGATCAAGAGGAACCGCTCCTGTGAGGCATATTTGACTCGACCACTGCTTTGTGTCTCGGTATTTCCTCAGATATATGACTAACCGTTTTGTTTTGGATGACTTTTTTGACATTTATTTTTTATTCAACTGAAATTGTATAGTCAGACATCAAATTGTCTAATTTATTATCAAGTCACCAAGATTTGCATTATAAAACTCAACAATGGGGTTTTCATGCCTTGCAGCTCTTTGACATGTTGCCAATTTTGTACACATCTAATCCAGCCAGCTACACTCTTAATGACATTTAAGCCATAGGTAATTTATTTTCAATTCAAAATTCAAAATTGCCAGTGTCAGGGTCAGTGTCTCATCAGCTACCAAAGCGGCTCTTGAATACAGAGTATTATAAGCTTTAAACAGGTTGAATTTTCAGCTTTTTCGTCGACGCTGCCATTGCTTAAGTAAATTCTAATATTATGCTATGGCTGAGAGGATCCTGTGTAAAGGCTTCTATTTGGGCGATGAAATGATAGCCACCGTGTAATTATGAAATTACGAATCTTGATTTGTGATTAACCCGAACGCGCCAGTGCGTTTTGGTGGAATTTCTTATGGTGTGCATTTGTCATTTTAAAATGTCTGCTGTTGTAGATATGAGGATGTTTTGTGGAATGCTCTGGATTACGTAAAACAATGACGGTATAGACTCCCAAGCCATTAATGAGGAGACTGGATCGCACAGAACATTGCATTTGTCTGCTATTTGGTTCACTGCAGCCGGTGAGATTCAGACTTTCACAGAATTGCATTTTCCAAAGCAATTGCATGCGAATTGAATTTACAGCTCTCCATTTTCACTGACCTTTCTCTCCCCATGGAGCCATAAAGGTGTTGTATAAGGGAAAAGAGGTGTTTTTAGTTTATTTAGTGTGTGGCGAATAGTATAGGCCTGGACAGAATGAGGGTGAGATGGCTACAATCTCATACTGGGAACCTTTCATTCTGTTCAGACTTTGGCTTGTTCACAAGCTCTAACAAAGATGTTCTCTATGACACAGAGTCATTTAATGGGGTGGGAAAACACCCTGTATTTTTGCTGCATGCTCTGACTTCATACTGCACAAAGAAGATATTATTTTGCTCTCTTTTGAGGGCCCCCAAAATGGCTGATAGATGTTCACCCCCGAGCTTTTGTCTTCCGTGTGGTGACAGAACATGAGCCGTATGCCATCGGGAGACTCGCATCTCCATTTACTGCCGTATTGTGTCTTTCACCTGAGAGACAGACCACAGACATCGAAGCAGACGGGAATCCATCTGAAGCCGCAGAACACTGATATTTGAGCAGGTGGTCTGTGTTTAATCATAGGGTGAACCACAAAACACACATCGTCAGCCATAGAGCCGATGCCTTCAAAGAATTACGTCATGCAAATCTATTTATGGCGTATTGTGTGGGAACGTACTGATACTGCTTTGACAGGCTTTGTTAATGTATGGGTCCCAAAATTGTAGCTTTGGGAAGAGACAAGGAGTACCTTTTCACGCGGTGGGATAGTTGTCATGCGGTGAACATCCACTCTGAACACAAAAGAGAGTGATTTCTGAAGGCACTGATGCTATCCATTTTTTCTATATCTCCTTACAACTGCTGCTGTCAGTAAATCCAGAATTGCACATGCTGTTGTCGTTTTGAATTGTTTTTTTTTTGCTTATTTGCTCGATTATATGTGTTTGTTGATTTGGGCTTGTTTGAAGTTATAATGTAGCAGTGATAAATGTAGGTTATTAAAGATGTAGTGTATAATTTCGAACCCACTTGTGTCACCAAATAGAAATAATGACTGTTTTGAAAGAGGTTTCTGGAATACCCTCCCGTATATATCTGCCATTGGTCAGCCTGACAGATAGCCCCGCCCCCTAAACTCATGCCTTACAATACAGCAGTGGCTGTCCAGTTTTTCAGAGACCATAGTTCCTTTTCCCATGGGAATTTTGTATGAGGCACTGTTGGAGTTTAAAGACGTGAACCAAACCAACCAACTAGGTGAACACATTACTCAACATTACACAATTTCAGCAAATATTAATTGAGAAAATAAATGGGAATACAAATACTTAAAAATATACCTCAAAATATTCCAAGTACTTTGGGAACACAAATGTTCTCTGTCGGTTGAGCCATTGTTGCTAAATGTGACGGGTTAAGGTTCTCCAATAAACAAAACAAAGGTAAATTACATAAAAAATTTATATTTGTTGTGATTCCTTAAATGGTAATTTAATAAAATCATAAAAATTCTAATAATAGTATGGTATGAAATTCTAGGCAAGGCTATATAGGCAAGGCTGCACTAGTTTTTTAGAATTTAGAATTCTAAAAATAATTCTTTAGCTTGTAAACTGAAAACACAAGCTGTATCATTTTTACTAAATATATATTTTATCCTTATTTAGCTGCTTTTCCCTTGCATGTTTGAGGTAAATAGCACAGCACAGTGACTCACAGTATCATATTGGACACGAGACACTCTTCATCTCTCAGTGAAACTGCACCCGTCACAAAAATGTGAAGGCACATTGTGATTTTTCACTTTTTTTTTCAGTTTGGTGGCTTAAAATCTCAAATATTTCACATATGTGCTGCCACATGGAGCTCTGGAGAAAAAAAAAAAAAAAAATCTTCTGATGGAAAAATTTTCCACTGAGATGAAATTTGTTAGAAGACGCATGAGTCGTGACTGGCCCGATTGAGATCTAAGATCTTCATGTTCACTTAATTGTGATATTGTAATAAAAGGGAAAAGAAATCAAATAATTTTCACATTTAAAAAATGTGAATTTAATATTTTGTATGTAACAGGAATGACCCGACCCTAGAAAAATCCACATGTGGAATATTACATTTACTCAGGGAAATTGCAAGACTCAATGTAGCTTATTGCTGTTACTCTAGCGCATTCAAAGAAATAGGACAGAGTTTAAAAATAGGTGCTCCACAATTCCTCACTATTTATAAGAGGAAATGACACTGCAACTCTATTTTGAATCCATTATTGGATCCGCTTTGGCTGCAGTGAATTTGCTCAGAGGGTCTGATTTTCTCTAGTGTATTAGATCCTTTTCAGGTGTGTTCTTGACCTGAGGGACTCATCTTCTGTACGGGAACACGTTCTACAACCCCTGGCGAAAATTATGGAATTACCCCACTTAGAGGATGTTCTCCCAGCTTTTTTTACTTTATAGTAAATGTATATTTTTTTCACTAGATCTGTTTGGTTTCATTGTTAATAGTGATAATTGCACTCTTAACTAAAGTGTTACCCCTTTTTATGTCGTATCTGTGATTTATTTGCTTGCTATAAAGTAAAAAAGCTGGGTGAACATCCTCTAAGTGTTGTGATTCCATAATTTATTTATTACAGACCTAGCAAACTAGACATAACACCGTTAGAAAGAGAGGCTGCTTTGTTATTACTCATTAGAAACGGTTTTTATGACACCAATAAATGCAGGTTAAAAGTGTATTTATGCCACTATTCACATTAAGTAAAGTCAGTTAAGGCAGTGAAATCTCATGATGAGTCTATCAACGTGTGGCTGGATGATATAATCATTTTATGTAGGTAGAAAGCCATACAATACTTTTAGAAAGAAAGTGTTGTACGTTATTGATTAAAATTAAAGTCATTATATGGAATCAAAATGGATAATTCTTGTTTTATTGTGGAATATTGCTGTATTTATTATAACTGATTTATCTGTGAACATCATTTTCTTTTTAATTAATGTGCCCTCATATTCTCTAAATAGCTTCCCCACCATCTTGCGCTGACATCTCTTCTCTGATGACTTGTTTCTAGTCGTTACTGAGGTTTGTGGGTGTGTGAATGTGTTGTTATGGCTCTGACTTAAAGCTGCGGCCCATCAGGGAGGTATTTAAGGTTATAAGTATGTCTTTACCTGCTGTCAGTGGTTAGTCTCAATGAAGAGGTCTGCGGTAACATTTTATTTGTATTAATGAATTAGACATATCAAAGGCATCTGTGCCCCCCCCCCCCACCCAGAGCGCATTCTGATCATGAAATATTCACCTCCTGAATAATTTAGCTCTCGCTGTCAATGTTTGTGTTAACAGAAGACCTCCAACAGACAGTGCATAACTGGCAGTGTGGGGTTGAGGCACTTATGTGCAGAGGAACACTGCATTCATGAATACAAACAAATGTCCCTTGTTCATCATTTTTGGAACGGTTGCATCTGCTTTGCTTTGCATTTTGCTTTCTTTCTGAAGTCTTTTCATGGAGACATGGACAAAACTAACAAATATCTTTTTAGCATATCAAAAAGAGCAGAGCCATTTCAGTGTTTTCAATCTTCTCAACAAATAATAAACACATGAATAATGTACAACTTTACAGAGTTAACACATTTCTAGTTGGGCATTTCTTTCATCTTCGGTAGATAAAGCCATGACTAGAATCACTCTACACTCAATACAATCTGCAGTCCTTATTACTTCTTTTAGCCCGTAATTACCCCTTTATTAAAAGGGTGGTTGATTATGATTTCACTTTTTTAACTTTAGTTAGTGTGTAATGTTGCTGTTTGAGCATAAACAACATCTGCAAAGTTACGACGCTCAAAGTTCAATGCAAAGGGAGCTATTTTCTTTGGCAGAAATTGCTTTTTAAGGCATTTCAACGACCTTCCTGGGTTGGTGACATCACAAACCCTGCCCCTGAGAAGATGCAAAAAAGGGGGCGAGGCCATGTTGGGCTGTGTTAGAGAAGAGGAAGAGTTCTTGTAGTAGAATGGTGTTGCCATGTCGTCATTTTACTTCAGACTGCTTCACAAATGAGAGTCAATTCAATGCTGGATTTGCACAAAAGATTAACATGACGACACACGCTAGTCAATATGTTGAATCAACATAGCTAGCAACTAGATGGAACTGGATTAAATTATTTTGACTGTTGCGATCCCAATCGGACTAATGACCTGTAACGCTGCCTGAATCACAATCAAACACTATTCGCTGTTGGCCAGAGGAGAACTGACCACCCGACTGAGCATGGTTTTCCCAAAGTTTTTTTTTTTCCTCCATTTTTGTCACCTGATGTCACCTGTTAGAATTTGGGTTCCTTGCCGCTGTCATCTTTGGCTTGCTTAGTTCAGGACACTTGATATTCAACAATGTAATCTGCCTGCATTGACACCATTATATCTGAACTGACCTGGATGATTCCATCACTGTTTACTCTAGTGCTGATATATAGAATAATTAACTAAATTAATAACTATTGATTTTTACAACAGAATGAATCAATACTGAATTTATTTTAGCTGGACAATGACACCATTTTCTTTAAGAGCTGCTGTGCAGCCAAAATTATTTGCCAATTGACTCTTCGCAAACAGTTTGATTGACAGCTGATCTGACCAATCATAACTCTGAACCCAACATTTTGTCCGACAAAGCAGTCAGGGGATTAACGTTTGTGAACTTGAACTTCAAAAATTGTGTGTACTCACGTCTTTCCGCAATTGAAAGAACATTCCTTCTGATGTTCATCCATGTTTATTGGATGCTATAAATGAACTAGTATGAAGAGACAATGAGTTCAAAGCAGTTTTTGTTTAGTTCATTTTGAAGAAAAGCTGTGTAATGCACTCTGAGTTCAGTTCAGGATGCTTGCTCATCTCCTCCAAGCGCCCCGAGGGTTTCTGAACGGAACAGTGTCGTCTCATGGGTGTTGTAGCGCAGACTGAGGTGCGCGTAATTAAAAGTGCACTGGACCCAGAATGGAGCTCTCTGAACCTTATTAAGGTGTAATATCCCGGAGGTGTTAATGCTGTCATAGCCCAGCATCACAAAGTTCAATTAGCTTGCTCTTCACACACAATTACCCAGATGTACTGACCATCTTGACAGGACATGTCAACTTTAATAGGAAGCTGAATGCCTTAGAAGTTATGAGAATGCCTAAAATGTGCTCAAAGTCTAATGCCCTTGTCCTTATGGTCCAAAGCTTGTTATCAAAGGTAGTTTAAAGTTAGTTAGTTTAACTGGGGAAAAAGGTATCTAGTGTTTGAAAAGGTATTTTATGCCTTTTACAGGTTATAGTATACTAACAGCCTCTTTCATCAAGGTAAGGCTTGAAACATCTGCAGGAAACTACTATCAGTGCTGAACACTCACTGCTGTTGTGGTCAGTGAGGTCATAGAAGGAAAAGTTCCCACAGTTTGATAGAAACACACGGTGTGTTGTGTGGAGACCGGCAGATAATGTGGGATGAGATAATTCCTGAGTTCTGTCCCTTTGGATCTGCCATTTTCCCACAGTTTATTTTTCTCTAAACTGTTCAAGGGGAAAATTACCTTAGCTGAATATGGAAGAGACAAAATATTTATTTATTTATTAAAATTGAGATTTATTTCTCTAAAACAGGCTGGCTGCTGGTTTGGTTTCTTTTTTTAAAATACTATATACATAGTACATACTATACATATGTCAAAAGGGTCAACAATCATCTGATTTTTCTGTTATTTTATAGTTTGCTGTATTTGAATCTGCATTTTTATTGATCATTATTGTGGATTTATACATGTTACAGATGCCCATAAGACATTTTGAGCACTGATATTGACTACTGAAATGTTGGTATCACAAGTAAATATTGCGATTAAATCCACTGATGGCGAGGCGATTTGATTTAACAACAGTTTAAAACAGCAGTAAATCAGAACTAAAACACATCATGAACCCGAACCTGACTATAACAGACTTGACAAACTCACCAACAGCGGGTGACCTGCACAGTATATTTACTAACAAGATACACCAGAGAGTAATCAAGATAATGAACCAATGACAAGACGGAACTGAAAACCACCTGACAACAACAAACCAATGAAAACATAACAAACGAACAAAGGAAGCCCATGAAATTTGGTCACATATGCGAGTGATTTACTCACATTGTGGACGGTTGCTATATTATGAAGGTAACTTTTTCAAAAGAATATTCTGAAATAAATAAGTACATTGACTTTCTAATGCGATGTGCACTGAAATGGCAATTGCAAATGAAATAGAGCACTTGACTAAAGTCATAAACATGAAAATGAGCCTTCTGCCAAATATAAGCCTTGGATATTATTGAAGGCAACATTTTATTTATTTGACGCTGGGATTTGGTGACACTTAATTTCTTTTCTCTGTGTCTGAGAAATACAGCTTGCCCTGCAGGATGTTTGATGAGTGTTAGCAGTAAAATCAAAGTGGGCAGTTTAATCTCATACAGGGGGTATTTATCTGTCTTGTGCCTTCACGTCCCCTACACACAAACCAGTGTCAGCAACGTTCATAATTCATTACTTTACAACTGCTATTTATCTGTGTGCAACTTCCATTTGGCTGTCTCCTGGGGTGATTTTGAGCATTGTGTAACAGAAGTGGCCACAATTTAGCTTCGTTCAAGACATTTTGTCATCTATGCCCCCTCTCAAACATTTTGTATTGCCTAACGGAATATCGTATAAATGCTTCAGTTTGTGCACATCAGCTCGCAAATTCATCAAAATTTCTACTCTGAGTGTGTTGGAGTCAGTATGTTGGTTTGTTTTTATATATTTCACTTTATATACACTACTGTTCAAACGCTTTGGGTCAGTAAGTATTTAAGAAATTACATTAATCAAAAGTGACAACAACTAATAAATGATGTTCTTTCGAGCTTTCTTTTCAAATAATCCAGAGAATAGTGTTCCCACAAAAATAAAAAATAAGCATCACAACTGTGTTCAACAATGATAAAAAATAAGAAATGCGTCTTTTGGACCAAATCGGCATATTAGAATGATTTCTGAAGGATCATGTGACACTGAAGACTGGAGTAATGATGCTGAAAATTCAGCTTTACCATTATAGGAATAAACTACATTTTAAAACACATAAAAATAGAAGACAATTATTTTAAATGGTAATAATATTTCACAATATTACTGATTTTACTGTATTTTTGATCAAATAAAGAGATTTTTGTTGAATTTGTCATGGGTTTCTTCAGGAATTTCATGTGTTTTTAGAATTTAGGTGGTACACTCAAAGAAATGCTGGTTAAAAACAACCCAATTTGGGTTGAAAATGGACAAACCCAGCGATTGGGTTAAATGTTTGCGCAACGTGCTGGGCATTTTTATTTAACCCAAATATTGTTTAAAAAATTACTATATGTCTGGCTTAAAATGAACCCTAAATAATTTGGAAATTAAAAATCAGACATAATTACTAGAGCAACAGTAACAATCAAAAGGTGAACATTTATTAATAATGTATTAAATTAAATGTAATGCATTAAACGTATTAATAAATGTAAATTTCCAACATACTTTGGGTTCATTTTAAACAAGCAATACAGTCATTTTTAAACAATAGTTCACTTAAATAAATAAAAAATAAATAATAATAAATAAAAAAATACATAATTAATAATATTAATAATTATTAAATAATAATAAAAATAAAATAAATAATAATAATAATAAATAATAAAAATAAAATCCCGCAGGTTAGGCAAACATTTAACCCAACCGCTGGGTTAAAACAACCCAATTGCTTGGGTTGTTTTTAACCCAGCATTTTTTAGATTGTACATAAGGACAACAATCACCACAATTATGTGAGTTTAAAATGCTTGATGAATTGGAAAACTTGGAAATTCACATTTTGGTATAACTGCGTTAAATATAGATAAGTCTAGAACAAAACGTCAGTTTATCTTCAAGTAATATTAACTACAGACTTTACTTTATTCATAAATCAAAAACTTCTTAAATGCCATAAAAATCCTAAGGGAACCCATGACTCAAAATGCAAATTCTCCGCTGGGTTTTACTACTGCAACCTGAACAGCTCAATGACCTTCATTCCCCTTGGCCTTCATTATACCTCTGGAATATGGCAGCTCTTGTAGGGTTTGCATGGAAATTTGAGAGGGTTGAGGACCAGGTATTAATTTGGACAAACCAGAATAAAATACACTTAACAAATACTGCAAAAATAATATTAATTCTCTTATTGAAGAGAATCTTGGATAGAATCTTTACATCTATAGTCCCACGAATATGTGCACAGAATGAAGAGCGTTATTGGGCGTTCCCTCCTAAAATATCACAGGAAATGACTCTCATTCTTTGCGGTATTATCAGGACGTATTTGCAGAGTGATTTGGACGGTTTCACATAAAGCGAGGGGGAAGCTATAACTTTGGAGCTGCTGACAGATTCACTCTCGGCATCATGCTTCACTTCCTCATCAGCAGAGAGCCCTTGCGTCACAGGATCCCCAAAGTGCTGACCCTTCACTTCACCACACCTGCCGGTATTTATAGTCTCCTGTTTCCATTAAAACATAGGTACATTCGAGAACATCCACACTAGATTTTCCCTTCGTATTTCTCTTTTGTCTGAGATGGAGAAAGTGTTGAATCAGGTCAGACCCATCTGTCATAGTCACAATCACATGAAACATAAATGCTAACGAAGACGTATGTCGGCGTGTGAATGAAGCTTCGTTAATGCGATTAAGCGGGAGCGTACACAGACGAACCCTTGTGTTGTGTTTATTTGAACCAGTCGTTTGTCTTCAAGCCTTGGCTTTGATTCGTGGCTGTTTACAGATATTTCTTTGTTGGTGTTTCCCATGATTTCATCATCAAAAGGGCAACACTTTCTTTGGTGTTTTTTTTTTGGCAACTAGAGGCAAAGATATTTTCACGAGTCATTTGATACCTGGATTATGGAAGCATCGCCCTTTGAAGTGGCTGTTGTGCGAATGTGTCATTGAAAGCTAACAAGATATTCATGACTGGAAGTGGAAAATGTTTTGTGGTCATGATATCAAAGCTTTTCATGCACTGCTTTATCGTTTTGCCAAAAAACGGTCAGGTTGTACCGTGGTCTTTTTTGATTGCAGATAATACATTTTTAACAGCCTCTGACCTTGCGTTACCAAGTTTGCCAGCTCTGTAAATAATATTGTATTTGAATAGCCCATGGACATTTGTGTCGAACTTGAGAAATCAAAATCCCTGCTTGAGAACTGAGCAGAGTTTGTGCTGTATTAGTGCATTGCTTTAGTGTTTCCAGTGTTATATGTAAAGATGAGTATCATAAGTAAGTATTTCTACTCAAATGTTTTTGATTCACTAATGAATAACAATGGCATTGTACTTAATTCATGGCGAGTCTGACTGATTTCATTTAAAAGTACTGGGATGAGTTGTGTCCCAAATGTACACTATGTATTTATGCACAATGTGTTTTTTGAAGTTTATATGGTTGTTTTGTCATCCAAAATCTATTAAAGCTGCAACAGTTGAGTGCATGAAGTATTTAACGGTTAAGAAAGTGCATCATCCGGGTATTTAAAGTGTACTTTTTCCTATTGGAAATTTCATTGTGAACTCACTACAAAATGTCATAGAATAATACTTAAGTACACAAATTGGAACGCACCTATGGTGTCTTTTGTTTTTATTGTCTTTTTTTAGTTCTCTCTATCATATTCAATTCCAATTGCAAGCTCTGTAGTTGCTAAGAATTATTTTTATTTTTTTTTTATTTAATTTTAGTGCAGCCTTTATCACTGTGTCTTTATATTAAAGTATGAATATTTTTATTTTATTTTTTTAATACAGCTTTTAGCAATGCTGCCTTTATATTAAAAAGTGAATTTGTCATTATTTCATTATTTTTTTATTTTTTATTTCATTATTTTTTATTTTAATACAGATTTTATGCAACATTATGTCTTTAATCATAATTTGGAGACTGCACAAAGCAGCTTGACTTGGCTGAATGTCATAAAAATCATAAAAGTCATGAAAATGACTTTTTTATATATATGTATATATATATATATATATATATATATATATATATATGTATATGTATATATATATATATATATATGTATATATATATATATATATATATATATATATGTATATGTATATATATATATATATATATATAGCGAGAGAGAGAGAGAGAGAGAGAGGATTGGATGCAAGCAAAAACTGGTTGAGCACTCTTTAGATTTTTTTTACATGTTTTTTTTTTTTTTAAGTAGGCCTTCAGTATCTGTTGCAGAGAGAAGCAGAGTCATTAATTCTGCATGGGAAAGGGATATAAAACATCAGGGAACAGCTCTTTCTGCCTGTATGAAGTCATTAAGGTACTGAATACCTGTTTCATCTGTCTTCCGTGTGATCTCGAATGCAGGAAGAGATTGAGCAGATACAAATAGAGATAACTAGATTTCTTCTCTAATCTGGAACAGCGGGCGGACATCAGAATGTCCAAATGCACCCGTTGTTTTCCTCGCCATTGATCTTCCCACTAAGAATTTTTTCCCGGCTGGAGCTTTAGAAAGAAAGCGTGTTCGTAAACACAGAATACAAGCGATTCCCACCAGCTCTCCAGCTGCAGATTGCTTGGTGATGTGCTGTTGGTTATGCGGGCCACGCTTTGAGAGCAGTCCGTGGTAATAAAAGTCCTATTGAAAGGCTGTGAAACCAAGGCGAAGCTGACCTCTCACCCAAAGTGATAAATGAAGGCTGGAGCACTCAGCATGATGGGTGGACGAGCCGTGTCCGCACCGCCACGGACGAGGCCATCTCTTGTCCTTCATTATATAAGCCCTACATTCTGAGCTCTGCTCTGCATCAGCAAACGACACACTGGACTGTATTAATGCAACCGGATTCATTATCAGATACCGTTTAATACTGTAGACGGGGTGAGTACATAAAGGACATAAAGGATGTTTCCTATTCATTAATGGCTCAGAAATGGAAATGTCGGCATCTCTGAAAACAATATTCATTTATTTATTTGAAGCCTTATGTTTTCCTGACTCACATCTGTATTGCAAAACAATGCCAAACAAGTAATTATAGTTTAATGATACCTCAATTAAATCATTTGTACTCTCTGCTGAAACTATCCTTAGTGTAATAATTTCCTGTGTGATGCTCTTTCTTTATGATGAATCATCTGTAGCCGCAGTACATTATTTCGATCATAAGTCCCTCCCTATAGACATTGTCGACTTGCAGCTCTCTCCAACAGTCAGCTAATATTCTGTGATTTTCTCATTACACATCACAAAAACCTTGTAGAATCAACTGTGTGGACATAAAATACTGTGAGTGTAAGTCTGTTGTTGGCATGATTCTTTTCTTGCTCTAACAAAAAGGTGCCTCTTTTTTCCCCCTCTGATAAAAGCGTAATTTGTTGTCCTGAGCACACGGTCAGCTATTTGCAAATGTATGTAATGCACAAAGCAGACTTCATTGTTGTTAGTTACGGCTGAGCTAGACAGTTTGCAATTTTTCCTGTTAATAAGCCTACTCAAAGGGATTGGCTGTAATGTGTTATGCAGAAAATAGCCAGCCTAACAATGTAAACAACGTTGTGCGTTGTCATTATATATAAAGATTGTTTAGTTGGCCGATGCTTTAAATATAGATTTTATTTGAATATCCTGCTGTAATGACCCAGTTTCCCAATAGAAGATATTTGATTTTACAGTGGCTGTGCCCTTTTTAGTGAAGAAAAATCTAAAAATGAATTTCCATTTTTTCCCAACAGTACATTCTAACATCTAACAGTGAATACTAAATTCACTTGTAGCATTTTGTTATGGTTATGTTTAGTATCAGGACTCTTATTTTGATATGCTGTTCTGTTTCTCTGCTCTGTTTAGTTTTAGTTTCCTCGGTTTCTGATCATTTGCCTGTTAGCTTCTATGGTTACTTATTATTATGTCATTTAGTTCCTTTGTTATCTCCTGCGTATATACTGATAATACACCTCCAGGCCCATGTTACCAAATTATCTCCTGTGTTTATAATTAAAGACTTTAGTATTCCTCATCCATGTGTGTTGCCTGTTGTCTAAATTTGTTTAGACAAAAGGTTTAGAATTTTTATTTATTGGTTATCGACCATAACATGACAGCAATATTTGGCCAGAAATTTGAAATTGGTAAATCTGGTTTGCATTAATATTAAGTCTTTCCCCACCACTAAAATGTCATGGATATTTTATTGAATGAATATCTGAACATGCAATATGTCAAAAGAAATGAAAAAGAAATGTCAAAAAACTGTTAAAAAAATTATTCTAGCTTCATGCATTCTTTTTTTTTATCAACATTTGAATGTGAATTTTAAAAAAATGCATTTTGACTATCACGTTTTGATAGTCCCGATCCAGAACAATTAAAACATAGATGAAGTAGATCACTTCCAGTTCCATCAACATCACCAAAACTTACACAGTCCTGTACATATTCCTGTGTCATTTTATTCAGTAACATTTGGCGGTTTTGATTTATATGGTTTTTAATATTTCATGGTCATGTACATCTGCATAAGCCAAGGATGGGCAACGTCGTTCAATGACTGCCGCTGTCCTACAGTGTTCAGCTCCAACCTTGATTAAAAACACTCATATGCCTGTAGCTTTAGTAATCCTGAAGACATTGGTTAGCTGGTTCAGGTGTGTTTGATTAGGGTTGAAGATAAACTTGGACAGCGACTCTCCAGGACTGACTTTGCCCATCCCTGGTATAAGCCATGCTTCTATCGCTTGTTTCTGCTGCTTCTTTACCTGCGTTTTGAAGATTCTGAGATAATAGCGCCCCCTACCATATAACAGTAAAAACATGGATTGCTGTGAAAGGCGGGAAGCGTTGTCACAACTGATGGAAAATTCAGTCAATGGAGGGGAAAGAGTTAATGATTTGTTTTTTATAGCCATGGTAGAATGAGTATTATTTTCTTCCTGTTCTCAGGCCCATCTGATTGGTCGGGGTCAGGGGATCGGCTGCCGAGGCTGACGGGGATTACATTAGCTGTTCATTAGGCGAGGGCTCTGGCAGCAGCCATGCTGGAAAGTCCTCTAGCGCAGGTGTGAGACTCAGTTGAGCCCTCGACGTCTATGGTCTGATTCGCTCTCTGCGCCTCAGCATGGCCTCCACTCTAATTATGCTTCCTCGCTCTCTTCCTCTTTCATCCTGTCTTTTCCTCGAGCTCCAGCCCCTGCCCAGAGCCGCGTGTCCCCAGCTCTGCTGATCAGCACTAAGTAGGCTGGGGCCCACAGGTGCATGCTTACTCTCTGTGCTATTTTTCCTGCTCTTTCATCTACAGTGGGGGAAACAAAAAGACCGTTCGGTGCACACCACGCATCCAGATTTGGCCATTTGGATTTGGACAACAGACACAGACCCTCGCCCGTATAAGAATCTTACATCTAGCTTTGGGTTTGGTCAGGTCCCTGCGCACATTTCTCCTGTGTCTCTTTAGCTCTGTACCTTGGCAGGAAGTCAGACCTCCCAGAGTGCGAGAGATAAGACTCAGAGCAGGGCCTTCCTCTAGCTCCTGACAGCCGCTTAGATCATCTCCCTTTCTTACTCTGTGTGAACATGCATGTTTGTGACTGTAACAGCCTCACTTCTTTATAACGCAACTGTTATGCTTCTCATTATGCTTGAGAGGCCCATGAATCACTAAGGTGTACATCCATGGTTTTACAAGCTCCAAAGGCAACATTTCATATCACAGATGGCTCTATTAGGCCCAATATCCAAAAGCAAATATGCTCTTCTTTATCATGATGAATGGCAAAGTGGAGTTTTATCTAGGCAAAGACAACTGCTGTTTGTTACTTGTCTAAGCTATATATTAGTTTACCTGAGTTTTCCTTCAGGGATCAATGCAGTGATCTTAAATTTAAATGGCTGTCTGTGGTTTATAGACTTGGTTTGAGCCAATGGATGTTCAGTTATATTCCAGACTTGTACAGCTTCTTGATTCCTCTTAGTCAAAGGTGAACATTTAGCATTTGGTGTGATTTATCAGTAGCAAAACAAGGAAAAAAAAAAAAAAAAAAAAAAAAAAAAAAAAATATATATATATATATATATATATATATATTTAGGCTATATAGGCTATATAGGCTTTTGGAACTTTTTATTGAAGGAAACTGGGAAGAAATGACTGGAAATTGTAGGCAGATATCATTGACGTGTCTGTGAAATTGAACATTTTACACAGAGATGAATGGTTGCTTTCAAATCTTGTCATGTTAATTTCGATTTTTAATTGTGACCACATAAGTTTCTTTGTTGTTAGTTCTTTCATCTCCAAAGGTTTGACCCATTCAAGATGTTTTTCGGACTGGCTACAACCTTTAAACGTAGGTGGGCATTAGTGCATTGACATGGAACCTGCTGCACAAACGGTCAAAGTCAAACCTGCGCTTTCCGCTTGAGCACCATAGTTGAATCATTTGCTCTAACTGCTAAGCCCTGGCGATACCTGTATACCAAGCTGTTTATTTCAGGCTCTAAATGCAATGTGCTAAAACCGATGTTATCATTCAACGCATAGGTCATTCAGGGAGTCCCTGCGCAGTGCCATTGAATCCTAATGAGCAGAGGAGATTCCATGTTTGCTACATTTAATAACACACCATCGATCCTTTTACTTACAAATAAGTGATGATAACAGTCGCTTTTCTAACCATCCTCCGTATTCCAATCATGATTTTCTCTCTGTGCCAAACTGCAGTTAAGAATCAATGATTTAAAAGTGCATTAAGAATTCTCAGGCTGACTCGGCTGATAAACGCTGTCTCAGATGGTTCCTTCTGCTCTTCTCTTACAGACATTTGTCATCCCTGCTGTGCAGGTACCTTCCTCTCCTGCCTAATGATCCCTTTGCGGAAGCGTTTTTCCCTGACACCTCTATAGCTGTCATGGATTCAGGGAAAGCATTCCTCCCGGTCCGATCTTCTGAGAATACTCAGAGTAACCAGAAGCATCCGATACATTTTTCTACAGCACAATTGTGAGTGGCGGGGTGCTGTCAGTGAGCTCTTTGTGATGTATTGTGAATGCGAGCAAAGAATGGGTGCTCGCTCGTAGGTGTTTGAGAGATTACCGTACATCTTGTGCTCTCAGCATTCTGCTGATCGTTGTAGTGACGCTGCTTTTTTCATCTAGGCTCATCAGACACTGCAGTCTGCATTCAGGATTCTCTGTGGGGAATGTGGCAAAGCAACACTTCACAATGCCTTCAGTCGTATAGTGCAGTAGTACTAAGCGGGGAATATCCATTGACACAAATAATGTCTATTCAAAATGCTAAAATTTACAATCTACTTCACTTTCCTGAACCACACAATCTGTAATCTGTAATCATCTTTTTATTTCGTTTTTTTTTTTTTTTTTTTGTGCTGTGCAGATTTGCAGGTTGGCATAATGTTTTGATATGATTTGAAAATGCATGTGCATATGAAGCCATCAGATGCAAAAACCTCTAAGTCTGTTTGACTTTTTTTTTCTTTTCTTTTAAATGAACATTTTTATCAGGCTCCTATGTAAATGTTCAATAATTTCACTTGAAAAAGATTTGTCAGTTTTTAAAAGGCCTTATTTTTTAATTTATTTTTTTATTTATTTTAAATGACACTTTTAGCCACTTGTTAGTAACCACCTTTTTCAAAATAAAGCCTTAAAAAATCACAAGGGGTATTATTGATGTATTGTATGTCATAGAAAAAAATGTGAAAACATACTGAGTTTGTGTTAAACATTATTTTAGGCTATTAACCAAAAAACCAACTCCGGGATGATGGAACTGGAAGTGCTAAAATGCTAAACTCATATCCTCATCCCTGCCTTACCCTAAAAATGATTTTTTTTTCTTTATTCTGAAGTTTAATGCACATTTCAGTTATATTAATCAGGTTAATTGTATTTTTTTTAATTTTTTTTAAAGAAATTAGCTTGAAATGAACACTCACATGTTGTCCATATGGCGCAAATGCGTTCACGGCGACACAAGTTCGATTCCCGTCTCGAGGTCCTTTGCCGATCCTGACCCCCTCTCTCTGTCCAATGCTTTCCTGCCTGCTCTCTACTGTCCTTTCCAAATAAAGGCACAAAAAGTCCATAAATATAATTTTTTTTTAAAAAAAGAAAGGGGCGGGTTTAAGAGACTAAATTATTGGAGCAGTCCAGTATAGGTCACCAGAAAGAAGTGTGTAATTTTACCGCAAGATCGAGTTTTTTTTTTTAAATTATTATTAAAAATTATAAGCTAAAAAAAATTTATTCTTTATAATAAGATCAATAACACACTTTTTAAAAAAAATATATATAGATATGTAACACAGTTTTTAAATACGGGACGAAGGAGGTGGGAACCAGTGAACTTTCAACAAAACAAAAGTAAAATGGCGGCAGTCCCTCGAGGACGACTGCCTCCCACATAAACAAAGCAAAACACAACATAAAATCCAGGCCTGGTCCTCTCTCATCCTTTACTGTCATCGCAATGCTTCAATGCTTCCGGAGCTCCTCCGTGAGAGATACGAGACCGGTGCAGTGCACAGGTGACGCTCCTTAGCAATCACACCACGCGCCTTCCTTCACGGTTCTCTCCCCGTCCTGCTTGAAATTTCCACTTCACGGCATGCTGACTTTAAGGGGTTTTCTATTAGCCATAATGTTCCACTAATTTTATAAGTTAGAGCTAGATGATGACCTATAGATATTAAAATTGTCATAAATAAGTAAATATCCAATATCATCCAATGCTGCTAAATGTAAAACCGATAATTAAGTTGGCAAGCAGAGTCTTCATACCTCAGTAACCAGTAATCTGGTCTAAATAGTGGTGGACACCAGCTATGACTTTTACTCACAATATTTTGAAACTGCACTGAAATGACTGGTGTGAGTTTGTAATGAAATGAAGGCTATAGTATGAAGAATAATCTTTCCATTCTGACACATGCAGACTCATACTTCTCAATAGAGACGGGCAAACTGAGCTGAAATATGCACAGTACGGAGCTACAGGTATGAACTGTACCTTTCCTCTCTCTATGATGTGTGCCGTGAGAAACCTGATGCATTACTGGGTTGAGACAGATGAAAGTGGGTGTGAGAGAACCAGCTTTCAAAGGGCTCAATGTGGAACTCACAGGGCTCTTTGAAAAGCTGTCCATAAAAGGGTGAGAGAAGTCCCGTCTTCTCCAAAGCAAGTTTGCAGAAGTGGAACACAATGTTAAATTTCATCAAAGCGCTTGGGCTGAAAAGCTTGTATGGCCTGGGGTGTGTTCTTTCCGGTCCAACTTTTGATGGTTTTGTCACTCGGGTGTCTAGACAAACTGGAAAGGAGGGAAAAATAAACCCAACACAATTGATTTTGATGACTTTCTGACCCAGTGGTCATTGGGCCAAACTACCACTTTGTCACACTTTGTCAGTGCTACAGTGCTAGTGCTGAGTTTGGACTTCTGAATGCAATAAATTCACATTTGTACCAACACAGTATGTCAAAAGAGTGACTCCAACCATCATTAAACTTTTATACTTTGCTCCCAAAATGTCAAAATGATGGATTGCTGCAGCCCATCCTAGGGGCTCAATTGCAATCAGCCCGCCGTTTTCATGCTGGAGCTTCTGAAATGAATTAAAATCTCAAAATTGACACACTGATCCATATTATTTGCCGTCTAATTGGCTCGTTGTCGACCCATCTTGGTAAACCTTGCATATTTTCAGCTGTCAGAAGCCATAAGAAGTATTCATTTTGAGCATGTCAGAGTTGGTGGTTAAGAGCTGTATCTTTATCAAAGAATGTGATATATTAGATATTATTTAATCAAAAGCCGCATTTGTTTGGGGTTTGTTGTGTAGCTGTGGTTAATCGTAACATCTCACGTTTTGGTCTGTTTTCTTCGATCAGCCAAAGCAATACTGCTTGTATCTGTTCTTCTGCTTTTCTACCTACACAGAATGTCTGAAGCTTGGCTGTTTTCTCCATTTTTAATTAGCTGAATGGTAATACCATGAGGCAGTGGAAATGTCTTGTATTTATTTCTTATGAGACTGCGAGAGCGTGCTGTTTTTTTTTTTTTCTCTAACGCACAATAAATAGGGAAGACATCGTTGCTTAAATGAATTGAAATGAGACTGCGTTTTTGCAGCACAAATACAGGCTTTCTGTGTCCAATGGCACTCCTCCAGACTATCAATATCATCTCTGTTCCAATGCACATGGCCAAGATATCTCATACTTCACAGCTTGCAAACAGAGGATGCCTCACAGACATGAAGTAACATGAATTTCTGTGATGTTCATTTTTGTATATGTGTATACAATGGCCATGTTTATCTGTCTGAGTTTTGTGGACCTAGAAGAGAGATAAGGAAGCACAACTCACTAGCCATGGGTCAGTTTTTGTGTATTTGCTTGCACAGTTAATAGAGTGGTTTTAGTTTAGTTTGTTGTTGTTGGACTTGATATATGATATAATTATTATTATTCAATGAAAGTCAGTAGGGTCAAATTTTGTTTTAAAGGTGCCATAGAATGGAAAACTGTATTTACCTTGGCTTAATATTTG
Organism: Zacco platypus; assembly: GCA_038088235.1. NCBI lineage: Eukaryota > Metazoa > Chordata > Actinopteri > Cypriniformes > Xenocyprididae > Zacco > Zacco platypus. Next base: position 4,854,181 of record CM076079.1, read on the forward strand.
AATAATAACAGTTCTGTACATGGAAATTGTAACGCTGGCTGATAAGCACGAAGAAGATATAATAAACAGGTAAACTTTATATAATCCAAACAGGTTAATCCAACATAGACACGGGAACACAACCAAAGCATAACCATTCAATACCAGACAATGAGGGACAAACTGAACTGAACTTAAATACACAGAGCACAGGGGATAACGAGATAAGTGATTGGGATCAGCTGTGGTGATTAGATGAGTGTCCATGGAAACAGATTGTGGCGGGAACTTCAAACAAAGGAATATGTGACAGATAGAAAACAACAACAAAGTGACAGTCCATGTGGTGAAGATGTGACAGAAATGACATATTGTGAGCCTCAAACACCATTGTTTCCTCCTTCATAGCTAAATATCGTGCATGCAAAAGACCACAGAAAAGGGAGAATCCCAACGTAACACTGACTGTGACGTAACAGTCGGGATCATTAATATTTACGCCCCCAAAATTTGCATTACTGTATTCACGGAGACCAGAGCCATGTCGTTATTTTCATTTTTAACCCGAAAACGCTTGCAGTCTGTATAATTCATACAGGAATCTTCATTCTTATTGAGTCTCTCTAACAGTGTGTAGCTTGAAGTTGACCCTTCGCAAACAGTTTGATTGGCAGGTGATCTGACCAATCATAACCCCGAATCTGCCATTTTGTCCGACGAAGCGGTCAGGGGAGTTAGTAGATTAAGTTTGGTGAACTTGAATTTGAAAAATTGTGTGTATTCGCATCTTTCCGCCGTTGAAACAACATTCCTTCTGATGTTCATTCATGTTTATTTGATGCTATAAATGAACTAGTGTGAAGAGATGATCGGTTCACGAGCCGCTTGAAGGAGCTACAGCGATCTGTCACGACACATTAAAGAGACACTATACGCTATTTATTGATTAAACTTCTTTAAAAAATTCCGATATTTTAAATATGAAATTGTTTCATATGTTGTCAATGTCCTCTTTGCTCCGTGATGTATTTTTCACTGCGTGAAAACGTGTGGCGTGAGAGCGCATGAGTTGTTGGGCATTGCAACAGTAGCTAAAGGGGGCGGGTCTTTGCTAAGGGTCAATTCATTCAGAATCGAATGTTAGCAAACATCCACAAAATGGACACCATAGCTACATGAACTGATATGCTGCATCACGAACAGTTTGTAATGATCCATTTTGAGTTATATTTGCTGTGTGAACTTATGTATTATTTTTGCGGTGCATTGGAGTCGTGCCCTTGGGGGCGGGGAAGACGAGCTCATTTGCATTTAAAGGTACACACACCAAATCAGCGCAGTTTTTCTCCCACCCAAAAATAGGCAGTTAAAACATAATAAAAAAATAAAAATTCCATGGGGTATTTTGGGCTGAAACTTCACAGACACATTCTGGGGACACCTGAGACTTATATTACATCTTGTGAATAATTTTTATGTTTGTCTCCCCTTCTTTTTTGTCCAATAATAATGATATTTTAAGAGACTGTTGCCAGCCATGTAAATTGGGTTTTAAGATGAATGAAATGCATCAACAGTATAACAAACTGGGTAAGCAGTTAAAGGGATAGTTCACCCAAAGACTAAAAGTCTCCATGATTTATTCACCCTCACGTTGTTACAAACCAGCATGAATTTCTGATATTTTGAAGAATGTTGGTAAAACCAACCAAACAGTTGATGGGCCCCATTGACTTCCTTTTTTTTTTTTTTCTCCATACTATGGAAGTCAGTGGGGCCCATCGACTGTTTGGTTATATGTGTTCAGGAGAAGAAATAAATTCATGCCAGTTTGGAACAGCTTGAGGGTGAGTAAATGAATTTTCATTTTTGGGTGAACTATCCCCATAAGACTTCTTGTTTTTCAGCAGTGTAGTTATAGGACTATTAGGTGAATATTACATTGATCTAATTAATGTTCATGAGCCAGTCTGTTAAGGATTATATTGTGTCCCTCCACACTTTTCAGAACATTCTTATGCCCTTGGTGGTAAGAGAATGATTTAACAAGTTAGGATTTGTGCCGGGTTCTGTTGACATTAGAAACCGGCGCCTGAAATAAGTCTTGATTCTTTCTTGTGAAAGCTCAAAAAAGATTCTCTTTGTGTACTCTGACTTTTACTTAATCATCTCTTGACTCATCCCCAGAGAACATGCCCAGTGGCCACTGTTGCTTTACCCAGTTACAGAGGAGGTAAAGGGGGGCATTGCTCATTAGCCTGTGCACCACTAGCTGTAATTAAATTTAGCCCCAGAACAATGCTCATTCTTCCATGCTGTATTATTTCATCATTTGACTAATCGTTAAATAAGCTTAATACAGTATCTGTCATCTGGAGTTCCACATGAGAGGAGACTGTTGTTGGACGGTTGGCTAGGAATGGGTTTTCAATCTCTAAACTATGTAGGGGCAGCTATATGTGGAACAGATTTTCATTCCAAAAATGATGTATTTTCACATTTTAAAGGAATAGTTCACACTAAAATGAGTCATTATTTCCTCACCCTCACGCTGTTATATTTTAAAATGGAATGCAGGAATTGTTGAATTTTGATGTATAAATCAATTGTAGTCAGAACCACATGCCATGGCACCATGTTTTTATTTTATTGATTTACAATTTATTGATATAAAAAGCAATGACATGGCATGATATTATTATTATTACACCCTTGTATGGAAAAGATCTGATGATTCTTCAATTTCTTCTTTTATGTTCCTTGCTTGGAGTAAATAATGAATAATTTTTATTCTCAGGTAAATTATCCCTTTAATTCAGAAGTGTAAAGATGCTCTGGGTGAGGCTGAATAACTCATGTAAAAGTGATTTGGAGCTCAGGTCTGAAGCACTTGTATTTCACATAAGTGACGTATCAGACCCAAACACCAATCATGTAGATGAGTTTGAGCCATCCAGCCTTGTGAATATCAGATGAGGCTGACTAATGCTGTGGTTAAATGGTGTCTGTTAATTCCATTGCCTTAAAGTGCAGCCTCATGAGTAATGATGTCACTGTACCAGCAGTGGCTGGTTTTATGATTGACTCTGAGTGTTTGGAGGACTTGTTCTTTCCATTGCTTCTGCTTTCACAGCACATGGCCAGCACATTTCCTCTGTCTGTTTATTCTGCTGTTTTATTCCAAGTACATGTGCTGCTTTCATGCTCCACTCACTCCGTTTTAGTTTCTTGTTTTCCCCTGGAGAAACAAATGCCTCCAGTTGTCTGTTGTGTTTTTAGAATTGCAATCTCCAATCTTATCATTGTAGGAATGGGCGGCCCGAGCGTGACCCAGATTTTTGCCACTGGCCTATGTAATCATATGAAATGACATACACTATTATGATATACACAAATCTGATGGAGTTTCCAATGTACTAAATTCATGTATGTCCAAAAGATCACTTATATAAAAAGCAATAGCATTCCCGGGTGCAGTCACACATTGCAGCTTATTCTGGCCATGAACCGCACACTTTTGTTTTTATGTTTTTTTTTGTGTTTTTTTTTAGATTGGTATACAGTAAATGAAGCAGTCTATGCATCAAACGGGCAGCAAACCCAGCGGCTTTTGGCCGTTCTGTGTCCGCGATGGGTGTAATTTGACGTAGAATTATGTGTTTGAGATTTTTTTTTAGTTCCACATTAATGTATAAATGAAAACACATAAAAAAAAAAAAAATAATAATTATGAGCTTTTATATGTCATATGGCCTCCCAGAGCTTAGCATCAATAAGCAATGTCTTTATAAAAGCCTCTAGCCAGAATTGTTTCTATGGCAATGATTACACTTTTTGTTTTCTTTTAGAAGCAATTGCTCAGTATTGATTGAGGTGATTTCAATAGAATTCAGAAACCTCATTTATTCCTCTTGGGATTTACTGCCCTTAAGTGTATGAACATAAATGTTTGTTTCCAGTAAACAAAAGAAAAACTTGACCCCTGCCAGTTTTCTCATTCTTACACGCTTTACTTGTTTGTTTTTGTCCTGTTGGATCAATTCATACCTTGGGACACGTTTAGTACCCCTTTGGCATAAGCTGTGTTGCTGTAGAAACAAGAAAACAAAGATTGCGTTGACATACATAACCCTTCCTTCCCTCAAGAATCATTTATTATTATTATCATTACATTTTAAAATATATTAAAAGAGAAAACAGTCATTTAAAATCAATATTTTATAGAGCTGCACGATTAATTGTCAAAATATCAATATCTTGTTTTGTCTTGTCTAAAAGACAACGATACGGCTATGTCTATCAAGCCTTTGAAAATACGATTGTCTGGACCTCGAAAGGTGCAATGACTTTGCTTCCAATGTGTGGTTCAGAAACCCTCGGATTTCATCAAAATTATCCTAATTTGTGTTCTGAAGATGAACGAAGGTCTTATATGAGGGTGAGTAATTAATGACAGAAAATTCATTTTTGGGTGAACCAACCCTTTTAAGAGTTACTTATTACTTTTAAAATAATTTATTTGTCATTGATTCATTAATTCAAGAGATTTGTTCAAAAGATTTGATTCCTTGAATTACATTTTAACAAAGAAAGTGAAGTCCTGATGAGTGAGTCATTGAATCATTCATTCAACTGGTTTCTTTAAAGGTTCACTATAGTGTATATGTAACTTTTTTTTCTTCAAAATATATCAAAAAACTTATATAATGAACGAGTAAATCGAAGAGTCCATCACTATAAGCGTTTATATTCAGACTATTTTAGACCAGGCGGAGCAGCCCAGCACCTGTGTGACTCGTCATAAACATAGAGAAGTAGCTCCAGAAGTTGTGTTTATTGACCACTATAGAGTGCCAAATGTTACATAATGTACCTTTAAAATAATTCCAATTTACAAAATTATTTTTTAAATAGACTGCAGCAATTAACATTTTGTCTGAACATCTAGTCTATTTACAATCGTGAGAGAATTGTGAAAAAAAAATAAAATAAAAAAAATTGACCCAAAATCGTGCAGTGCTATATCATGATATTACTGTTTTTACTGTATTTTGATCAAATAAATGCAGCCTTAATGACCATAAGAAATTATTGGGGGAAAAAAATCTATAACGCTTTACATTTAGGGTTTTCATTTGTTAAAAACTACATTAGTTAACATGAACTAAGAATGAACAAGACGTCTACAACATTCAGCCTATTAATCATAATTGCTTAATCTATTAATTTCTACTTTTACTAATACGTTTTTAAAATCAAAAGTATCTGCTGACAGTAGAATGCATTACGATAACAATAACAACTGTGAATAAATGCTGTAATAATACATTGCTCATAGTTATTTCATGCCAACTAATGCATTAACTAATGTTAAATGAGACCTTGTTGTCAAGCGTTGCCAAAATATCTTACTCACCCCAATCTTTTGGAAGGGTAGTGTAGTTGAGATGATACTTGTTGAGTACATTTGTTTTAACCTCATCCTGTGTTTATCTCTGATTTTCTCTTAAATGTAGGAGGAGGGTACGTAATGAGATTAGTCTGGACCTTGTTTACCAGTTCTGGTTCATATCAGACCCTGCTGTCTTGACCGAATTACAAACGCAAGTAAGTTTAAACACCCCATTTACTATTAACCAATTAATCCAGAATTACCATCTAACTCATCCAGACTGCATCTGGCTGATTCATGCCTGTGAGGGATGCTGATTTGTGTGTCGAGGTCATCAGTAGGCCAAGGGGCCGCCTGCCGAATTACTTTGAAGCCGCTCTGGTTTGCTCTGTTAATGATCTGTCATTTTAAATGGTCCACGCGTGAGAATTCATCTCACATGCCTTACCAGCAGCAATTCCCTCTGAATCTTCACTGGCTATTTCCATTCACAGCATGGTGAGTCCGCATTATGCCTCTTAATGACTTGTGTGAGGTCTGGCGGTTTACAATGAAAGCAGAGGTGCATGAGATTAGTTCTGTATTGATTTGTCCTTAAGAAGATAAGATACACTAACATATTTAAAGAGAGTTTAATCCTCAATAACCAAGGCTCATCTATTCATAAATAACCACAATGCATGTTTAACGCTCTAAATTGTTTCTCTAAAAGCACTCATTACCAATTAACCTAGTCTAGACGAACTGGAGGATTTTAAAATTCGAGAGCGATGCTATGTTTATAATTGATTCGTGATTCATAAACTGATTCAGACTAAACAAAACACTTCTAAATCACATTATAAGCAGACTGACCACACTAACATCTCAGAGGTTTGATGTGAATGCTGATTATGCAACCGTACAATCGTAATCATTTCAGCTGTCTGTCTGAAGTAAACGATTTTCCCCCCAAAGATATTGTATGTGTGAGTGTATTGCTATATATTATATAACCTTTTATCATTACATAAAGCCAGCTTGTGATGTTTTTTCGGTTCAGGGATTAGAAACTGCTCAAGGAACAAAAGCAACTGGAATATTTTGCGTAACAAAGAATTGTTTAAAGCTGGTAAGCAGTGTTTTATTCTGATAACTTTTTTAATGAAAACAAAGACCGAAGAAATTTTCAGAATTACACTTCCTGTTGTCACAGCATAATGTGTACTCCTGTAAAACATTTAATTTTTGTGTTAATGATCTTTTTTAAGAAATTATTGCTTTTATGTAGCAAAACCACATGATAAGTTTGAGAAAAATTCAAGTAAATGCTGCTCTTTTGAACTTTGAACTGTCTTTAACATTGATAATAATAACAAATGTTTCATGAGCACCAAATTAGCATATTAGAATGATTCAGCTTTGCTGTCACAGGAATAAATTACATTTTAAAATATATTCAAATAGAAAACAGGCCAAGTTTCACAGACAGTGCTTAGATTAAGCCAAGAGGAGGCCTTAGTTAAATTAGCCTTGACGTTATCTCTGATTGGTGGTTATTAAACTTTCTGATGACACAGCAAGGTAGACTATGGCTTTGTCCGGAAACTAATCCTCGCTTCCCTATCAGGCAATGACTTCACAGACGGCATTTGGGCTCAAATTTATCTTACGGGAATTATTTGGGACAGACTTCTGAGGCAACATAACTGTCTAATGATCTACAACAACACAGTGATGAGTGAATAGTTAATTAATACAATACTAATTTCTCACTAGAAAACTCTAGTCAGTACAGGATTTAATTGCAATGTAAATATAAAGTTATGAAAATTAATATAGCCATCAAGCCAAATCTATTAGCTCTGGAACAAGTAATAGATTAATAAGACCAACGATTGTAAATTTGATATACCCAAAATGAATCATAGCTCATGTTTTAATGATGAACTGGCCGAGATGAAGCTGTTCTCTGCGTGTGCATGAGCGCTGAACAGTCGCCGACGGCCTTGAGAGCACATCTCCGAAAGTGTCCAAAGAAATTTTCAAATAGGCATTTACATATAAATCACATATCTGGGGTCTAAACAGCTCTATTCTCGACTAAAAGACTCTTAAAACAACATATCTATAAAAATATGGTGGGATTGCTCGTCCGCCGTTACACTCGCTGTTGGCGGAGTGATTCAAACGGTTACCGTGCGATACTGGAAGAATATCGCATGGCTGGAAAGACCTCTCAGCCAATCAGATTCGAGAACTGTTGTATAAATATATATAAAATAGACTGCAATATATAAACATTGAATTTATTTATAAACTAATAGTTCTTTATTACTGTATACTTATAAAGTGTTACCCATTCATCTACACACAAACTGACAACTAACTGCATCTTTCAGTCAGCATTTTATATTTTTTTTTACATCAACTGTCAAAGAATAGTGGAAATAAAAGTGGAAAATCGATCAGATGAAGGTATCTCACTGGACAGGATGTGACCTTTGGATTCAGATTTTCCTCGTTACCTTCCTACCTCCATATTCTGTCTGCCGAGGCAGCATTTTCACCTTTTGGACGCATCACGAAGGCTGTCATGTCTGTACACACAGTGTGAGGCACAAACTGCCAACTTGTTTTTACAGGCTCTGAGATCACCTTGATTTGTGTGTGAGAGGAATGTAACACGTGGTTAAGTGCAGTGGACCAGTCATTACTTATTTTACAACTTGAATTACATTTTATTTCCTATTGCTTTTCGCAGGGCTATACAGGCCATGAAATCAAGCAAGCTTTTCCATCCCTATAAAACAAATCACTGCCTTCTGCAATCATCTGCTCTCTAACTGCCACGCTGAGATAGCCCTTAGCAAGACTTGTTGCACCATTTAAAGCCGCTTGTGATCCTATTCTTTCTGACAGCTAACGACAGACACTTAGTTCAAGAACACATGTGGAGCTAGTCGCTCGTGGAGAGCGTTTCACTGGGCTCTAAACGATACAGTCTTTTACTGGCCCTGCGTTTGTCTATGGCTGTAATTTCGTAAATATATTAATTGGAAGCCTAAATTAAATGGAAGCCTAGCAAGTCTTCAGATCAATTCACATCCTCAGCAATCACTACTGAATGTGTCTCTAGTGACAGAGACAAGCTGTATATACTGTGCCTACTTATTTTATTTGATAATCATTAGTAGTGTTCCTGCTAGTTTATTGGCTGGATTATTTGTTTTACTGCTATTCTGTAAATTACTTTTAAAGCAAAGGCACTAGTGCTATTACCCACTTATAATTAAGGTCCTCTTTTCATCCGTGTTGCCGATTCAGGAAATTTTATGCCTCCAATCTCACTGTACGGAGAACTCAATGTGAGTTGATATGGGACTGAGCAATAAAGGAGCGCCCCATGGGCTGATGTGATATATTGAACATTGCTCTTGCAAATTCAGTTCATGAATTCATAACCGAGGTAAAGTTATATAGTCTTGGAAGTATTATTAAGAATTGGCAAGTCACAAAATTGTTGAAAAGAGTTTAATATTTTTGTGGAAGCCGTGATACATATTTCTTACTTTGTTAAACAGAAAGAACAGCATTTACTTGAAGTAGAAAACTTTTGTAACATTGTAAAAGTCTTTATTGTCACTTTTGAAGAATTTAATACATCCTTGGTCAATAAAAGTATTCATTTTTTAAAATGGCTCTCAGCTCATATCTGGAGTGTTATATGGTAATACTCAAAAAAACACGTGCATATTGTTTCTGTCTAGATAGATAGATCTATAGATAGAACGACAGAACGACAAGTAGATATAGATAGATAGATTGATAGATAGACACAGACAGACTGATTGATTGATTGATTGAATGATTGACACAGACAGACAGATAGAAATAGATAGATAGATAGATAGATAGATAGATAGATAGATAGATAGAATGACAGAACGACAAGTAGATATAGATAGATAGATTGATAGACAGACACAGACAGACTGATTGATTGATTGATTGATTGATTGAATGATTGACACAGACAGACAGACAGATAGAAATAGATAGATAGATAGATAGATAGATAGATAGATAGATAGATAGATAGATAGATAGATAGATAGATAGATAGATAGATAGATAGATACATAGAGCGACAGAACAATAGAAAGGTAGATGGATGGATAGAGTGACAGAACGATAGATAGATAGATAGATAGATAGATAGATAGATAGATAGATAGATAGATAGATAGATAGAGCGACAGAACGATCGATATATAGATAGATAGATAGATAGATAGATAGATAGAGCGACAGAACGATAGATAGATAGATAGATAGATAGATAGATAGATAGATAGATAGATAGATAGGTAGACAGATAGATAGATAGATAGATAGATCGATAGATAGAGCGACAGAATGATCGATAGAACGATAGAAAGATAGATAGAGCGACAGATAGATAGATAGATAGATAGATAGATAGAGCGACAGAACGATAGATAGATAGATAGATAGATAGATAGATAGAGCGACAGAACGATAGATAGATAGATAGATAGATAGAGCGACAGAACGATCGATAGAAGGATAGAAAGATAGATATGTAGATAGATAGATAGAGCGACAGAACGACAGATGGATGGATGGATATTTTTTTTTAGTATTACACTCCAGACATGAGTTGAGAGCAGTAGTAAGGCAGCTTGGCCTTTATCTCAGTGGGATCCACAACAGGGGGTCTACTCACACTTTAACATCTTACTCACTGTGACGTGTGGCTCTATTGCTATTTGCTAATATATGTAAGTGAAAAACAGGAAATAAACTTTAGATAGCCCTGCAGTTTTAAGCTCCGATAATCTCCTACAGTCCTGTGACGCATTATAGCCACATTGTTGTGTTTTTCTATTCTTTTGTTTTTGTTTTTCTGTTCTATTGCATAACCTGAATATGACGCATTAGATTTTAAACTTTGTCATGTAATTAATAGTTGCTGCATGGTTGCTTCTAATTTATTTTTTATTTTTCTAAAAATTCCTATATTGAATAATTACAGACAGTGCAAAAGTTAAAGTCATAGGTGTGAGTCACAAGTGTGTGAATGAAGTTATGCAGGCTGAAAAATCCCTCTAGGGACGGGGGGAGGATACAACTGACATTTGTGGCAGTTCAGTTTGGTTAGTCAGTGTGAAAGCATCTGTGTGAGATAGTGATGAAGTCTGCGAGCTCCGCATTTCTGTCAGAAACAATATGTCTTTGTTTGACTGAGAGTCACGAAAAACAGTGATAATATAGCCGGTCTTCTCTAGTTCTGCAGCCTGGTTAAAACATCAGCTTAGCCATCGTTTGAGAACCAAGATACACAAAAAAATATATAGAACATAGAAAGATACTAACAAACCGTACATGGAATCTGTTTTGTGCTGCATATATGCTTAACTATTTCTTTATCCACCTTTTCCCCACTCTCTGAATTTTACAAGGATTGTTGTCATTTTCTGCTTACATTCACAACGCTTTCTTCTATTAGTTTAAGTTTGTTGCTTTTGAGAATTTTTGCGTACACATCAAAGTGAAGTGTTTGCTTAGAGGGAAAATCAAACCATCTCTCAACTGTATTGTGTGAGTTACAGTGAAATACAATCCGCAGAGGCTGCGGTGCAGAAATTGACAGGTTTTTTACAAGACAAGCACTTATCATTGTGTCAAGTACAGTACACACTCTACATGTAAATTAAAAAAAAACTATGCAGAACTGAAGTGTCCTTAAAAATGTATTAAAACACTTAAGGTACTTGATATGTGCTATAGTGTGCGTGACTAGTTGATTCAATGCATAACAACATATAAAAAATAATAATATTAGCATCATTTAAACTTTTTTATTATTATTATTTAAGCAAATTAATTACTGAAAATGTCATGTTTCTGCTAAGAAATATAGTGCTTGCAATAAAAGAATGTTTTAATGGAAGAGAAATAGTAATCCAGCATGGTAAAAAGGTGTTTCATTCCATAACTGTTGGATCAAGGGTTTTAGCACAACTGGAGTTTTGTATTATTTACCAATCAGAAGCCATTACTACAACTATCTGTTTTATAAAATACAGTAATACCTACATCATTTTAAGCCGAGTCTATAGTCAAATGCATATACCTAAAAAAAAAATTAAATGGCTGTGTATGTATGAATATGTATACATATTATTATATTGTCACGTCTTCACCACATGGACTGTCACTTTGTTGTTGTTTTCTATCTGTCACATGTTCCTTTGTTTGAAGTTCCCGCCACAATCTGTTTCCATGGACACTCATCTAATCACCACAGCTGATCCCAATCACTTATCTTGTTATCCCCTGTGCTCTGTGTATTTAAGTTCAGTTCAGTTTGTCCCTCATTGTCTGGTATTGAATGGTTATGCTTTGGTTCTGTTCCCCTGTCTCTGTTGGATTAACCTGTTTGGATTATATAAAGTTTACCTGTTTATTATATCATCTTCGTCTTCTTCGTGCTTATCTACACAGCCAGCGTGACATATATAATGTTATTGCTCTAGCCACCTCTGCAGTCCTCATGCCTCCTGAGACCCTGAGCATATTTCTCCTGGTGCTTTTCAGAGACTTTTTAGTGTGCTAAGTTACTGGAACATTGACTAATTGTCTACTGCCTGCCAGTTTGTGTCTTGAGGACTGTTCCACAGGTGCATGTGTAATAATTGCTTATGGTTCATTGAATAAACGTTAATAATATTGTTTAGACTCTCTCTGTTTAGATCTGTAAAGCTTATTTGGGTTTTACAAAATCTTCAGCATCTCGAAAAAAGGGTATTATTTTTGCTGAGTTTAATTTCTACATTACATTTTAATTTTACACACTGGACCTGTAAGCGTTGACCGCGATACCAAATCGATACTGACATTTTAAAAATGTGAGGCTTTGAGCGGCTCCCTGAACACCTCTGATTGGCCATTGTGTTCACATGCTCATCAGATATGTCTGTGATTGGCTACAACACAATGGCCAATCAGAGTTGTTCACGAATCCGTTCGACAGCGCTCACGTTTTTGAAATTTCAGTACTGACTTGGTATCATGGTCAGTACTTTCAAATGGCTCCAGTGTAGCTATTACAATGAACAGAAACTGGCAATAGGGGGTGATCATGGTTGTTCAAGATACCAACTTGTGTACAGCTACACAGCGCTAATCAGAGACATGGTCAAACTGTTCTAAAACAGGAACAGACGCGCTTTAAGAACAGTGGGAAAGTTCTGTTAGTGGTTTTGTGCACATGTTGTGGTCAGTCCAAACTCAGATGAAAGTCAGTGGAGGTTTATAAACCAACCAGAACTATGCAGCCCATCTGTCTTTAGCTCCACAGCTTCCTGTGAACTTCAACCACTTGCTATTTCTGCTGCAATCAAATGTTTTTTACATTTTATTGTTTCTTTTGTGGTCGTTTCTTTCTTTTGATTGGCTCACTGTCACCTAACCCTGCCTCCAATTTAAAGATTTTGGAGCATCCATCCGTCGAATGTGTTTGAAAGGTTCATTAACATATCTAACTTGAAAGCCGATCTGATCCATCTCCTGTGTTTCCGACGCACGAGGGCGTGTGGAGGCAGCTTGTCACGCAGCGTGTCGCCCACCTCAGATAGTCAACAGACTGAGTAAAAAAGGGGCGGTGATGCGTTTCCCCTGGATCTTCACGCTGATGTGTTGATGATGATCTGTTATGTAAGCTGCCTTCATGTCGTTGTGCTTCCTGTCAGCTAGAGTTTTACCCTCATTCTTTCACCCAGGCTTCTCAATCCGTTGATCAGGAGCTTGTAATATTTCACCCTCTGAAATAAAATTAAAAAAAAAAAAAAAAGGAATGTCTCAGAAGCATTTGCTGCATGCAGGCAGCACTCGACTCTTTAAGTAGAATGAATGAATTCATCACGAAATGAAAAAGCCGCATTCTCTCAAAAATTACCACACTCCAGCAAAATACAAATTGATTTACTCTGCACATTATAATAATTTTTTCCCACATCCAAACCGCTGAGGGTTTGGACTTGAAAGCCTCTCGAGGAAGCTCTTTCGGAAAGTGTCTTTTGTGTTTCGTCAGATGACCACAGACACTGCTTTTTATGTTGCTGTAATGTCTTCGGACGGATCATCTCCCCTCAGAGTGGAATAAGCTTTACAAGTCTGACAGGTTTTCCTCTTGTGATGTGTGTGTCATGTGGCAGCAGGCGTTCAGGAAACACAGTGTTGTCTTTCTTCATCTACATGACCACAAGCATTTTATATCAGGCCTCACTGGGCCTCTCTGTTGACTAAACCACAGTCAGTTTGCATTTTGGCTGGGTCTTAGGGAAACCAATAACAAACTGTACTACCTCATTTTGTGAAGCTACATCACTTGTTTATGTTTTGTTTAGGCTCATGCAGCAGATTAAAGAGAAATTTGAAGTCCAAAATTTGCCATTGATATAATGGTCTAAAAATAACGTTTTTTTTTCACGTGTGTGTACTTAAATCTAAGGATATTGCATATACAGCCAATTATACCCTAACTCTACTACTACTACTACTTTTTTAGCAATTAAAGCTTTATTTTTATATATATAAGTATCCCAAAAAAGGACCAGAAAAGTTGTAAAAACACTGTTAAATAGTAGACGTGACTGCAGTGGTTCAACCTTAACGTTATGAAGCTACGAGAATACTTTTTGTGCGCAAAAACAAAACAAAAATAACGACTTTATTCAACAATTTCTTCTCTTCCGTGTCATTCTCGGAATACGGTAGATTCCACGTTCCACGGTAGAATCAGAACGTCGGCTCAGTAACTGCCAGTTCCTGAGCCGGCGTTCTGACGTAGAATGTAAACAGTGTTGGAGAATGACAAGGAAGAGAAGAAATTGTAGAATAAAGTCGTTATTTTTGTTTTGTTTTTGCGCACCAAATGTATTCTCGTTGCTTCGTAACATTAAGGCAGAACCACTGTAGTCATGCTGACTATTTTAACGATGTGTTTACTACGTTTCTGGACACTGAATGACAGTAATTACATTGCATTTACAGTTACATTACATATTTTTTTGATAAAATCGAGGAGTTTTTTTTTTTTTTTTTTATCCCCCAAAGAAAGTCGGGGGAAAAAAAAAAATCTACTTTACATTTTAATTTGTGTTCCAAAGATTAACGAAGGTCTTTTTCATTTCATTTTTTCATCATTTAGCAGACGCTTTTATCCAAAGCGACTTACAAAGGGAGCAATTAGGGGTTAGGTGTCTTACTCAAGGGCACTTTAGTCATGGTTTAGTCCTGCCGGCGTGGGAATCAAACCGGCAACCTTCAGATTACAAGCCTGACTCCCTCACCACTAGGCCACAACTACCCTAGGTCTTGCAGCTTTAGAACGACACGAAGGTCAGTAATTAATGACAGAAATTTCAATTTTGGGTGAGCGAATTTTGGTTCCGCCATTGTTGCAGTAAACTTGCGCAACGCTGAATTAATCGCACGCCGTTCTGTTATTGTGGGGACATCTACTTTACATTGTTATGCCCCTGATGCTGAGCTAAACAAATTGTGACTGGCTGCTTTACACGTTGGTCAGATATGGCCAGATGAAAGCTGTTGTGCAGTCCAGACCGTCTGCCGTCACTTGCCGACTAGTCAAACCTTGACCCGTTACGGTCAAGTGAGAAGATTCAGAAAAAATAGTTAAAGCCTTAAACAAGAGTGCCAAATACTATTCATGAAGAGCTGCCTTCCTACAAAGTTCAGTTCGAATCCTGCTCCAACACACCTGCCTGTGATTATCAAGTGCTCCTGAAGATCTTAATTAGCTGGTTCAGGTGTATTTGATGAGGGTTGAAGGTAAAGATCTCCAGGAACAGGATTGCGCATCCCTGGCATAAAGCCCTTTTCAGCAGCTGCAAAGAGGAAATCAATGGCTCAGTATGGTTCAAGGCACATTTATTTATTAAAGGTGCGTATCATAATTACTGTAACTACGAGATTCTGACCCGTAAAAAGCGTACATGTCCTCATAGAGTTCGTAATTACAGTTTTTTCTGAAAGCTCCCATGTGGCCGCTGTAGATTCATTTAGGCGTTGGTAGCGGTGCCATAGAAACGCATAAGAGGACGTGAACAGCTCCGAATATAACGTCACGTGTTGTTATCTCAAGATTACGGTAATTACGTGATGGCATGAATGCAGCATAAGTTAAGGGTTTTTTTTCTCCAAATAAGATAATTAAATGAAATCACTATATACAGTGTCCAAAAGTCGTGTTTGCTTGGTTGAGCATGAGTGCGCTGCACCTATGGTTTCTCATTGAACCTTCGCTGCAGGGTCAGTGAATGCTGAGCTCTGTTGTAAGTGCAAGTGTAAATTGTTTTGTCAGCAATGCCGTGAGACTGTATCTGCGCTATATTTCTGGACTTAACAACCCAGGAAGCAATTAGCAATTGTTTGTTTTGAATTTTTTGCTGTTTTGAGTGGTCGCACATAAAACTCCAGACATGAGAGGTAGGACAGCATGGCCTTATCTCAGTGGGATGCCCTCGACGGGTGGTGTGCTCATACTTTAACAGCTAATAGCATGTGTCTACTGCAATTTGCAAGGTTTTTCCCAGAAAAAAGGGAAATTAGATTCACATTGCTTAGCTGAATATCAGGGTATTCGATAACAAACTCCAACTGCTGGTTGTGTATTTAACATTCTTGTGATGCACTGAATTAATGTGTTTAGGTTTTTAAACTGTAATCAGGTAGTCCGTCTTTTCATACAGAGGACCTTGGCCAGTCAAATTTGAGAACCAGAACTAACCAGGGGGGTATTCCACAAAGCAAGGTTAACTTACCCTCACATATACCCTGAACTCTCGGTTGATTAACTCAAACCTTGCTTACTCGAGGTATGTTGGTTCCAAAAACGCATCAGGAAGTAAGTTCAGCCAACCCAGAGTATGTTCCCGGTTAACACACAAGACCTTCTCAACAGAGCCACGAATCGATGATTCACCATGGAAACAGCCGCTGAGAAAAAGCGCGCAATTCTACTTCCTTCTTCTTCTTTTGTTTAGAGGCGATTTACATAACCTACTTAGTGCACATCGCCACCTATTTGGTGGTTGTGTAATCATTTTTTCAATCTTTTTATTGAATAAGTAATCTTTATTCACTGAGAATAAGACTTATATTGTTTGTTTAATGCAAAATATTTAATAAGATATCACATATGTATTTTATTATAGAAATTATAGAATAGAAAATGTCCTGTTATAAAAAGGAAAAAAAAGCAGATGCATGTGTGAGATTACAATAAAATAATTACATATATTATATTATATATAAATTGAATAAACTTTTAAACATTATAATAGTGCTTTATACTATATATATATATATATATATATATATATATATATATATATATATATATATAGCAGTTTTATACATAAATGTACATATGTATTGTATATATAATATATATATATATATATATAACAGTAACTATGTAACAAATTTAGAAATGTAGTTACCTTAATAAAATTATATTAATTAAATAACACGCATCTGAATACCTCTTAAGAAAACTAACCCTGAAACATAACCTGTTCCGGAGCAGGTTATGTTCAGAGAGTAAGTTGCTATGACTACTTACATACCCTGAAAGTTACCTCAGTTTTTGGAAACCGAAAGTTGAGGTAATCTGCTTACTTACTCTTAAACATGGGTATGTCACATAACCTGCTTTCTGGAATTCCACCCAGAGCTTGTTGTACGGTATAATACTGTTTTTGCTGTAGCTTAGGGCAAGTCAGTTTTAAATATAGTATTCATTTAAAAATATGGAATTTACAATGTAAATAAATATTGATTAGTATTAGTTTTTGATGGACAAACAATGATTTGATACTGTTATCTTTTACATATTTGATGTCTCATTGCTATTTTTGTGTGTCATAATTGTTTTTGTTTTTTTCATATCACATTTTTTAAAGCCAAAACGTGTGCTTATATAGAAATAAATTCACTGGAGTTAAAAAAGAGAGAAAGAAAGAAAGAAAGAAAAGTGCACATGCTAACTACCCCCAGTCTCAAGTCCCAACCCCAAACTGAGACACGCAAATGACTGTCTTTATCATCATTGTGTTTGCTCTCATACAGCTGCCCATGCGTAATTCTGTTTACCATACATCTCCGTGGGATTCGAATTAATAATATGCAATATTATATCCTCTGTCCACGGTTTTAGGCACAGTTTGTAACAAAGCCTGCTCCTCAGCCGACCATAATAACATCCATAACTCGGTTGATACCGTATAGAGACGCAGGAGTGGCGTCTGGTGATGAATAGCCCTGCCAATAACGAGAACCTGACTGGAAGGAGACCATAGCCGCTCATAGCCATCATTCGGCAGACTGTTTGCGCGTGTGTAGCCGGTGGGAGGAGCGATTCCTGCGATTGTCTGTCTGTCTGTGCTCGCGCTGCGCTCATTTCACTAAAGTTGCGTTCTCGAGACACACTGCGTCGCGGAGGACTGCGCGTCGAGACTGTAACACTTGTTTCTGATATCAAGATTTCTTTTCTTTTCAAGATGACAGAAGAAAAGAATGTCCGACATTTAAAGCTGGTATGTGAGTATGTGGTCATTATCTCGCTGTGCTGTAGTTAGTTGCGCTTTGGAGAGGGTTTCGGGGAGCAGTTCAGCTGTCAGATTGAAGACAGTTTAAAGCATCCTGAAGTAAACTAATAGCGGAGAAGTTTTAATAATTCTGGGAGCCAGGTCTGTGTCGCAAAACCTACTGAGCTGCTTACCTCCTAGACGGTGTTGTAGGCGCTTCAAAATGCTGTCTAGGTAGTGGACTCGCTAGATGTTGAGAAACAGCGCACTAGAGTCGGTGTGTTTTACTTCTTAACCTGCCAGTTGCGCTTTATTTCGACGTTGTCTGGTGATGCTGACTAAACATTGTATTGTGATTTTAGTATCGATCAGCAGTGTTGTCCTGCAGGAGACAGAGATAAAGGGATGAGTAATGTTAGATAGTCTACTCTCATCATGTGAACATTTGGAGGATTTCGCTACCATTGCGTCAAAACATAAATATATCCCTGAGAAACTGAACGTTTTCTTTAGTATAGACTTCATATTAAGAGAGAGGACAATAACACAATGGCTTTTAAGCAATAATGTCCTTCACGTGTAGAACTAATTTATTCATTTTTTTTTTTTTAATTATTTCTTTATTTTTTCCAACTCAACTATTTGGAAAAATGTTATTTATTTGTATTAAAAAAAAGAGAGAAAGAGAAAAGAGGTGATTCTAACCTGGGGTCAGGGGCCCACTAGAACTAGAAAATTTTAAAGGGGCCACAGCATGTACTATAAAATAATTAAAAATAAATTACATTATAATAAAAACACAAAAATACTACATTTCCATAAACAAAAGACATGTGTAATGTGCATTCCATTTCTTACTGTTTAATATAAATTATATATATACACACATACATACATACATACATATACATATATATGTATATGTATGTATGTATATATGATGCTGCTTGTGATGAGCTGTTTTGAGTATAGTACAGTATTACATAATATATATATATATATATATATATATATATATATATATATATATATATATATATATATATATATATATATATGAGTAATGTCATATGAGTATATATATATATATGAGTGAGTAATGCTTTTATATATATATATATATATATATATATATATATATATATATATAAAACAGCATTACTCTCTATGTTTTTGATTGTTGGAAACTCATGTTACTTCTTTTTCAAATCGGAGCATAAATCCATCAAAAGCAGTTTGGGTCAGTTTTGATCACATGACCTCAGGTCAATTGTTTTCATACCTCAGCTGTTTTTGATTTGTAAAGTGATTGTTTACACTTCTTTTTACAATATAATAAGTTTGGTTCTTTTGTCGAGCTTTCATCAAAGGCTGTCAAAGTCCTTTAACAGAAAGCAGGTATACAGGGGTTTGTTTGTTCCTCTGGCACGCAGAACACCCTGTCGGCAGACCCGTGTTGAAGGTCATTAAAATGTCATTTAGCAGCTGTCAGTTTTAAAAGATTATGTGGCAGATTGATCTGATTTGCGTGTTTGATGAAAGAACACCACGCTTGGCTTACATAGCTTACTTTGCTAAACCATTTAACATTTATGACCAGAATACATACAAGTGATCTTTAGTGGCGTGTGCACCGTGGCTGTCGGTCCCTTCTTGTTCTTTAGTACAGACTTAGATTACTGCCAGCTAAAATATGGGCGGTTAGCCCTTAAAAAAACATGACTTTTATTCCACTGCGACTCTCTGAGTAAAACAAACTCAAAGCGTGAGCATACACTTGTTTTGAAAGCACCTAATTTTTACGCTCCCGTGACTCATGACATGACACGTTCTCTCAGCTGAATTACACATGAATAAGAGCGTAATGAGATGATATGAGGTTCTGGCTAACAGAAGGCTAAATGGGATGAACTGTGCTTCTTTTGTGCCCCGCCATTGTTTTTGTGTCACGAACAGAGGTATGATAGACTATTGTGTGCTCAAAGGGCAACCACAAATTGCCATTTTGCCATTTAATTCTGTATTAATTCTGTAATTACGCCTGCTGCATAGAAAAAAAAAAATCTTCACTGTAAACTCTAAAAGGAAATTGAAATTAAACTAAAAAAATTTTATCCTATGAACTTTATCTATTTATTATCATTATAATGGCATCTGTAATATTAACATTATATATGTATTTACTGTCACTTTCTGTCAATTTAATGCCTCCTGAAATAAATTTTTATGTAGACATATATTGCCCAGCCCTACTCATAATCATAGTCTAAGTAAATGATACATTGTGTATTACTATGCATTCCAATTCCAATATCGGGAATGTTTAGGCCGTTTAACCTCCCTTCATTGGCTGCAGGCAGGTGTGGCTGTATTTTACTAATTTGCATTGTTGTCAGCATTCCATGAGGAACTCCACAGTAAACGGAAACAATAACTTTTTCACAACGTTTAGAGCTTGCACCCTTCCTGTCGGTAACAGTTAGAGGGATATTTTTAGTCTACTGTACATGCAACCTTTCAGTCCAATATTATAGATTTGCTCCTTCATCTCTCAACCCATTATTTGTCACTGATGGTGAAATTATCTGTTGCATCCATTGTGGCCAGATACACAGTTTCCTCTGCCGCTATTCAGCTTCTGCTGACTCTACATGGCAAAAGAAATTATATTTCACCTGCTTTGCTTGCCGGCTGAATTGAATTCTGAGGAGATAAAAAGGTTGCCCTAAAATTGCCTGGAAAACAAGTCTTTTTTTATTGTTTTTGCTGAATGCAGTCAAAAACAAACATGCAGTGAGCAGTGTCATTCGATTTATGAAATGATTTAATTCAAGACTCATTATTCAGAATTTTTAAAGATGTGTGTATGTGTGTGTGTAAAATAAATAAATAAAAAAAAAAAAAAAAAAAAAAAATATATATATATATATATATATATATATATATATATATATATATTATATTATATTTTATATATAATTCATTTAAATGATGTGCCGATTAATTAATCACACATCAAATTTGGCTGAGAAATTACCCCCAAAAGATAATTTAAAGTCATTATTGTGTTAAATTACAAAAGCATCAAACAGACATTACAAAATATTGCTTTAGAAAGATTTGATTCAACATGGCCATGTTTTTTTGTCCATTGGTATTTAGGTATATTTATAGATTGTTTACTGCAGCTCAGAGGTGACATGAATGCATTTACACTCCAAATGTCCCTGCACAAACAGTTTGATTGACAGGCGATCTGACCAATCATAACCCCGAATCCACCATATTTTCCGACAAAGCAGTCAGAGGAGTTAGTAGATTAACGTTGGTGAACTTGAACTTGAAAAATTGTGTGTACTCACGTCTTTCCGCGCTTGAAACAACATTCCTTCTGATGTTCATTCATGTTTATTTGATGATATAAATGAACTAGTATGAAGAGATGATCGGTTCACGAGCCGCTTGAACTGAGCCACATTAAAGAGCCACTATACGGTATTTATTGTTTAAAATTCTTTCAAAAATTACAATATTTTAAATATGAAACTGTCGACACGATGTCAGTGTCCTCTTTGCTCCGGGATGTATTTTGTGTGGCGTGAGAGCACATGGCTTATCGGACATAGCAACAGTAACTAAAGGGTGCGGGTCTTTGTGAAGGGTCAATTACAATTGCGTAAGTAATGCAATGCCACATGAGATTAATTTGGAATAGGGATTATTTAGGAATAAAGGGATAATTTACCCAAAAAAGAAAATTATGTTAGCATTTACTCACGGGTGCGTTAAATGCGTTAATCATTTCAACGTATCATTTTTTCCATAACTAACGTGTTGAATCGATAGCCCTTGTATTCTAAACCTGTATGATTTTTTTTGCTTCAAAAAGAGATTGCGATTCAGCTACAATTCTGAATGGACAATTAAACAAAATAGCATGTAATTTAATAGAGGTTCCGATACTTTGAATAATTTTCAATTATTAAAATAGGTTGAATATTTGTAACACAGAAATAATGAAACTGTGTGGTGGAAGACTGTTTGTGAAGCCATTTCATGCCTATACATGACAACTGCTCTCTCTGGCTCGCGCCAACGCAGATCTTGCTGTGATCGTGCTTGTCAAAGGTTTAATAGACGTAGCCAAATCACTGTCATTTAGGAAAAAAATCATGTGGGTTTTTATTGTATTATAATGTATTGTATTGTATTGATGTGGTACTGAAGTGTATTGATGTGAGACAGTGAACGCTGTGGGACGCAAGACAATTTTTGGAAGAAATATTATCAGTAAAAGTGAAATTGAAAGTTGAATTGAAACATTAGGGGGATTCATCCGCAGCAGTAGTTGGAGACACTGAAGCTACATCATGTGGCCTCAAATTCAGCTCACATAAATGCTGTTGAGGGCCTCTAGAGGGGCCGGCTGGGGACTGCGTCTGGATTGGACTGGCTCTGAGAGAAGCGTGAAGGGTACATTTTGCACAGACGTTGCGCCGATCGGGTCGCTCTTGCTGCTCACGGAGGCGAGGCGTGTATCTTGGAGCTTTTTTTAAGGTCGTTGTGTATCTAATGAAGGTGTTGCATATTGATCACATGCTCCCATTCACATGTTTTATTCAGTGTCTGATGATCCTGTTCAACCCCTTGGTTATTCCTCACTGCAATTCTGTGTCTGTGTGTTCATGAGACACACTGGTATCAAGGCGGATCTGGTCATGACCCGTGGTTTGTTCGTTATTCATTGTCCGCTCAAGCACACCCAGCGTTAAGACAATGTCATATGAACGAGGATCAACACAACGATCTGCTGATTAATTTTAGCACAGTCTAGCTCTTGTTCTTTTATAAAGAAGTCTCAGATATTTCACAAATAGGACTGGATAAGTGCATTCTGATGATATTATGTTCATGCATTTCTGAAATGGCTTGAAAATTTGGTTGAAAATTAGTTGATTCAAAATGTTTTATGCAAGAAGTAGGAATCCAGTTAAAATAATCAAGGATGTTTCCCACGTTGTTTTGCACTAAATGGACATATTTAGAACTATATTTAATGTAAAATTATTTGTTTTATTTATATGCACCACCACTCTAACAGTGCACTACTGGACAAAAGTTTGGGTTCAGGAAGGAGGTTTTATTTATTTATTATTTTATTTTATTTTTTGTAAGAATTTAAAACTTTTATTTAGCAAAGAGACATTTAATTGATCAAAAGAAACAGTAAAGACATTTACTATGTTACAAAAGTTTTCTATTTCAAAATAAATGCTGTTCTTTTGAAAGAGTAATATTAAGAATATGATCATAAAATTACTAGAATAAGAAATGTTTCTTGAGCAAATAATTTTAAAACTTTTTCTAAAGGATCATGAGACACTGAAGACTAGAGTAATTATTCGGAAAATTTAGATTTGCCATCAATGGAATAAAAAGTAATAGTAATTTTAAATTGTAATAAATTTCACAATATTATTGTTTTACTGCATTTTTTTTTATCAAAAAACTGCAGCCTTAAGAGCATACGAGACTCTTTAAAGACTTTTTTAAAAACTCCTATATATCCTAGTGTGTGTGTGTGTGTGTACTTGTATTCCTTACATTGTGGGGACCAAATGTTCCCACAACATAAGTAAAAACCAGTAAATCTTGACATTGTGGGGTCCTTTTGTTGGTCCCCATGAGGAAACAAGCTTATAAATCATACAGAATAATCTGTTTTGAAAATCTAAAATAGCAGAACATTTTCTGTGAGTGGTAGGGGTAGTTTAGGGGGACAGAAAATACAGTTTGTACAGTATAAAAACCATTACGCCTATGGAAAGTCCCCACAAAACACAAAAACACAATGTGTGTGTGTGTCTCCCCCCCTCTAATGCACAGAGGGGAATATTATACACACAGTAATCATAATCAAGAGCAACATTGCATCACACGCTTAAAATTGATTGTTGATTCTCATGCACAGCAAACAGAAAAAAGATGCACGCTGATTGTCATGATTCTATTAGTTATTAGACCATATTTTTGCATTTTTAGGATATGTAACATTCATCTTCTAGGGCAAGTAACGTCCGTTATATAGTTCCAGTTGGATGCATGGTGAACTGAACCAAGCCTTAGATCAAATCGTCCCGTGAAAACAGGAGATTCAGTGCTTGCACCTCCGAACCACATTGGATGCTTCACTCATCTTTTAATAATCGTGTACCGCTTCTAACTTACAGTTTGTGTATGTCACATTTCTGAAAAAAATAAAATAATGAGGCTTAATTGGATTTTCTGCCTATGTTAATCTCCATCCTGCTGTTCTCAAAGAGAGTGCTGAGCTGTGAGACGCAGGAAGTGAGATCGACAGTTGACTCTCACAGCACCGCTGACCCTGAGGGTGGGTGCTCATGTACAGGCTGTTCCACTGCAGCTTTGCCACTTCCTCCAGCAAACAGCAGCTCAGCAGGAAATGGGCTCTGGTGTGTTCGGTGCCAGAGAAGCCTCCATAGAGACCCAAACCACTAGCACATCCATTTCAAATTATGGGATTGTAAGTGCTCTGGGAAGTTTAGACCACTCGAAAAGCTGTTATAATTAGTAGAGACAGGAAGAATCTGTGGACTTTTTCACATTTTCAGTGCCGATTTTGAGGGAAACCTCTGAAATGCTTTTAATCTTGGCCCTTCGAGGCTAGTCATCATTTATATTGTCAGATTACGAATTTGATGCTTTGATGCATAAATGTTTAAATCTTCAGTTGATCAGATGTTGTTTGACACCCAGATATTAGGGCTGGACAATGTGACCAAAATCTTATTTCACAAAATGAGAAACGCTATTTAATGATAATGTTATATATCACAATAAAGTTAGATATTATTATTTTTTTTATTAAAAGCAAGAACAAAGAAGCAAATTACAAACAGTAAGACAAACACAATAAATCAAAGATACAAAAAGTTTTTCAGGTACAGTAAGTTTATTTAAAATTTAGTAAGAAATACAGAAATTGAATATATTGAATATCAAACACTGCATAGATTTCAGTGCATGTATTAAATACACATTGATTCTTATTAAAGCTACAAAAGTGGTCCGGTCAAGAGCAGTGGGTGATTTACTCTTTGCCTTTTGTAGTTTGATTAACATTAATGACATTGGAAAGGTGTCTTTCTGTGTCCAAGCTTCAAGTTTGTGTCAGAGCAAGTAACTAGCTCTGTTTTCACAGCTTATTGTGCTTGAAACTTAGTAACATCATGTATGTCCTGCTTTTTATTTTTTTGCATTTTTATACATGTTTATTTATCACTCTAATGCGTCATTAACTTTAATGGGGTGGTTGATTATGATTTCCCTTTTTTAACTTTAGTTAGTGTGTAATGTTGCTGTTAGAGCATAAGCAACATCTGTAAAGTTACGACGCTCAAAGTTCAATGCAAAGGGAGATGTTTTCTTTTGCAGAAATTACTTTTTAAAGACTAAAACAAATGGCTGGTTGGGACTACGACGAGCTTCTTCCAGGTTTGTGACATCACAAACCACAAACTTTTCATAAATCCTGCCCCCGGGATGAGGCCATATTGGTCTGCTTTCGAGAAGAGGAAGAGTTGTTGTTGCCATGCCATCGTTTTACTCCAGACTGCTTCTCAAACGAGGGTCAATTCAACACTAAAATTCTGTACAGAAGATTAACATGCTATTCGATGTGTTGAATCAACATAGCAACTACATAAATCTATCCACAAACCATTCAGAAACTTCCAGCTGCATTCTAAAAGTTTCTCCATCAGTGTCGACTCCGGTTTGAACAATGTAAGGCTGAACACCTTTACTGACTCTCATCCTTTTTGCTGCGTGAGATTCTCCAGCTTTGATGTTGTTGAGCAACCGAAGCGCGAGCTGTCTTTTGGAAAGCGGGCCGGGAGCAGCAGCTCATTTGCATTTGATATTTATATACTGTGATATAAACAATATAGCGATATCTAGAACGATGGACAGTTTATATCATCAACATAATATGGTCGTAACGCCCAGCCTCTGACCACGTCAAGGGCCGCAGCTGCTCCGTCTCTGGGCTGGAGGAGGCAGAGGTGAGCTTATGGGACTAATTGGCTGTGCTGCTGTGGAGGTGGAGGCAGGAGAGAGGTCAGGAGCAGCTGAGGGAGGCTCTCTCTGTGGCTGTTATGAGCCAGCTGCCGTACGTGCATGAATGCGTGTATCTGCGTGCAATCCGTGATCTCACCTGGCACGGTGGTCAGGCAGTGGCGTCATCCACCCTCAGCCCAGATCCTTGTCCTCCAGGGCTGGTAAAGCACAGACAGGGTGGAGTGTGGCTTAACGTTATGATTATAGACACACACAGTGTGCATTTCAACTCTCGAAGACACACAAGTGCACCTTTTACACTGTATAAATATGAGTGTTGTCACAGACACTTACAGTATTACCTTGATCTTAAGAATATATGCTTCCTGTTTCCTGCGGCGCTACTCAATCTACAGCACAACAAAGAGATATTTTTTGCAAGCTGCGAGTTTGTTGTGAATGTGATTAAAAAAAAGTTCTACCGTGAAACGGTACAAAGAAAATAAATAGGCAACCGATCTTTCGTTGAGTTGTCTCTGTTGACTGCATGCAAAATCAAACACTGCGTAGTCTGGTTCACAAACTGTTGACTTTAATTAAATGAATCAGTCACAATATTCACAAACTCAAGTAATTGATTGCAAGTATTAGTTGAACCTGACTGAAACTTCACATGAGGTTAAAAATATATATTTTTTATTTTTTTCCCC
Organism: Zacco platypus; assembly: GCA_038088235.1. Classification (NCBI taxonomy): domain Eukaryota; kingdom Metazoa; phylum Chordata; class Actinopteri; order Cypriniformes; family Xenocyprididae; genus Zacco; species Zacco platypus. Next base: position 4,880,961 of record CM076079.1, read on the forward strand.
CGTCATGAATGCTTATGAATCATAAGAGATTTAGGAAAGATTATTAAGAAAGCAAATAAGGTTCATTTTCATTTCATATCGACTTTGAATTAGTAATTACACCCAAATGCTGTACAGGCTGCGACATGCACTGCCAATGACCTTACTAGCGTCAGCAATCCATATTTCAGCATTCATCTGTTCTTGACTCATTTATGACTATATAAAACCACAAAATAAAGTCATGTGCATTACTCCTCACCTTTTGCGTGTTTACTTTAGGACATCAGCAGAAGGAGCTCTGCACATTTAAGCTGAGCTCCGTGGATTTATGGCCCTTTGTTAGAAATACAGAGGTTCGGAGAGCAGGTAGGAGGAAGAGAAGGGATGAAGGGCTGGCTCACTCGCACTTACTCACTTTGCCATCGTGTGAGTGGAGAGAACGGGGACTCCTACGCTCTCCGTCAGCTCAGTAACAGCCCAACTTAAGGCAGAGCAGGATTACAGTGCATGACTGAAAAGCTCCCTGCAATTTATGCGACGCATAATCCATGTATTATGAATACAAACGAGCCATATGTTTGTGTTTCTAGCTGAGGAATGCTATCTATAGCTCATTGTGTTGAAGCATATTTTTCCCAAGCTGTCTGCTTGATGGCTGATTATCTCATTCAGTAGAGAATAAACATAGAAATTGAACTGTCCTGAAAACTGGTTTCAGGTGGAAAAGCATTACTACTAATACAGGAACTTTTGTGTAAGATATTTTTCACACTTTTTGAGCATTACATTTCCCCTCCCCCCTAAAGTCTGCTGGTAATGTTAGTCACCGTATCTTGTATCAAAAACGCCATACTTATTTGGCAGAATTAAATATGGTGTTTTTGCTACTGGACCATACTGATGCTCTCGAGGAGTTCAGTATTGTACTGAATAGGGGTTGGTACATGACATGTGAGAAAAACAATTCAATTGTGTGCAGGATTTACTATTTCATTCCCTCGATTTATAAATCGTGCGCTGATGAACTTTTGCTGATGACATCATAACCATTACAGTTTCTGATTGGCTCATTTTGTAGCTTCGTTGGTAACACTTTACAATAAGGTTCATTAGTTAAACATTAGTTAGTTAATGTATTAACTAACATGAACTAACCATGAGCAATACATTTGTTACTGTGTTTACTAATCTTTGTTAATGTTAAAACTGTTAATGAAAGTTACTGAAAATACAGTTGTTCATTGTTTGTTCATGTTAGTTCACAGTGCATTAACTAATGTTGATAAGATTTTAATGTTTTAGTAAATGTTGAAATTAACATTAACAAAGATGAATACATGCTGTGTAAGTGCAGTTTATTATTTATTATTAGCTAGTGAACATTGTTGTAAAGTGTTGCCATGTTTTGGGTTGGGAACCTTCAATTTTGAAAATGACTGCCTAGTATACTACCATTTTTTATTATTATTATTATTATTATTATTATTATTTAAGAAAATTAAACATTTATTCAACAAGGACAAATTTAATTTGTCAAATTCCAAAGAAAAGTGACAGTAATGCAAAATATTCTATTTCAAATAAATGTTGTTATTCTTTCTATGTATCAAAGAATCCTGGAAAAATGTTTCAAGAAAACGTGGTTTCCAGAAAAAAATTAAGCAACACAACTGTTTGCAACATTAATAATAAGAAAAAATGTTTCTTGAGCACCAAATCAGCATATTAGAATGATTTCTGAAGGATCTGGAGACTGGAGTAATGATGCTGAAAATCCAGCTTTTCCATCACAGGAATAAATTACATTTTAAAACATATTAAAATAGAACATTTTACTTCAAATTGTACTGTAATGTCCCACAATAATATTTTCGATCAAATAAATACACCCTAGTGTGAGCAGAAGAGACTTCTTTCAAAAATATTCCCCATACCCTTGAACAGTAATGCACTTTAAACTCAAAATAGCAAAGAAAATCATATTTTCCATGATATGGTATGCACGTGAATTAAGCTGCTTCATGAAGCAAGTGTCCTTGAGAAGAACCTAACAGGCTCTGGCATTTGATCTCAATTTGATCGGCAGTGTTTAGTCCATGGTGAATCCACAGTGTTAAATGTGAGGCCTACAGGGTGTTGAATGAACATGAAATGTAATGTTTTAGACCTTTGTGGTACTGTACACAGCAAAGCCTGAGTCTAAGGGAGAAAACATAAACAGCATGACTGTTAGGGGGGTGTGGGAGGGGGAGAATGGCCTTCTCGATTCAACACAAATGGAAATGCATAAACGGAACAGCAAGACTTTGACATTTCAACAAAAAAAATTCAGCAAAACAATCAAAGTCAGCCAAGGAAAACAATGCCTTCTCCCTACCCCATCCCCAGAGGAAATACCAAACATTACAACAGCTTATAAATAGCATCTCCTACAGCCGAATACAGGAGGGGTACTGCATCTCTGGGGTCTTTGGAAACACGCCAACATCTCCAGCACGTCTGTCTTGCACTTCCCTTGCACTCTTTATTTCCTCACTATCTGCCCTCTTTCTGCATGGGTTAGCAACCTTGTAACACCTCACAAATAGCCGTTTATTTATTAATAAGGAGCTGCACTTGTGCAGAGAGTGTTTTCATATGGGTGCTTCAGTGGGGGAGTGTGTGTGGACATTGACCCGAGCGATTGCACAGGTTATCTGAGGACCCGGGTTGTTGGCGGATCACACAGAGTCCCCACACACACTGTAACACATGGCTAATATAGATGTAAGATATATAGACAAGATCCAGAACTATATTCTCTGGGTGTTATTTTAACTTGCGCCATTTATGTTGGTTGTCGTTAAAAACAATTCTTTTTTTCAGTTTTAAGCTCCTCATTTTTTCCATTTAATCGTCATTTCTTCTCATGTTTTTCTGCTACTTTTCACTTGTTTGTATATTTTTATATACTGTACACTACTGACTTTATTCTTTTCTTTAAAATTAAAATCGGACTGGCCCAATGGTATATTCTAAGCAAAAGGTGAAATAATCACCATTCAATATTTCTGTTCTATAATTGTGTGCTTGATTTATCAAGGAAACATCAGAGAGAACATTAGAGATCGTGCGTGAGAAGTTTGTGGAAATGGTAAATATCACTTGTGAGCAGAATATTGTAATTTTGCATCATTAATCAAGCTGTAATTTGGTCAAATTATCCAAAAGGTGTGAAAATGTTATTTATTGTGTGTAGTAAATAATACACTGTGAAATTCTCCTACGCTTAGAAAGACAAAGGAGTCAGTCATTTTATTACAAAACTTTCTGGAATGTCATTTTCATAACCATCATTAATGCGACAGTACAAAATACGTTATTTGAGATGTGGCAGAATTCTGTTGTTGGACATTTTATTGGGCAAATTAAATTAGTGAGAGTGTGTAAATTGTACTTTAATATAATAATTATTTTCACAGAGTCCACAGGGCCACAAGTGAAGAAAGAAACACCCAAATATTGATTCTATTCATTTTCTCTTTTCCTCTTACTCAGAGGAGATATCTGGAAACAGTGGGTTCATGTTCACTGCTGGCCTCTGTGGCTTAATGATGAAACTGAGGGAGACAACGATCCCAAATCCTTCTGTAATATTTCCCATATTAAACACTGTGCTTTTCTTGTCTTTCTTGGCGATGATCCAGGGTTTAAAAGATGGATTCTCTTGATCGCTTTAGCTGTTCTCTAATCAAGGCCTCAGTGGATTATCCATTATAGACTCAGGGAAATAGTAGGTATGAAATTTACATTTTCAGTAGAATTGTTTATTTAAGGAATTTAAGGGGGGAAAAAAGGTGATGTCTCTCTTTTATACATTTCTGAATGAGAAAGGCCAGCATGCGATCTCAAAAATCATTTTATTGTATTTTAGGACCTTGATCCAAACTAAACATTGGTTTTGTAAGGTTACATGAGCATTCAGGCTGCAAGGCTCTATAAAACCTAGAGAAAGGCCATCAACTAATCAGTCCATTTTATTGGTCATGCAACTGCACTTTTTCACATTTCATACTATCAAGGAAATCTGAATTGCTGGCTAAAAATGAATGAAAATGGAACTGAAAAGAAAGTCCCCATCATGTGTGCAAGTACCATACATGCTTAGAATTAGAAAGTTTATATATATAGTATAGTGTGTATATATATATATATATATATATATATATATATATATATATATATATATATATATATATGGATGCAGCTTTTCTCATGTTATGACCCCTTTAAAGACGAGAGAAAAAAAAAACATGCTACTCTTTTGCTAGTGACAACAAATCAGTTCCAGGTATGGTGACTTACAAAATGTTGAAGCACTGTTTTAAATGTCATAAAAGCATTTGGATAGGATCAGTGATGCCCATACTGTAGCAGATTCTGGTGTTCATTAATGTCAGATGGGAATGCAGATTACATTTGAGACTCAACACAGCAACCCATCAGATTGCCATTTATGTGCAGCACAGGCTGCATTTCATCCAGGCTATGGGAAATTAACATATTTATGGGAATTTTAAGCGGAAAGGTACGCCATTAGTTCGGTAGTCAGTTCCTCGCACATTTTGTGTCGCACGTTCTGTGCCCTTTGTCAGCAAACTGGAAATGAAAGAAGATTGAAAATGAATCTTTGCAAGTGAAATTGTGTTTATGGTGCAGCATAACGAAAGGATTTGCCGCAGCTTTTGCATGTTTACACTCCTATTGATCAAATTCTTAATGCATGTCAGCAGGGACCTTCATCGCAATGCTGAACCAGACCTACTAATGTTTAGAGATTCAATGCATCTTGTTCTCCAAAATGCATGAAATGGAGGACGTATTAAAGAATATGACAGAAAATATCACAGGCTAGGAACATCAGAGAAACTCGCCGTTATCTTTTATGTTTGCGAATCGATTGCTCGACGTCAGATGGAGCCATGATGCTGAACGATGGCTGAAAGCTTCTGATGCTCTTCTGTTGGCTCCAAAGGGACGGTTTGTTCTCATTCCTCTGCTTTATTGTGCTTTCCTGTGAGGATTCGCTTCAGCATTGGACACAGCAGCATAAGCACACTTTTGATTCTCACCCCGTCTCCTCACTGAATGTACTGGAGGTGAAGACATGGGGTCAGTAGTCCGTGTCAGGAACACTAAGGCAATAACTGAAACCAACGCTCGCCAGCTCTTTTTTATTTAGCCTGTTTCTCCATAATCTGCGCTTTAAAGTTTCATGAGATTTTGTGTTGAAATTTTATCCTGTTTTTGTTCTCACCAGAGCAAATGCACATCAATAATGGACGTGCTTTGGGATGGCAGAGAGAGAAAGCGTGAAGGTATTCTGTTAGTGTTAGACACCTCTTCCACTAAGAGCATTAGAACAAGTCTTTCCAGAGTATCATCGCAGTTGTGATTGGTCTATTTGGCGTCAGTCCCATCTGCAGGTAGTAAATAAATAATTGTACAAAAAGAAACTGTCGTTGTAGTGTAACTGAAGTGTTGACCCCAATTCTGGCTGAAGATTGTTCAGGAAAATAAGCTAGTTATGAGACGTCACATTTTTCATGTCACGTTGATGGTTGCTGTAATTTATCCATAGTAAAGTCTCACTGTAAGTGCATTCATTTTTCTTAATAAATAATTATATTTTTATTACATTATTTGTGTGTGTATATTACTGTTAAAAAGTTAGCAGTCAGTAAGTGCTCACCAAGGCTGCATTTATTTGATCAAAAATACAGTAATATTGTGGAATATTATTACAATTTGAAATAAAATGTTCTATTTTAAATTGTAATTTATTTCGGTGACGTAAAGCTGATTTTTCAGCATCATTACTCCAGTCTTCAGTGTCACGTGATCCTTCTGAAATCATTCTAATATGCTGATTTTCAGCTCAGAAACACTTCTTACTATTATGGAGGTTAAAAATAGTTTTTGTGGAAACCGTGATATATTTTTTCAGGATTATTTGATGAATAGAAAGTTAAAAAGCATTTTTTTTAATAAAAATATTTATTTACTGTCACTTTTGGCCAATTAACAACAAAAACAACTAAAAGTGACTCAAAAAAATTTTAACTTTTTTTACATATTATTTCTGACTACAGAATGTTGTGAAACACACACACATTTCCACTGGTGTGTGCCCCTCCCTCCTACATCAAGATCCTGCCACTTCCATATCTGGGACAAAGGAAGCCTTTTCCATCATTTCACAACCCTGTTATTCTCGAGTGATAGTAGGGCACCAGATGGGCTCTGACCTGAATCCCCGATCTTCGATCGTGAAGGTTACCCATCTGTGTTTGTGCAGATGCCAGAGCATTGAACTTCTCTATTCAGCGGCCATTGCTCTGATCCCCACAAAACTGAGCCACCACAGCACTGTTTACATTCTATGAATAGAATCACATGTTTGATTAAGCCAGCCCAGTGTCAGAGAGAGGATGTGGAGGACAGCACCCACATGGATCGCATATATAAAATATATATATATATATATATATATATATATATATATATTTGTGTGTGTGTGTGTGTTTATATATATGTTTATTATATATATATATATATATATATATATATATATATATATATAATAAACATATATATATATAAACACACACACACACACAAATATATATATATATATATATATATATATATATATATTTACCTCTGGGGAATTGTTACTTGCAATGCAAACTGGATTTGCAAGAATTTAATGACTTTGGTTCTGATTCCTCTTAACGGTTCTGGTTTTTTTTTTTTTAATAAAATACTACTGACAAAGCTTTTTTTTTTTATATAATAAAATGTCTTTAGTTACACATTGACATATGAACAAATAGTAACTAAAAAGAACTGGCTCACTTGAGTCATTCGTCTGGGAATCTACAGGTTGCTCTGTACTTTTTTGATAACTGAAAATAACCAAATCATCAGAATAATTCGTTCTGTGATTGGACTACATTCGTTGTGCTATATGGTCACTCTGTTCTAGTGTTTTTTTAAATGTTGAACTGGTTCTGAATAAGAACCGGATATTTGTTCCTAACTGGTATTAGCTGTAGGTATAAACTACAGTTCAAAAGTTTAGGTCAGTTTTTTTTTTTTTTTTTTTTTTTTTTCTTTTGTTTTAATTTTACTACTTATACTTTTATACTTTTATTCAGCAAGGATGCAGTATATTTGTAATGTCTTCTAGATGAAATATTTTGTTAACTTTCTTTTCATCAAAGAATAAATGTATCATGGTTTCCACAAAAAATATTAAGCAGCATAACTGTTTTCAACATTGATAATAAGAAGAAATGTTTCTTGATCATAAAATCAGCATATTAGAGGGATTTCTGAAGGATCATGTGACACTGAAGACTGGAGTAATGATGCTTTGCATCACAGGAATAAATTACATTTTAAAATATATTACAATAGAAAACACATATTTTAAATTGTAATAATATTTCACAGTATTACCTTATTTTTGATTATATATATGTATATACATAAAAAAAAGCTTATTTTAAAAACATTAAGAAATCTTACCGAACACAAACTTTTGAACAGTGTAGCCCTTTGGAGAAAGTGGAGAAAACACATAATGTAAATGGCCATCTATGACCTTGGTGACCAGACAGCCATTGTGTATCCTTATAAAAACACATCCACTGCAATTATCCAAGTCGGCCCTCTATTTCAAGCTTTGACATTAAAAATAAATAAAGTAGCACTTATGGTTCGAGAGACTGACCACTTACTTTTGAGATCTAGGCAGCCTTGTGTTGACTCTCCCTGTGTGGCTACATGGTTTGGTTGAGCTGAAGCCAATCATGGCTGAGATCTCACTGCGGTGCTGCTAAAAACAGGCCAAACACATACCCTTATTACCCTGTCCCACGGGAGATGAAATAAACCGCCTATTTAAGCAATACTTCAACCTGTTAAAGACGTATTCACCCTTTGGGCCCTGTTCTAGCACCACTGTGTACTTCAAAACGCTTATTTAATTAGCGACATGTCTCAGTTCCACATGAAGTCGTCGTGGAGTAATCCTGTAATTTGTAATTAACATCCATAACCTTTTGTTCTCATCAGATATTTGAGGAATGCTTACTGCATGCTAACTCCTGCAGCTCAGTTCTGTCTCTCGCACGTCTTTTGTTAATGCTAATCGCTGCAGAAAATCATCATGTCACATATTAAGTTGGCAGGTTTACTGTACAGAAGACACATGTTCGGTGCCTGCTCTCGTACAATGGCTCACCTGTTTGGCTCAAAGCGTTAGCCGTGGGTGAACAGATTATCACTCAGTGTGGGCTCTCCAAAACATGTGTCGTATTTATATATATGGCAAGTGATGAAGAGCCGTGGATTCTGTGCCAGGCACTTCATTTGAAACACACCTGCATGCTTTTATTCACTCCAGCACTCTTGTGGGATTGAGTTTTTCATAAATGTATCTCACAGCTAAGGTGTAATGCAGTGAGGGTAAAAGATATTTTGCATTGAAATGTCTTGTGGTGATGTGATCACTTTAGGGTGATTTCCCCGTTTGCATTTATTCACAATACATTCTTTTTCTAGATTTTTTTTAGATATTTATGGAGCCCCACACAGGACATTTTGACAAAAATGTATATATTGTGGCCATGAATTTAGAATTTGTTCTCTCGTTTTAGTAAATCAAATTAAAGGGATGGTTCACCCAAAAATGAAAATTCTATCATCATTTACTAGGGTCGGATGATTAATAGAAAAGTAATCGAAACCGAAATTCAGAAACTCTAACCAACATAATTTTCCCATATTGGTTTTTTAATCATGTTAATACTTTCCCCTTAAAGACATAGTAGTAGTGTAGTCACATGACTCCACCCTGTCCAGTCAGCAGCATGGAAACAACACGGAGGCGAACTGAAACGCAGACGGTGCGAGCCCCAGAGTGAGATCACTTCCGCTTACGTCCCTATGAAAGTTTGGCAATTGTATGTGTTTTAAAGGGTTATTTCCCCCCAAAAAATAAAATTCTGTCATTTATTGCTCTCCCTCATGTCGTTCTACGCCCATTCAGTTAATAGAGAGACGGTATGACTAATTCACAAACGCAATCGCTCTCACTAATTGAGGTAAAATGTTCAATTAATCGATTTTGATTTTAGGTCATATCATCCAGATTTATCATTTACTCACCATTATGTCGTTCCAAACCCGTAAGACTTTCCTTCATCTTCGGAAAACACAAATGAAGATCTTTTTGATGAAATTTAAGAGACTTTGACGCTTCAAAAAGTTCAGAAATCATAAAACCATCCGTATGAATTGAGCAGTTTAGTCCATATTTTCTGAAGAGACTCGATAAAACTAATTTGTTCTAAAACAAGGGAACAAATTATTACAACATGACCACGATTTAGTAAAACGAGGGAATTAATTAGTAAAATGTTGCTGATGTATTAGTAAGTCGTGGGAGCGTATTGTTCCTATGTGGCCATACATATAATTTTCCTGCATGTTATTTGTGGAGCTCCATAATTACTACATCTTTACTTTTTCTGAAGAAGCCCCAAGTCTATATTCTTTATAGGTCAGCTCCTGCCTTCCATGTAACTCTACAAGATTGTTTCTTGGAATGCAAAATATTTATGTGCTATATTATTTATTGGTCATTTATTAGAGAATATCCCATTAAATATATTGGTCAATATTGGACACAGGCTAATATGCTAATTTTTACATTTAGCTCTCATCTAAAGTGAATCTCTAAGAGAACTAATAATTTAATAACACTGTTAAATATAATATTTGACCAAATCTCCAAATGAATATCCATTTTTCATGCTGTATAATTATAATGTTCAATTCTAGCATTTAAAATCTTCTTTTTACTTCGTTTTTATTGTTTTATATTAAATTTATTGAAGCAAAATGTCACCTTTTTTAATTGTCCACCAGGAGAACATTATAAAAAATTATGATTAACTCTAATCACTTATAATAGGAGACATTTGCTCAACAACCCTCGATATCTGAGATGTTCACGTCTGTAGCATAAACGGTGCATTGATTTATTACAAGCGCCAATAATTCAGTGCCATTTGAGAGTGTTTTTCCACAAAGAACTTTATGTACTGCTGCTTTAAAGAATCCAGAAATCAATAATACACTGATTTGAAGAACCTATAAAGTAAAATCTAAAACTTTTAAATGGCAAAGGATCACACAGCACCTCATGCTCCACAAAATGGTCATTTTTAAAAATCCTAAGGCGTGAAACCACCCCTCATGCTCGCATCAGCTGCCACTCGGCTTGACGGCAGGTCAGTCGTAACAAATTCGGAGGTGATAAACTGCGAATGGCTTCCCTGGCACCTGTCCTAACAGCAGAGCTCTGGGAATCCCCAAAGTCCAGTCACTCATTTTTAATCGATGTGTCTTCATCCGTACATGAGGTGTGGGGCTGCGGTAGTGCTCCAGTGGTGCTGTGTCCGGTCTAGACTTCCTCTTTGCCCGTGACTCCAGCTGCCTGGCTACTCAAGCGGTAGAAGAGGCAGTGGGGAACCGGTAACCAGCTGCAGGTTGACAGGAGATAAATGGCTCCATTAGTGTGTCTGGGCCACGAGGCGGAGTCTGACCCACTGGCCCACCCAGCACCACAGTAAGCCACTTACAAACATCACACAACATACTTCCTCATTCTGGACGGACCTGAATGCTAGCACAGTGAGTTATCTTGTGTCCTGGCTGGAATGGCCTATATTGTACCATCTGGATGGTAGGTCAGTGTTATGGCAGGTGTATGAAAGATTCCGGTGTCATTCTAGTACATCATATTGAATTCAAATATTTTTGCAAAGTTTGAGAAAATGTTTAATTTCAACATAAATTGGATTATACTATATCATATGGTGTTCTAGATTGCCATCTTATCGACCGCATTGCTCTCTAGTTGTCAGCCACACAAAAATCCATATCAGTCAACCTCTATTTCTGGTATGGAGAAGCGCTTAAACTGATGTAATGGTTTATGTGATACTTACCTGTAGTTTTGACCCAGATGGAGTTTGTTATTTAGACTTTGCATTGTATGAACATATTTCTCATATTACATACTCCACTAAGGACAATGACTTGTGATTTTTTTTGGTTTGGTCGAATGTAATGTGGACAATACATGTATTATAAATAATGATTGAAATGTGTAAACCGTTAGACTTTCTACTATACCATTTATAGATAGATAGATAGACAGATAGATAAATAGATAGATAGAGAGAGATAGATGGGGGCTTAACATTAACAAATGCGGATGGATTTCAGCAGCGTCGTGTAACGCAGTCGCTCCTAGTGGGTTGAATTTTATATATAATATATACATTTTTCAGTTTTTTAAAAAGGAAACTGAAATAATAGACTAAGTGCAATGTAGTGTTGTCAAAAATCTAGAATTTTCTATACTGAAATATCTGAAACGCTTCCAGTTCCACACACAAACCCGCCTCCCCTCACTCACTAGTTTCATTTGCTCCGGATGAATGTTGTTGGTGTTACAGGGCTTGAATATCGGTGTGGGATTGCACATAATATTTCACATAATTTTGCTCATCACATCCAAGCCACCACATAAAGCCACCTCTCAGTACTAAACTGAGTTCTATTTCACTGCTTATTATGTGGCAAATACACACAAAATAATGTCAAAATGCCAGTATTGGCGAGTATTCACGTAAATACAGTCAGATATGTTTTAAGTGAGTGTAAACAGTTGAAAAAGAAAACGCATGTGAAACAGTATAATGGATCCGTGCATCAGGTCTTAAAGTGACAGCAGCAAAATATACCTGCTGCCAAATTATGAGATAATAAAATTCTTTGGAAAACCACTAGCCACAGAGGCTGTTAAGGGCTGGATGGATGGATGGAAATGGAAATGTGAATTAAACCAAATGTTACGTAAATATGTGTGTGCCCATTCTTGTAGCTGACTAGTCTTATCTAAAATGAACCACAGTTTCAGTGACCCTTTGTGTGTGCTGTAAGTAATCATTGTCTCATTATCATTGTATGCATATAATTCAAGGAAGAGCAGTCCTTAGAGACAGTTTAAAAGTGACTGGTCCCTATTGTTTAGACAAGGCTAATTGTCATTGTTCCAGAAATGCCATACCTCTCAGTGACGCATTGGTGTTGTGTTGGTTTTAATTTTCTTCTGTCCTAACAGACAGAAAAAGCGGAGTCTCGGGAGAACCTGAGACTGGACGATCAACTGCAACTGCCATCTTTTAAACTAGCTTTGCTTAATATTTGTGTTTTATAGTGGGTTCTCTTGAGATTATTTTAGAAAGGCGACATTTTGTATTACCTTTGAGTTTTATTAGCAAATATATCTGCAGCGAAGCAGCTAGGGTTGCGTTTAGGCAAACATGTTAGGCACCTGATGTACGTGTGCGTCTGCTCTAAGTGGCTTTGTTAAATCATTACCATATGAGTCATCTCTTTTAGAGACTGCTTTTCGTGCTTTTCGTTTTATTCCAATTCAACATCAAAGGGGAAAATAATGCCTTAATCAAGTCGAGAACAGATCAAATAAACCAGACTCGGCTCAGAGAACTTGCGCATCCGTGTTTGTGCTTGAGAAGGGGCTGTTTGTGAGCAAAAGCAGACTGATCAGCCTCTGTATGGAGCACTTCATCATAATCTGATTATATGATGTGGTGTCTTTCTTTGAAAGGAGTAAACTGTTTGCTTCTCCACTTCTCCAATCTATCACTTCTTCTGCCTGTTACACTTGAAATAGATGCTAAACCTCATGACTCTCTTCAAATGTCTGCGTTTAAAACATCAGATCTGTATAGGGTGCTGGAGTCCATTGCTGACCTAATCGCCTCGTCGTGACCTTCATTAATTCTAGCCTAAAAACCCTTGCTCACTGTTTCTTCTTCAGCAGAACTGCTAGATTCTTTTCTAATCTAAGTCCTGTGTGTTTGGATAATTGTCAATGGAACTAGCAGTGGAGATTTAAAGGGAAATTATTTAAACTTATATAGATAAGTTAAAGGGGTTCTTGATTATGATTTCAATTTAGTGTATAATGATGCTGTTTGAGCATAAACAGCATCTGCAGTTATGACGTTATTTTCTTTTAAAGAAATCACTTTTTTAAGGATTAAAGCAAATGGCTGGTAGGGACTACAACAAACTTCTTCCCAGGTTGATGACATCACAAACCCTAAATTTACATAAACCCCGCCCCCGAGACCACGCAAAAAAGGGGGCGAGGCCATGTTGGGCTGCTTTAGAGAAGAGAAAGAGTTGATCTAGTAGAGTGTTCTTACTATGCCGTCATTTTATGCCGGACTGCTTCACAAACGAGGGTCAATTCAATGCTGGATTTTATACAAAAGCTGACGACACATGCTAGTCAATGTGTTGAATCAACTCCACAGCAACTCTCTCCATCAGTGTCGACTCTGGTTTGAACAATGAAAGGCTGAACACTGTTACTGACAATCGAGTCTCCTGCTTTGTTGTTGTTGAGCAACCGAAGCATGATCTGTTGAAGCTCCGCCCACTTTTGGAAAGTGGCCCGGGAGCAGCAGCTCATTTGCATTTAAAGGAACACACAAAAACGGTGTGTTTTTGCTCACAACCAAATAGGGGCAAATTAAGCTATAATAAATGATCTGTGGGGTATTTTGAGCTGAAACTTCAGACACATTCTGGGACACCGGAGACTTATATTACATCTTGTGAAAAGGGGCATAGGTTTAAGAACAGTTCAATTAAGTTTGGTTAATTTATTTGCCTAAAATTCTGTTTCACAGTCTCCACAAGTTTTTTGCCCAGTCATTCACCTTCAAAATACGTGTGTGGGGAGGCAGAGGGAGATTGTGTAACCATAAGTTCAAAAGTTTACAAAAAGAACTTACTGTTGATCAGCACTTCTGCAAACTGCCGTGTCTTTTGCCGTGTCTCCCACACTGGCGAGAATTTTTTTAGTTGCGGGTTTTGTGTCTCACTTTAGTCTGTCGTCATCTCTGGCATCACTACACACTACGTCATCGTCTTTTTTTCTGTTTTAATGAAGGATGGCAACTAACATTAAGCAGCAATGCTGCCACCTACCATGTTGGAGTGTCAATTAGATAGCCACTTGATTATTTACAACATTATCACATGTGTAGTATTAACATGATATCAATATTTGAACATTTTTGTCAATACCAAAATGGTGTGACACCCCAGCACAAACTTTCAATGATTCCTTTTCTCCCAAAACCCTCCTGCTGTCCATCAATGTGACAATTACACAAGGACACAAGTTCTCATTACCATAATATCTGCATGTTACTTATTTTTTTCCAGCAATAACTTCATCCAGTTTCCCACTGGTCCACTGCTGCTTTAATCACATGCTCTTCTTGGCTTGCCATCATAAGTGCCTGTCGAGTTAAAGGTTTAGTACAAAATCTCAGGATGTCTGCTGACTTCAAGAGCTTTTGGCTCTTCACAGGAGCTGTCAGATATTTTTAAGCAGCAGTCAGGGGCTTCAGTTTCCTTGTCAGAAATGGCAGTAGCTTGCTGCTCCAGTAGAGCCGTGTGTCTAGAAGATTCTGACACGCTCAATAGCCATTTAAGAGGATGGAGCTGAAGCCTAATGTGAGAATGATAGGACGGAGATGGACGGTGTCGTTGTTAGATCAGAAGGTGCAGGGAAATGTGATAGACTGAGGCAATGTGATCATACCCTTTTACGTGTGCTCGGTGTCCTTCATTGATTTGTATGTAGCATCAGAGATGGAAATCATTAAAAGCCACCCAGCGGTCTAGTGCAATCAATATGAAGTCACATGGCTGCACACAGGTACACAGAGGAGAGATGTGAATAAAAATTAAAGCTCAAATAACATATGAATGAATAAGTCAGTGAATAAAATTGTTAAACATATCATTTTATTATTTTTTATTGTTATTTAGTTTATTTTATTATTTATTTATTTTTTTTATTAGAATAAGTATTGTTATTGTTATTATTATTTACTTGTTTATTGTATATTTATTATGTAATAATACTAGTTCTAATTTTTTATTGGTCTTTTTTTTTTAAATATAATCGTAATAACTAATATTTAAAATAAAATATTGCTGAAAGTCTCACATTAACCTGCTCCAGGAAATTGCGTCTTTAAATTCCATCATTCATATCAAAACTAAGATTACTGTGACTATGTGTTCAAATTCTGAAAATTCTGATAAAAAAAAAATACTTTTTGTCTTTGTTTGTTTTTACTAGAAGCATTTTAGCTGAAGATGTATCACATCCCACAATGGATCCTTCTAGTGTTGACTATAATGAGAGAAAGTTACTTGTGACCGCACTGTTCTGCTCATGTCCGGTGTACACATGGTGTCAGAAAACCGCCTGACATTAGCATATTTTAGAATAATATATATTTAAACAGGATTTTTTTTTACGACTAGTTGCTCCGACAACCCAACAGTAGTATAGTTTCTTCATAATTTCTTTGTTTATATCACTGTAGGCCTTTGTTAACCAAACAAACAGGCAATGTATCATCATACTGTATGAAGTACAGTTCATTAGCTGAAAAGACAAACACATTTTAACATGCAGGCTGGAGGCGCAGGTGCCCGTGCTCGGTGATGTGCTGTGCTGATTTGGGCCCATTCATATTCATCAAAGCAGAAACATTGTAATCTGCTAAAGCCCCTCCATTAAAACAGCAGCGATGTGGCACGAATGTATGATTTAAAATAAATGTGCAAGACCGGTTTTACTTCAGGGGTTAGCTTTAAACTGTTTTAAGTGAAGTGATGCATCATATTGGGTCTTAATCGATGGACAGAGGAGATGTTGCTTGATGACATTGATTTGCTTTGCTGAAGCCCAGCAGGTGTAGGTGTGTGTGTGTGTGTGTGTGGGCGGGTATTCCCTACGTTATGGGGACCAAATGTCTCCACAGGTATAGTAATACTAGTAAATTTTGATCTTGTAGGGACATTTTTTTTGGTCCCGATGAGGAAACAAGCTTATAAATCATACACAATTATTATTTCTGTGATGGGTAGGTTTAGGGGTAGGGGTAGTGTAAGGGGACACAATATACAGTTTGTACAGTATAAAAACCATTATGCCTATGGAAAGTCCCCATAAAAAAATGAAAACACAACTGTGCGTGTGTGTGTGTGTGTGCGTGTGTGTGTGGGTGTGTGTATTGCTGTGCTGTTTACTGTTCTTGAGCATACTTGTATGAATAGAAGTGAATGAAATGTCAAGTCACGTATGTCTGTTTAATCCTCATCTGTCACAACTACAATGCAGCTTGAAGGCAATCTTTGATCGTGTTTTGACATTTATGTTCTCTTAGTTTAAACTTGCTACCACTATTGAGCCAAAGATAATGCTTTGTTGTTAACAAATGAATGTATGTTTGCTGTCATTAACCAAACTGCTTACAACTCTGATTTTCCGCTCAAATGTCAATCTTTCAAAATTTACAATCTTAAAAATAAAAGTTCCAAAAGGTTTTTTTTTTTTTTTTTTCATAAACGGGGATGCCATAGAAGAACCATTTTGGGTTCACCAAATAATCTTTCAGTGAACAGTTCTTAAAAGAACCATTTTTCATTTAAGTGAAGGACATTTTAATAATCTATAGAACCTTTCAATTTTTTGCAATGGAAAGGTTTCATGGATGTTTCTTAGAACCACAAATGCCAATAAAGAACCTTTATTTTTAAAACCATTAGGTTATGATAGTCTGACTATAGTGTTTTTTAAAGCATGTAAATTTAGCTTAGTTCAGTGTCCAGTTTCAAAGCATTTATTAGCATAATTTGTATGCAGCATCAGCACACAACAAAAGTGTGTTTTAGTGTTTTCTTTTCCAGTATATTTAGTTTTAGTCATCTTTATGGAAATTTCCCAATTTAAACACAAGTCACCGACTGTGTGTACCTTTTTGAGCGGAATTTCTCTTTGTGCTGCTTTTGCCATACTAAAATTGCTTGCCACTAACCCGTAGCTATCCGCCGCACAGGTGACTGACCAGCTTCTGTGGGATTTGATGTCACCTTTAGATCGGTTCAATTGAAGATGGAAACACTGGAGTCCGAGCTGACGTGTCCAATCTGCCTGGAATTGTTTGAGGACCCTCTCCTGCTACCCTGCGCCCACAGCCTGTGTTTCAACTGCGCCCACCGCATCCTGGTCTCGCACTGCTCCAGCACCAAGCCTCTCGAGTCTATCTCCGCCTTCCAGTGCCCCACCTGCCGCTACGTCATCACGCTTAATCAGCGCGGCCTGGAGGGCCTGAAGCGCAATGTGACGCTGCAGAACATCATCGACCGCTTCCAGAAGGCCTCCGTCAGTGGGCCCAACTCCCCCAACGAGAGTCGCCGGCCGCGACCCTACAGCGCCACGCTCGGCGGGAGCGCGAGGGGCAGCCCCGCCAGTAGCGCCATGTCCCTAGAGCGTGTCGGCTGCCAGTTCTGCGATCAAGAGCCCCCGCGGGAGGCGGTCAAGACGTGCGTGACGTGCGAGGTGTCATACTGCGACCGCTGCCTGCGGGCCACGCACCCCAATAAGAAGCCCTTCACCAGCCATCGTCTGGTGGAGCCGGTGGCGGACGCTCAGCTGCGTGGGCTGGCCTGCTTGGAACATGAGAACGAAAAGGTGAACATGTACTGCGTGGTGGACGACCAGCTGATTTGCGCTCTCTGCAAGCTGGTGGGACGGCACCGCGAGCATCAGGTCACCTCGCTCAGTGATCGCTTCGACAAGCTTAAGGTGAGTCCTGAACTTGATTCTTAAGGCACCGCTGGTGTATAGAAAATGTAACTAATTTTATAATCAATTTACTGATTATATGGAGCCCGGAAAGTCACCTTTTGGAGAAAAAAATAAGACCTGCAAATTGGAAGTAACTTGTCAAACAATTTAAGAACCTGTGAGTATGATTTGTAAACTGAGGGGACAAATTACTAAACTGTAGCCATTTTTGTCTTCTTCTTCTTCTACAGGTAACTTCCCAGGCTGTGTATGATTTCATTAAAGGGATAGTTCACCCAAAAATGAAAATTATCCCATGATTTACTCACTCTCCTAGGTGTATATGACTATCTTCTTTCAGACGAACACAATCAGAGATACATTTAAAAATATCCTTAGTCCTATAATTGTTGTGAATGGGGGAGCTGAGATTTGAAGCCAAAAGTAACGCATCCATCCATAAAAAAAAGTAATCCTTGTGACTCCAGCGGGTTAATAAAGGCCCTCTGAAGCTAAGCGAAGCATTTTTCTGAGAAAAATATCCATATTTAAAACTTACGTCAGAAAGTCGATTTGTGGTGGAAGAGTATCCTTTGACCTGATGCACAACGTAATGACAAACATGTTAATTTGATGCACAGCCCTATTTGTTTGAACTGCAAGAGGCGTCTAAGCTCACAGTGCTCCTGCCTAATACATCACATCAGAGGATTACTCATTTGGCAGAAGTCGACTTGCACTTTCTGCGTATGATCGTCCGCCGGAAGCTAGTTATTTGAATTTATAAAGTTTTAAATATGGATATTGTTTTTAGAAAAACACATCGATTAGCTTCAGAAGGCCTTTATTAACCCTATGAAGTTGTATGGATTATTTGTATGATGGATGGATGCATTATTTTTGGCTTCAAAAAGTGGCCGCCCATTCACAACCATTATAAACCTTGGAGGACCAAGGATATTTTTAAATATATCTCCGATTGTGTTCGTCTGAAAGAAGATAGTCATATACACCTAGGATTGCTTGAGCGTGAGTAAATCATGGGTTAATTTTCATTTTTGGGTGAACTATCCCTTTAAGGATTGCAAATTCTATGTTATGTTCAAATATGCAAATGAGATATTACTTAATTAAACATGCAATAATTTGCATACATTTCCAAAACATGGGTAAAGCCAGGTTTCAAATTCTTGTTTCATTTTGTTGACATATTAGAGTCTGGTTTTTAAAGAGGACTTTTTGAAAATCTATTTTTATCAAACCATAAATCAGAAAATGCTGTCATAAAATCTGACAAATAATATATGAGAAAACCCGTCTGTAAAAACGTTCAGATTATAGAAATAAAACTGTTACGTTTGGTGTATATAAGTGCTACTAAAGTGGAGATTTCTGGCTCAGTGAAGGGAAAAAAGTCATTTTGAGAATATTTGTGTTATAATTATGATCTACAGACGCAAGTAGTTAAAGTGCAACGAAATGGACACTTTAAAGTGTATTTTGAATGAAAAAAACATATTATGAAAAAAAGCCAAACAGCCTAAAAACTCAAAATTGACTTGAAAACATTGTTTTTTCCTGAAGTGCCTTGCCTTAAACAGCTGTTTCTATAATGAAGTGCTAATAACAGTGAAGACTCATCTAAATGAGCAAGAGAAAGGGTTCTTGTTGACTGATTTTATGCGAAACAGTTCAAGGTGATCTCTGTTGTAAAAGCTTTGTTGTCCTGCATCATGTATTGTAACCATTTTATGCAAAGTTGTTTTTTCTTTCTTCACTTTAGTAAGTTAATTTCATTTCATTAGCATCAACTTTACCCATTCTATGCATTTTTTGTCGGCCTTCATAGTGGAGCGCTTCATGCATAGCAGCAGCCAGAACTGCCCAGCTGTTCCTTTTGAGCAGAACTCATTATCATATTAGATGAGTCTGCAGTCCCTAAAGCCATTCTCTGTTCGGCACTGAAACGCAATGCTGACCTACTACAAAGAGCCTGATTGCTGAATCAGGGCTAAAATACAGAAGCTCACACAGAGCTCCCAACCTGTGAATACAGTCGCACCCGTCAGTATAATCATTCGCAGCTGCAGAAGGCCAGAATTACATCCGTGTCTTGTTTTTCAATGCCATCATAACTTCAGGGCAGCTCTGTGGAAGTTTCCTCCAGATCAGCCTCCATTATCCCTGCGAGGGTCGAGTTACGAGAGAAGAGCTGGTTAAGGTCGCTAGCGCTATGTGCTTGTTGAGTTCTCAGGGGGTGGATTTGTTAATATGAGCCCACATCGAGGCCATTAAACCGCTCCCACGAATAAGCCACCATTGACTTCTGCATCAGCATTATAATAGCAGGCGTAGAGGGCACATGTGATCTCCCTGTGATCTCGTATCCCGGTTGACCTCTTTGTTCGCACCAGCTCGCACAAAGGAAATTCCGATCATTGACGCATGCTCGCCCCAATCTGGTTTTTGAAGAAAACGATGCTGAAGCTGGCTCGATTGTGCTAGATGAACTTCATTGTGTGTTGCTGAAAGTCGATACCTGAGAAAGTTGCTTCTGTTTTACCCAAGGTCTCCTTGCAGGGAAACGGCTAGCAGTATGCAAAGGTTACAGCATCCAGATCGACATTTAATTTCCTCTAGGAATCCCGGCGGACTGAGAGGATTACCTCAGTTTTGAATTACTCACTGGAATGTTGTCTCCATAATTACCTCTTGCTGTAGGTATACACATTCCAGACGGTACCTGAAAGAGTCTTGACTTGTTTTGTTTAAAAAAAAGTTCTGCTGTGTGTATGTGTAAAATAAGATGCTAAAATGCACTTTAATGCACTTTTAATGCAAAACGTCCGGATTGGGGATTGTATCTACATTGCAGAGGCTTATTTGAATGTTCCCCTGCTGAAGCTTTGAACCTGTCTAACTTTGAACTTCCAATCCACAACCTGAGAATAGAGAGAGAGAGAGAGCGAAGACGCCGTCAGGGCTCAGGGCTTCAAACTTTTAATCTTCTTCCGGCTCAAGTAAAATGAGAAATCCTTGTTTGTACGTAAGCTTCACGGTGGAGGATGATGATTCAAACAGTTCCACGCGTTTAAATGAGCTCTGCCGTTTCCTAGTCAACATTCGCCGAATTGCATATTACAGTTATTATGAAGCCAAAACTGCACTCTCCTGCAATAAACTCAGGGTGAGGTATAGGTTTGCACGTGCTCATGTCCTGAAAGAAAAAACAGAATTTGTCTGGGTAAAATTTCTGTTCAAATGTTCAAGTTTTTCTTTTTGCTAAATTAAGTGGTTCTGGTATTTATTTTAGGCATTTTGGACAGATTTACAGTATGTCAATTTATTTAATTAGAATAAATGAAGTGATTTCAGTTAAGCTCCGGCACCTTGTGCTTAGGAGCAGTGGATATTTAAATTATTTAAATGAATATTTAATCATGGAGGCCTGAGAATGAAATTTGATATCATTAAAAAAAACCATCATGGATATTAGTTGCTTCTAGGGTTGAAATAACCCGTTTTGTCTCTTCCGTCGGTTATCACTGTTGGTCATCGCTGTTTCTGATTCAACCGCGCAATTAAATATTGTTGTCATCCCAGAAATGTTGCAGTGTTTTGGGTATGGGTAATAAACAGAAAGCAACAGAAAAGCCCACTTTTTATAATCACTAAAGCACAAGCTCACTTAATTCTCCCATCATAATAAAAAGCTGTGGCTCGCGTTGAACAAAAAAAACACCTCATGTATTTTCAGCGGTGTTAAGCGGAGTCTGAGTAACTTACTGACTTCTGAACTTCTGATAGGTCACATGCTCAACAGATACAATGCTGAATGCTTGTAAAATCACACTGTAAATAGAAACCTTTGACGCTCAGAGAGCGTTTGAAAGCAGCATTATACATAAAAAATTATACATTTTTCTCCATTTTTCCCACATATGTGAAGTGTGGTTCAGGAATGGCTAATCTTGCATCTAGTAAGCAAAATACATTAATTTAAACACACTACTCTTCAATATATATTTTTTTAGATAGAAATTGATACTTGATACTAAAGTAAAGACTATTGTTCTTTTAAACACTATTCTTCAAAGAATCGGAAAAAAATGTATCCATAAGCAGTTTCCGCAAAAATGTGAAACTGTTTTCAACATAATCAGAAATGTTTCTTGAGCAGCAAATCATCATATTAGAATGATAAAGGATCATGTGACACTGAAGACTGGAGAAATGATGCTGAAAATGCAGCTTCGTATCACAGGGATAAATTACATTTTAAAATCTATTCAAATAGAAAACGGTTATTTAAAATTATAATAATATTTCACAATATTCCTGTTTTTACTGTATATAAATGCAGCCTTGGGAAGCATTTCTTTTAAAAACATTAAAAAACTTTTGAATGGTATTGTACAAATAATATGTTTGAAAATTGGGTTTTCAGTGTTGATCCTCATGCGTTGTTACAGGCAGCTAATTGATTGAAGAGCGGGTACTTCAGTCATGGCGTTCAACTTTGTGTGCTATACTTCAAGGAGCTAATGAGCTGCCATTCTTTTATAACCTCATCAACACCTCTTCACGCACTCTCCACTTCTAAACAGCAGCAGAAACGAGCCAAGACAAATATTATGTTTAGGCGTCCGCTGTCCGCCGCACTCGTCTTCCATCCTCCTATTGATCTCACCCGTCTCTTGCGTTTGAACGTGACTTACATGAGTAACATTGGACGGTGAGGCCTTGAAAGCATGACAGCAGTCTCACAAACACTCAGGGATTAGGTTTTACAGAGCCAAAACACAAAATATGAAAAAAAAAAGTGGCGATTAAAGGCTTAATTTCTATTTCGGAAAAGTTGCAAGTCACAGCAGTCAGCTTTGATTAAAGTTCCACCCGGTTTGGCGTTTGGGCCTCTTACTCTAAGCTCCTTAGGGAAGCCGTCTATCTTCTCACAGATATATGAGCCCAGCTCAGCAGACACCAACTCGCCCAATTCTGCTGCATTCAGTGAGCCATCAGTAGGCCGCTGGGGTCATTTTCAAAATGCCCCTAACAGACAGTTTTAAAAGCCAAAAGAGCAAGTTAGCTGAAACGATGATCGATATGAACTGGGCTTTCCTTCCACCTCAGCCTCAGCCAGATTTCCCTCTACTGCAGCCACATTGGCCTGGTTTTGCCTGTTCTCTAGCCCAAGGTGTTCAGAGGAGATAATGCAGGAGGCAATATGCCATGCGTATGAATCTAAGCACTATTGAAGTACTCCTCATTGAGGGTAATGAAAGGTACAGATTTTGTGTGCACTCACAGCTGTGCTCTGACTTACACCCCTATTCAGAGGACAGACTGTGAACCTCAATATCAACTATGTTGTAATAGTCAGTGTTGGGCAACCTATTTGAGGTGGAAATTAAATGTTGGATATGTATATATACAGCGGTAAATGTGGGTGGATTTTCACTGGCGAATTGAATTTTATATATTATATACATAGTTTTTCAGTTAAAAGGGCATCTGAAATAATAAACTAAATAATAAAAAATATAGATTTTTTTTCAGTACATATAGGTACTGAAATATCTGAAACATTTCCAGTACTCATTTTCAGCAGAATATATACACAATATCTCTCCCATCTCTCCGACAAGCGAGCAAACAAACCCGCCTCCTCTCACTCACTTGTTTCATTTGCTCCGGATCAATGTTGTCGGTGTTACAGGGCTTGAATTTCGGGGTGGGATTGCGCATAATTTTACTCATACCCACAGATTTTGTGCTCACACCCAAAGTGCGAACACAAAAGCCATCTCTCAGTGCTAAATTGAGTTATTTTTCACTGCTTTTGAGTTGAAACAATCAGATACAAAAAATAATGTCAAAATGCTTGTCTTGGGTTAAAAGAACCCATTCGCTGGGATTGTCCATTTTCAACCCAACTTGGGTCGTTTTTAACCCAGCATTCTTTGTGTTGATAGTGTAATTCTTAACTTGTAAAGAAATTTTACAAAACAAAATATTGTATAAAAAAATGCTGGTCTTGGCGAGTATTCATGTAAACACAGTCAGTTATGTTTTAAGTTAATGTAAACAGTTGAGAAGGAAAACGCATGTGTCAGGTCTTAAAGTGACAGCAACCTAATATACATGCTACCAAATTATGAGATAATATTTTTTCTCCATGGTATCAATTGTGACCAAAGAAACAATATAGTTAATGTCAAGCCCTGTAATTATTTTCTAAACTTTGAATTTAGAAAGAAATTGGGAGAGAAAGAGAGAGATTGTCACATAAACAAACAAAAAAGTTGTCATACTACATCAAAAAAACCACATGAAAAAGATAACTTGTTACTGCAAAAGCTGTTGTTTTAAAAGCAGCTAAGCTTCTGACACTCTACTGAAAACAGTTAAATTTCTCACAGTAGCATTTCTCCTTTTAATTAGTTAGTTACGCCCAAACTCTGGTAATAGTCTATTACAATAAAATGTGTTTTAATGGTTTTTGCAGCTATTATTGCTTTTTGGAACATGTCTCTTCTCCTTTTCTCTCCCATCTGTATGGAGGCGTGCCAGTACTTTGCAGCTGCGTGAGAACAGAGTGAAGCAAGAGTGTTTCTGTATGGAGGCGTTCAGAGACATTCTTTGGGGCTTTTTTTCTCTCTCCTGTGTAAGCTTGCACATACCTGGCACATGATTGCGTGCAAAAATGGCCACATGTGTGTAATGCATGGTGCATGCTGTGAAGAGATGTAGTGACAGGTTATCGGAGGTGAATATAGAGGCTTGTTATTAAACTGCTTTGAACCTTTCACTCCCCATACACAATTAATGCAGAGAGAAACTAAAAAGCTTTTAAGAACAGTGAAGTGGAATCATCAGCCTTACAATGCGATCCACCTTCTTCTCTCTCCCCTTTGGTCTCCAGGTTCAGGAGTTTCTTTGAGTGCAGGGGGACTAATGTGGCGTTTCTCGGCTTTGTGCTGTGGTGTGAAGTGCAAAGCGCCACATATATCATTTTCTAGCTGTATTCATGATGGACAATATCAGTAATGTTCAGAGAGTGGGATTAAAAGCTGTACTGGCTCTGGTTTTAAGAGATTATTCCACTCAGTCTTGCACCTCTTTGAAATGGGATTTATGTATTAGTAATTCATGTGGAGTCTTTTACACTCGTGTTCTACCTTTATTTCTTATTTGGTCTGTTGTGGTGCTGTACTCCAAAGTCCTGTTAAGTTATTTGCACAAGCTGTTTTGCTCTCGAATGCCATCTTTAAAGAATTAGTTCACCCCAAAATGAACTCATCTTCATGTCTTTCCAATCCCCTATGAATTGCATTCTTCGGTGTAACAAAAAGAGAAAGTTTGATGTCTCTGTTGGTCACTACATGAAATTACATTGCACCGTCAAATAAGTACTTCTGAAACTATACAACAGCTTTTTGTTCAAATAAAAAAGGAGTGATCACCAATTTGTGAACAAATCCTTTAATATATTTATTTGTTATGAGATCTTTTTATGAATTATTTGATTCAGTAACAACGATCTGAATATTCATTCACAATTCGGACTGATCCTGTTCAGTCATTGTCGACCTGTTTCTCTAAAAAGTACTTTAAATATAGTGCATGTATGTTTTAATGTACGTTATGATGGAGAAGATGATGATGAGGCGATGCATAGCAGATCTTTAGCAGCAAAAACATTTATTAAATAAAACAAAATAATGATATCCAACAAGAGAAACAAACGAAACAGTGTGACCAAGGACTGAAAGAACTTAAGGCAATATATACACAAGATAATGAACTGAATACAAAACAGGTGTGATATAATCAAAGAATCAATGAATTGAAACACCAAAAGTCCTTGAAAATGAAACTGAAACAACAACAGAACGTGACACTATGTGACTTATGTATTATTATTTTTATAAACGAACCATTCAAATGAATCAATTCACTAAAATTATTTGGACAGAGTCAATGATTTTAGGCCAGAATATTTGATTATTCGCAAAAATAGCTTGACTATAAAGCTTAGCTGAGTGTTCAGTACATTTTAAAAATAGTAACGTAGCTTCTTTTTTTTACACTACATCTGTATGTTGGAAAAAGTAGCATGTTAGAGTAAAAGCTATTCTGTTTTAAAAGCAGCTGAGCTACTGTCATGTTACTGAAAACAGTTAAATAAGTATTGTTTCTCTTTTTTTTTATATAGACCACTTTTTTTGATAACCATTTATTTTAATCGCATGGAAAGAGCGACCAGCACATTCTTCACAACTTCTCCTTTTGTGTTATTTGAGTTTGGGATTTTCATTTCAGAATGAACTCGGTCTATTTTTTTTCTCCCCGACTCTCTACCACAGACCTCACTGCGGTTTTCACAAAGAATTGGTTTAGTTCAGGCTTTGATGTCGTGACATTTATCTGCATTCCTACATCTTCGTCAGTCAACAGTTTTCTGGATCTAGTGCGGTTCCTAATACATTCTTTAGTATGCTCTGCGTGGGTTGCGGTCGATTGAGAACAAAAATGCTTTGTCTTTCCATCTTTTCCGGCCATGTTTTCAAAGATCAAAAATCTTTTAATTGCTCCGCATCCACTTCCATCCAAGCTATTCTGATCCCAGCAGTTTAAAACTGAGGTGACCTAGGTCATCCATTATCTCTGCTAGGGATGCTTGCCGCTTTTCCGCCAAGAGTTGGAATGTCAGAAGACAGTTCAAGGTAGGAATTTCCTGCGGCCTCTTGCCATCAGGAAAGGCTGTGGACATTCCAGCTAATCCTGCGCAACTGAAGCATGTTGTCCAGCAGCCAAGAACGCTGCCTGTCCTAGGAGAAAACAAGAGCAGGGAGTGTGAGACCACAAGCACATCTGCAGTGTTTCTGAGACCTCTCTCCTTGTTTCTTGGCCCTTGAGGAATCCTGAACCACCACCTCCTTCCCTGGGACACTCATTGACTATGACAAGACGCCCTCCACCTATTCTTCCCCTCCGGCTTATCTCTACTTCTGCCAATGAGTTGAGGAGGAGAACAGACAGCCTGGATCTTATCGCAGACAAATGAAGGTCACTGTGAACATTGGACAAGATGGAGCAAACTTAATGACCTCATGCATTTTTTTAACGGTATGTTGGGCGTATCAATGGTATTATCCCTTTTTTAAACAAAAAATAAATAAAAATAGGTGACTGCACAAAATTTTGTGGTCAGTACGATTATTTAATGTTTCTAAAGAAGTCTCTTATGATCACCAAGGCTTCAAAAATACAGTAAAAACAGCAGTATTGTAAAATATTATTACAATTTAAAATAAGGGGTTTCTATTTTAATATATTTAAAAATGTAATTTATTCCTGTGAATGCAAAGCTGAATTTTCAGTGTCATAACTCCAGGCTTCAATATCCCCTTTCACACAGTAATCCCAGTAAATTACCGTAAAATTACTAGAATGACTTTACCGTTAAATACACACACATGCTGTTCCCACAAGCATTGCCGTTCTGGGTTTTTACCGTTAAGAGGCCATTCACACATCTGCACCAACATACCGGTAAATTCTGTGTTGTCATTCATCGTAAATGACATTTACATTTTCAGACGTTGTCTTCATTCGCTCACATGAGAAGCACTTCAGTTTCATCTTATGTTGCTTCTGAATGACAGGTAGAAGGGGATGATCAAACAGAAGTTGGTAAGTTTTTGCTCTTAAAAATATAATAGTATCCAACTGCAAAGCCCCAGCACTGATTAAGAAAGACAGGATTTAAAGTAGAATTTAGACTAAATCAGTCTGGGTCTAAATCAATCTGGGTCAATCTGGGAATTTAGACTATATTGATCCTGCAATTTAATTCTCACTATTTAAACATTTAATATAAGCAGGCGGAAGGGACTATTCATTTTTTTGATAGATGTTTAAATATCCCATTCTCCATGCAATGGACCTCTATGAGCAAACTTAAATAAGACTTTCTATCTTCACCAGCGAGGAAGTATTAAGTTGGCACAGTTGGTCCTTGAAGCATGCCTGGGTCTCAAGTCTTACTCATTTCAAGCGTTTGACAGAGTCTGGAAAATGTGATATATTGCGGGTCCCAGACTGAGTTTTCATTTTAAGGTTTTCTGAGATTTTTTCCTTGCCTATTCAGCCCACTTTAAAGAGCAGGCACCTCATGCATGCTTTATTCCCAAAGCCATACTTAATGGACTGTTAAAAATGTCACCTCTCAGATGTCCGTAGTGCAAGTGTCCAAGAGCCCGGGGTCCAACAAATGTGCCATGCTGCCACACTCAGGAGAATTCCAGCAGTGAGCTTATTTCCCATCATACAGTCTGTTTATCTTGACTCTAGCGTTAAGCCTTGTGCCATGCATGCTAATTATTCTAGAAGATTAGAACCCGAGGAGGCATAAATAGTTTGTGCCATCTACGTAATTATACATTCTGCATCCCAATGTGATCCCAAAATCCTTTTCCTATTGGTATGGAAAGGTAAAGAGTGAAATGTTCAAGTCAATTATAAATGAAATTTCTTATTTACCCCCCACCAGGCACTAACTAATAGCTGTGGTATATCAGTTTGTAAGCTTCCTTACTGGAGAAAGTCCTTTGCTTGTAAATTGAGATCAAACGGTTGCTTCATTGCTGTGATAAATAATTATAAAATTATTTATGTGTGAAAGGTTATTTATCTATTTGAAATTGATAATTTACTCACTTTTCTAGTATAGATTTGAAGAATGTGTGTGTGTGTGCGTGTGTGTGTGTGTGCGTGTGTGTGCGTGGATGGGTATTCCTTAAACGTAAGTGATACCAGTAAATCTTGACATTGCGGGGACCTTTTGTTGATCCCCACAAGGAAACAAGCTTATAAATTATACAGAATTATCTTTTTTGAAAATCTAAAATAGCAGAATATTTTCTGTGATGGGTAGGTTTGGGGGTAGGGGTAGTGTAGGGGGACACAATATACAGTTTGTACAGTATAAAAACCATTACGCCTATGGAAAGTCCCCACAAAACACAAAAACACAACATCTCTGTGTGTGTGTGTGTGTGTGTGTGTGTGCGTGTGTGTGTGTGTGTGTGTGTACAAAGATTAGTATGTTTTTTTTTTGTTTGTTTGTTTTTTGGAGAATGAAAATGTCATTGAATTGTAATCACAAATACAAATGTCTTAAACCCTATTCAGATAGGATTAGTTTTTAGGACATAATATGTTTGCAAAGTAATCGTTTCTGTCGACATATGTATTTAACGTCAGTTCGCACAAGATAAGTGGTGCATGTAGAAATAACTGAAATAGATTTGTGTACTGGATTATGCATTATGCATTTGTGTACTGCATTATGCATAATGTATTTTGCATATGCATTTCCACATATTTAGCACACGCATTAAATACTAAACACAAAGCGTAATCATATATTTGGTATTATTTCAAGCAAAATTACTGAACAAATTATTCTGCAATGCACATTAAAAGGACTAACAATTTGTTTACTTTTTGCAGATCACTTATATCCTCTCTTCTTTTTTTTTTCTGTTCTAAAAAAGTTGTTCGTAAAAACAGCCAACAGTCTCTAAAAACATACACATTTCTCCTTGTCTCCCTTCTCCAGTCACAATGGATAGTTTGGAGCCGTTGCACAGTGGGTAGAGTATATGCTTGTGTGTTGTGACACATAAAAGCTGTTGTGCTCAGGGGAATGTGGGTTTGAGTCCGGTCTGTATTATGTCTAACCTGTAAAATGAATGCAAAAGGCTAAAAAAAAACCAGCAAAACGTTTCTGTTTTACATGAGTAGCAAATGTTAAGCATTAAAAAAACTAGAATGAATTTAAAAAATTTTAACATAAAAAATGTAATCAGTTTATTCAGGAACGTTTAAAAATAAAAAAGCACTCAAATTATTATTTTTTTCATTGGCCAAACGTCCACTTGGGACAGTGGGTGTGCTTGATGTACAACAGTAGTTAAATGTTATTCAGGCTGGACATGGGCTGTGGAGAGGAGAGGAGATTCACAGGCTTTTTAACAGCATGTTAATTTTCACTAGATATTTATTTTAGGACATTTTATAGTAGGTAAAAGATGCTGTAATCTTTGCTATCATGGGAATTCACAATCTTTAAGAATTCAGAACAGTTGCTGACATGGCCAGACTAGACAAGATTAAAATAATGGAGAAAACCTGGTAGCTATTACATTATTCTCCATACAAAACTAATCCGGTCTGAAAAGGCCTTTTGCTTGCCAGAGCCATGCCATAAACAATGTTCTCGCATTAAAAACATCAGACAGTGCTCAACGGAATTGAACAGAAGGCACATTTAGAGGTACATTAACGCCCATACACCATTGCTACACACTAAAGACACTTGAGTTGCTCATCACATCCCCAGATTCATCTGATTGACATGAATCCGCTGTGCGGATATTTTTGTCTTAAAGGGATAGTTCCCTCCACAAAAAATAAAGGTTCTGCGACTCTCATGTCTGTGGAACACAAAAAGAGATATTTGAAAAAATGTCTCAGCTTGTTTTTGTATATATACAATTAAAGGGGCCAATGTTGTTTGGGCCCAGGGTTCTTCAAAAGATATTGCTTGCTTGCTTGATTGGTTGATTGATTGATTGATTGATTGATTGATTGATTGATTGATTGATTATAGAATTAACAATGGAAAATCTTTCCAAAATTTGAGAAAGAACACAAGAACATGTGGATAGTTTCTAAGTGACAAGAATCTACTAATCTGGAGAGAGATCTTGACACCAAGACATTGTGTATGTATAAATACTTGCTAGTTTGTTTCAAGTAGCCTTCTTTTTCCTGCAGCAGAGCATCTCTGATAGCGTTAGCCACATGCGTTTTTGCTGTTGCTGTCATTTTTGTTACTCTACAAGCGAGCAAATTCCTACGCTTGCTGTGTAGACAGCTTCATCGATTATAATGAGATCAATCCAATTTTGCTGCACTGCTTCGTAGACAAGATGTAAGAAGCTCCATTTGCATGTTGAATTAATATTTATGTTGTGTACCATTAGTTGTTAAATGTGCAGTGCCGTACATTTAGTAGACTGAGCGGCTCATTATTCATTATGAG
This sequence comes from Zacco platypus, assembly GCA_038088235.1. NCBI lineage: Eukaryota > Metazoa > Chordata > Actinopteri > Cypriniformes > Xenocyprididae > Zacco > Zacco platypus. Next base: position 4,911,875 of record CM076079.1, read on the forward strand.
CCATCGGGTATGTTTTTAAGCATAATGTTTATTAATATTTCATCCAGTGTTCAGCAAATTTCTTTACTGCAAGTCACTGAATGAGCTATCAGAGCAGATTCAGACACACCGACTGGAATTACAGTCTGGTAAAAAGACAAAATGATTCATTTTATTCACTCATTTGTGTGGATTAATTTAGTAATTTTGTCTTATTTGCCACAGGAATTTCCCAATCAGTGTTGTTGTTCACCAGAATTAAAATTAGAAGTCAGTAATTGAAATAAAGCTGAAATAAAATCATATAAAGATTACATGACTTGAAAGTTAAACTCAAATGAAAATCAGAAATGTTGCTTTTGCAACTAACAGAAATATAATAATGTGAAGAACTAGAACTGAAATAAAATAAATCTAATTATCAAAAGCTAATAAAAATGACAAAACGCATAACAAAATAACTATATAAAATTGAAAGCAAATTTAAAATATTAATATAAATACTGCTCAAATAACACTGCGTTCATATGCACTTGTGCATATTACCCATAATAACCCAAACTCTAAGTCTTGATACCATGTTTTGAAAGAGCCATGGCTCGTATATCGGGAAGTCAGCCTACAGATTGCTCAGAAAATGACATACTTCCGCACAGTTTTGAGCTGCAGTTTGTTATTGACTCATCTGGCTCAAGCATTTCTCAGTGATGTTTACTATAGACAAACATCGATTGGTTTGGATGTGCTGCAGAGGCTACCGCGAATCAGCATCTGTCATTATTTTAGCTCGCTCGCGTTTTTAAAAACCCAAATCACACAGTTCTGACAGAATATCTCATAAAGTGCTGTGTGGTACGGATACTATCATCCAGAGTGTTTCAAAGGCCCATCAAAAGGATTTTTTACTCTTATGTAGCCAATTAGACACTGAGAACTGTAGTTTGGAGCATGATACAGTAGTTTCAGTGTCTGTGGCTGCTCAGAGACTACAGTCGTCCCTGTTGTGCATCTCAAATGCCCATCTCAGTCTCCTGCGGTTTGAGAACTAGGCCGTGTCTTTGCTGTGAACCCTTAAAGAAAGCAGCACTTGTCACATTTGGCGTCAACACTCCTTTTTATCCGCCTTTGAAAACATGTTTACACTTCAGAGAAGTTTTGTTTGTGAAGTTGTTCGGTATTCTACAGGCCACTGAGTACAGCCCACAACAGCGATGACCGCCTGAATTTAAAGTCACCTTCCAGTCCGGCTCAAGATTATAGTGTTGCCGAGGTGGGAGATTTAGTGCGTTAGAGGCGGCTGCTTCTGAAATCTTTTTCTCACCGTTGCTGTGATGAATCGAGATGTCAGTGCAATTTTATGTTTAGCCCTTTATTCCTTTCCAATTGTGCCGTTTTGAAATAGTTTTTTCCTTGAGGAAGGCAGCAGCACTCTGACTGTCAGAAACAGATGTAGATATATGGATGATCCTGCACAGATCCGTCTTGATTTACTGTGGTAATTTTGTAATGTTGTTTCATACGTAGATTTGCTTTATTTGCAACCTTTGTGGAGATGATATGCGATAAAGTAAAACGTAATGAATATATTTATCTATAAATGTTTCAACCGAGAAATATGGTAGTAACTGAATATTATATGTATATTATTTATTTAGAACTTACAAAATATTATCAATAATTTTATCCCTTAAAACTCATCTTTGATTACCACAATGACATATTTAAATGTTTTTTTCTGTGAAAAAAAAATTCTTAAAATAGTTTGAATGTAACTCGACACCCTTGCCTCATTTAATATACGTGGATCAATGAATATGCAAATTTGCCCCGCCTCCACACGCTCATACCAGCTCAGAGATCCAATCTGTCAAATTACTGAGGTAAAGGCTGCACAATTGTATCGCTCTTTACAACATTGGACATATAACGGTAATTAATACGATTAGCCATTTGCTTGACTATGTTATCAAACAGCTAATAATGTGTTGTTGATGTTACACAAACCATGTTCCTGTTCACGAATCAGCTGTCTTCTAAAAATCAGTATCCTTAGAAACTCATTAAAAAACTCAGAACGTCAATGGAGAAAGGTATATAGTTCATCATAACATCACAATATACATCATAACCCGCTATAATGCTAAATCGACCCGAACAAAAAAAATATATACAGGGATAACCTGGCTTGCTAGTTCGCTGTTAATGATAACACGTTGGCACGTTGATGTGATTGGTAACAAGATAGTTTGTGACGTCACAGACACCAGCGATTTCAAACCACGGGTGTTTTTTTCCACTGCAGTTTTAAGGAGAAAATACTCAGCAATGGTGCTGACGCATGAATTTGCACATGGTTTGTCTTAAAGCATATTAAAAACACCACATAGACATATAAACAACATTATATTTTAAGAATTGTAATCACTAAATATTTACTTGCTTATCCGTATAGCTTTTTTTAAAATTTTTTTTAGATTAAGTGCAAGTTTATGAAGTTGTGAAGTTTATAAAAAACAACAACAGCAGAAAATACGAATTTTCTCCGAAAGTCTTGTTATGCAAATTAATAGCAGAAAACTAAAGAGAAGAAATATGAGGCATTTCAGTATCCAATGTAAAACTGACTCAGTTTCTTAGAGTTTTGACCCTTGCTCTGGGCATTGGCGGCCTTGCTCTTTCTCAGCAGTCATAGGACAGAGAGGGAGAGATGGACAACATGTAGAAGATGCAGAAGTTCTTCTGATGCAGGGCGACAGCGTGACTCACCCTTCATCCACAATTGAAGGTTTCAAATGGCAAGTCCCTGCACATGCCGGCCCATGTGCTCTGCCTGAAGAGGGGGAATTCATGTTTTCTCTTGCTTTGTATTTGAGTCACTTATCCGGGTATTGCTTGGATTTATGGATTTTCAATTGAGAAGGGCATGTTTGTATTGAGACTTTCCCCTCGACAGGTCCTACTCTGCAGAACTTACAAACATGAAAGTCTCCGAGGGTGAGGGATTATGGGAAGTGTCAGAAAAAAAGATGAATTAATATCAAATAGTTCATTTACAGAGTAATGAATGATGATCTCAAACTTGCCTGAGCTTCCCACAACCATCATTCAAAGAGATGCGAAATTTCAATGTTATTATGATTTTTTTTTTGTGTAAATACGATCCAAAACTATAACAAGCCTAATTTTCATACGAATGAGACGTGTTTTGTTCTGAAAAGAATGTAACGTTTCAAAGCACAGTACTATGTCAGCTCATTTAGCACGTTTAAACATTTGCGGATGGTTAGCGAATGCTTTTCAGTTTCAAGAGACGGAAAGAGTGAATATGTTTGACAGATATGCCAGAGAACATCACTCGCTCCGAGTTGAGCAGCACTCAAATCTTTTACCTCCTTGGACCTAAAAGACATAATAGCAGTAAGTTTTATCTAACATTAGATGAATCTGCCTGGGTAACGGAAAAGAAGGGAAAAATCGACCAATGGATTTAGTTAGTTGCACTGTGAGCTGAAATGAGAACAATTAATTTAGTTTTCATTTGAAGCTCATCGAATGATTTATGGCATTCACGATGTCTCCAGGGTGTAAGTTGTCGGCTAAAACAACAAACCGCACAATAGTGGCAATTGTAGATTTGTTGTTGTTCCCTGAGCACAGCTGTAATAATTCATGTTGTCGAATGGACAACAGTGCTGTCTTTTGTCTCCACCTCTGCTATGTCCCCACCCTCTTTCACCTTGAATTCATAACACCACTTTTCACAGCTTAATGAGAGTCTGGAGGCAGCGTACGGCATTCCTGGGTGGTGATATAAGTCTTGCACCTGTGCACACTTGTGTACGCTTTACCAAACTACAGCCTAATGTTTTGGCTTCAGGACCCGAGTGATTTTTCAAACCGAGGAACGAATCAAGCCTGAACCCCAAGGCCAGTCGGACGGCTCGATTCGTCACTAGCGAGCACGGCGTTCCAAAGAAAGTGAATCACCACGTCAAACAAATCCTGGGAAAATCTACAGCAGTTAATTGTGTTACCTAAATGAAATGGTAAAGCCATTTAGCAGACATCCAACGTGAGTCAGTCTTCAGCTTTCTCATGCTTGTCCAAATTGTTAGCACTTAACTCATTGGCAGATGAGCCAAGGCTTGTTTCTGCAAATGAATTTTACTGAATAAACCGTTTGTTACGCTGCCTGTCAAAGACGAATGTCTGGCTGAAAGTTGTCTACAGCTTATGATTACAGCGAGCGTGCAGGGTTGGGTTCGGATACGGTTCAAAGTCAAATGGAGGAGACGGTATCTTTCCAAAAGAGCCTCTGAAGTTTGTGGCTATAAATAAAGCAAAAGCTCCATTTTTGCATCTGAGACCTTTGGATCCTCTCCTGAGCTTGCCGTGCATTGTTTTCATGTAGTTTCATCAGCTTTGCATGTCTTTTTTTTAACGCTGTGACCTCTACTGCAATGACCCAGAGTTCGCTCCTGCTCCACAATGGCCATTAGCTGTGACCTCCATGTTCCTCTTTCAAGCAGACGCCAATATCAGCCTCCCAGGCATTCACTGAGAGGAGATAATGGCTCGACTAAAAAAGCTGTCTCTCTCTGGCAGTTTTAAGTATAAAAAAGCGTGCTGTTGTACGTAAACGCACTTGATCCAAAAAAGCCTCCATTTCTATGTCTCCATGTTTCACCTCCTTCTCTCTCAGGTGTTTATTTGATAAGTGGTGTGTAACAAGATCTTATCAGAGAGTAAAGGCTGGAATATTCACAACTTGTTAATATGAAAAAAAACTAGTCATCACACACGACTTTGTGAATGGTTAGAGAGAAAAACTGGGTATCATACGCTTAACAAGTGAGGATCACACACACCGAATACAAGGAGATGCATGAAAGATTAAAACCAATATGTGTAGTAAAATCAGCTCAAAATAACATGTTCGCTATCCTCCAACTGATGGATTCACAGTCTGAAGCTAAATCAGTTAAATAGTCTAAGCCCATCTCACACTATGCGATTTTCTGTGAAAACTGTCAACTCTGACTGTCCAAAATTTCTAGGCTGGCACTGACTTTCAGCAACTATCACCTATACTTCCAGACTGCAAATCAGGGCAAAAATCAGGTTGTGGACTGTATTCTAGCCTTAAAGGAGGCCTATTATGCCCCTTTTTATGAGATGTAATATAAGTCTCTGGTGTCCCCAGAATGTGTCTGTGAAGTTTCAGCTCAAAATACCCCACAGATCATTTATTATAATATGTTGTAAATGCTCATTTTTGAGTAGAAGGAAAAACATGCTGTTTTCGTGTATGTATCTTTAAATGCAAATGAGCTGCTGCTCCCCACCGCACTTTCCAGAAGAGGGCGGAGCCTGTACAACTCGTGCCTCAGATACGCTGCCAAAAACTAACACAACTTCAGTTTGGTTTTGATTATCATCTCAATCACGGTCACGCTCACGTGACATTGCAGTTCTTCTTCATCATGAAAGTCAGTTATTTGCTTGCGTTTAAGTTTAAACTTCTGATTATATGGTTTTCTGAGTGCAAGCATGCACACAAAAAGCTGGCTGTCAGACGGCGCGTCCTGTGAGAATTAAACGTCTTGCACATCTTATTGCACTTAAATTGTCACAAACACACAAAGTTCACAAACGCAGTCAGTTACGTCTGTGAACGTAAACAGCAGGGAAAGAAATTGCATGTGTATATTAGATTTTTGTATTAAAATGACACAGAAAATCACTCACTGCTCTCGATTACGAACTTTAGTAATTTTAATGTGAATACATGTATTACTTGAATGCTGCTGTTAAATGCTCTGATGATGAGATAAACATGGCGACTGTGTACAGCTAAGCTAATAGGGCAGATTTCGTTGCCAGTCATAGGCGGAGCTTCCCTACTCTTACGTTAGAGTAGGGGGAAATCTGGATCCGCTTGTTTGCAGAGACTGTTTATGATCAATGGGGATTATAAAAAAAAAAGGAGTAGATGATTATTTTACCATTATAGGCTGGTTGTTCACACACACGGTGGACACACATCAGTGTTCACACACTTTTGAAAAGTGATTTTTCTATAATATGTCTCTTTTAAAGTACATAACATTTTGGATTTGAGCACTGCCATTGTAGTAAGTGTGGACAAGGGAAGCTGGCAGCTCAGATTTGAAAAAGACTAAAGAAATGGGTGTGTAAATCTGTAGAGGGTGAGAAGAGTGGAGACAACAGCGCAGTGATTGGATTAAAAGAGATAATTCTCATGATGATTAATAAATCTTAGAAACCGGTGGTGTAGACGGATACTCTCCAGCCACGGCAGCCAATCACCACTCCGAATTAACGCATATACTTTACTTTTCATGATGTTGGTTTAACTTTGCTTTTTAAACCAGAAGAATGAAATAGCTCCAAAAATTCTATTGATGTGGGTACACAGCAGAGATACTTACAGTTCTGCTCAGGGAACAACAACAAATCTTCAAAAAAAAAATTTGGGGGGGAGGGGAGATTGTCTATTTTTTAAAAGAAAAGTTCAATATTTCCCACCTACATACAGTAAACACTGGAAAGAAAACCGCACTCATTATGCAATTATGCAGGGCTTTGAGACGCATATGGCATATTTATTGTTAAATATTAAGTGTTCTTTAATCCCACACAGCCTTGATTTTGTTTGCGTCAAATTAAATATGATTAAGGAACCTCACTAATGTCTGTTGGTAGAAGCTGAAGATGTCCCTGTTCCCTCAAACTCTGACAAGCAGAGGCGCCGCTGTGTCGTTCAAAGAAGCTCTGCTTTTTGATTAAAATTAATTATTGTCTAACTGAGCAATTCCTTTCCTTTTTAATGTCCTCGGTGGGTGTAATTAGCTGAAACGCATTCCTCCTAAGTTGTTTTGCATGAAGCACATTTTCCCTCAAGGGATCTATCTTCCCCTTGAGAGCAAGTAATTCCTCTGACACTCGTCCCTTTAACCTTCAAGCCGGTTAGTGTGTGGAGAAAGCTGTCTTCCTGCCCGTGGTCTTCAGGCTGCTGATCTCTTCCCGGTGGAATACGTAGACGTACACCTGCCCTTGTCTCATTAGAAAATGTGCGGTCAGGGAAGAGATGTTCTATTGAAAAAAACACCTGAGCTTCAAGCCTCCACTGTACATTTTCATTTGGATTCAAAGTAAAGGCATGCTAGACGGTTAGACGGGGTCAAAGCTTGAAACTCAGCATTATGGTATCGATTTTTTTTGTTTTTGATGGAGAGAAGGGGGTGTATTCGACTGCGTTAAAAGCTTAATGGCACTCCCCAGACAAGCCTCAAACAAGGGTAATGTAGACAGAATTAAATGACTCTGTCTAATTAATTAGAAGAGCGGAGGCTGGTAAGAAACAGCAGTGGCTTCTCATTAGACCGAGTTTGCGAGTCTCTAGAGAGTGCTGGTTTGGAATATTATCCGGTGCGAGCGACATTTCCCAGCAGGCTCTGGTTGCTGACACATGCACGCACTCAACCGCCCGTTGTTAGCGTCGTTGCTGTGTTTCCGCATTGTGTTCCCTCCAAAAAACACGAGGAGAGGATCACGGAATAATTAAACACACCCACTTTGAAGTTTGTTTTTTCGCCTCAGGATGTAATTCTGTTTCAGGATTTGTTGTTGTTGTCGCTCTGACCCAGAACTTAATGGACGCGGCGCTCGCCTGTTAAAGCGTGTAACGCCCACGGTGCGAGCATCAAACGGCAACTCAGCAAATATCTTGTACATCTCAACTTCCCTCTGAATCTGGGATAATCTCTTATCTGATAACAAGGTCTAATCAAACTGTGAATCATTTGGACTAGAGCTTTCCAATCGAATTTGATTCGTTTCGTTGGTGTGAAAGCCGTTTTACTATGGAAGCTTGTTTCTGCCACTAAATAAAACATAAAAAAGCTTATTGTGTTGTTTTATTTATCTATATATAGATAAATCGTAGTCGTGGCCTAGTGGTGAGGGAGTCGGGCTTGTAATCTGAAGGGTGCCGGTTCGATTCCCACGCCGGCAGGAATTGAAGGTGGGGATTGTGAGTGAACAGCACTCTTTCCACCTTCGATACCATGACTAAAGTGCCCTTGAGCAAGACACCTAACCCCTAATTGCTCCCCTTGTAAGTCGCTTTGGATAGTCAGCTAAATGATGAAAAAATGAAAAAAAAAAATTCAAAAGTTTACACCTCGCAATCCTGACTTTATTTCTCAGAATTGTGAGATATAAAGTCGCAGTTATGTGCTATAAAGTCAGAATCGTATGATATAAACTCGCAATTCTCACTTTTTTTTCTCAAAATTGCATTTATATCTCGCAATTCTTACTTTATGACTTGCAATTGCGACTTTATATCACACAATTCTGAGGAAAAAAAGTCGTAATCATTATATATATATATATATATATATATATATATATATATATATATATATATATATATATATATATATATATATATACATATTGTTTTGTTTTTTGTTTTTAAATCAGTGGCAGCAACACGGTTCCATAGTTTTCCGAATAAGCTGTTGTTTGATTCTTTTAGTGAATCAGGTGATTCCCCCCAGCCCCTGCAGCCTAGATAGTAAGTCTTTCGCATCATTCGCTCTCACTCACTCTCACTCCCTCATTGCTTCATTCCTGTCAGTCATTCCAGTGTCGGTTGTGTACTGCAGCACTGCGCTTGTTCCATATTAGATAGAACAGAGTTTCTGTCTGCTTCTGTCTCTCTCTGGTCTGTCTTCCTCTCTGCACTTCCTCTTGCATGGCTCGGTCTGTCTTTGAAGTCTAGTGTCTGCTTTAATGAGTGTACTTCAGACTTGTTCAACCCAAACCGCACTAGGCCTGCTGTCCTGAGGCCACTGCAGTGCCACTTCGCTCTCGCTCTCTCTTCCCCCTCCTTCCTTCTTTCATTCTTTCTTTCCTTCCTTCCTTCTTTCCTTTCATATAATTTCATTTCCTTTCTTTCTGTTTTTTTTTTTCTCTTTTTCTTTTCTTTCATTTTCCTTCCATTCCATTGTTTTTTCTTTGTCTTCTTCCTTCCTTCCTTCCTTCCTTCCTTTCTTTTATTATTTCCTTCTATTTTTCCTTCAGTCCTTCCATTGTTAATTTCCTTCTTTTTTTATTCCCTCATTCCTCTTTCTTTCTTTCTTTCTTTCTTTTCATTTCTTTCTATTATTACTTACTTCCTTCCGTCCTTTCCTTTGCATTCTTTTAAATTGTTTTCTTCCTTCCTTTTTGATTCCTTTAATTTCCTCCTTGTTTTTGTTTGTTTGTTTCTTTTTCTTTCCTGGGTTCTCTCTGTACTTCTTTCCTTCTCTTGTTCCTTCCTTCCTTTATTAATTTCTTCTTTGTTTTTTTTTTTTGTTTTATTTCTTCATCCCTCTTTCTTTCCTTTTCTTTCTTTCTTTCTTTCTTCATTTACTTCAATCCTTCTTTCTGTTTCTTCCTTTTATTCTTTCACTACCTCCTTCAGGCCTTATTTTCATTTCCTTCCCTCCTTCCTTCCTTCCTTCCTTCTTTCCTTCAATTTGCGTTATTTTTTCTTCTTTTCCTTCCTTCCTTTAGTTGTTGTTGTTTTTTCTTTCTTTCTTTCTAACCTTCTTTTTTCCTTCTTTCAATCCTTCCTTTCATATCCATGCTCTCGCTATCACACCGTCTCTGTTTCTCCATTTGAGTTTCAAGCTCGTACACCCCCGGCAGCTTGTCTTCTGTCTCTTGGGAGGTGATACTTGGTTTTGATGTATAAATCATCCTCGACTGTTCAGTCTTTAATTAATGACCCCCATCTGTCCTTGCTGGGTGAGTTTGAATTTAAAATGCTGACACACCAAACAAGCGCCTCTGCGACTGCCTGACGCAACAAGCCGGCGAGTAAAGCAAGCTATCAGCGCACAGAGAATAGGCAGTCTGACATAGACACCCTCACCTGCTCCGAGGTGCTTCCAGCCCATTTACCCGGCAGAGCGAGAGAGATAATGCACGAGAGAGGCTGAAAACCAGTCGTCGGACAGAGCAGGGACAATAATACTTCCGTCCATCAGCAGGCCAGACCAGTAAGGCTGTGTGTGTATGTGTGTGTGTTCATAGGCTTTTCAAGTGAGCCCTGCCAGAGTTTCTGAAGCGGTTATGGAGGCATCAAAGACAAGCGCCGCGGTGAGTCACCGGCTGCCTTTTACAATCTATGTACTGGATATGTGCAAGACAGCGTCTCAGGCCATAGATGGGGGGTGTGGGACGTGCAGGTGGACAGGGTCAGACTGCATCACATATGCATGAATAGCCAAACAACACAAAACAAGAGAAAATAAAGGCTCTGTTCTCGCTTTTGTATGCCAATGTTGTCGCTGTTGTTGTTCCCATCGCTCCTGCCTTTCAGTCCGTTTGGGCTTCTTTTTGTTTCCTCTCATGTCATTAATATCAGCTGTTCATCTCAGCGCTGTGTTTATGTCTCTCTCTCCATTTCTCCCACTGTTGGGGTCATCACTTCGCACAGATGCTTGTGTAGCATGGCGGGGCGGTCCTCTTTGAGTTGTCGCTACCATTTCCCTCTTTATCCAACTTGTGTTGTAGTGAAGCATGTGCAACTATTTTAACCAATTACATAGTTCTCCACCTCTCGCCATTGTGATGTCTCGCAATTCAGAACAATGAAAATCAACACCCACATAAATCGTTTGTATGTAGTGTTAAAACCCATTACTGTGTGACATTTGACATGCCAGTACCTCACCATCCCTTTTTCATGAGCTAAAGAAACAGGCTCACTCTGACCCAAAGTTTTAACCTCAAACCTCTTATTAAACTTTAATTGCTACAAACCTGTTTCTGCAAAGTACACATTAGAGCTCATGAATTAGGACACCCCCCACCCCCAGTGTGAAGTCTCAGCCCAGTGCGCACAGTTTCTCGTTAGTGACGATTAGTGGTTGTGATGTGGAACTAATTTGCTGTTTAGTTGCTTGTTTTGAATCTAATCCGTCTTTGTGGGATCTCTGTGGACTCTGTGTGGTTTATCCATGCGCACCTACACTAACATTGTCATCTGCATAGTGTTACTCCTTAATTCATGAAATAGACAGATCGGGAGCAGTGTGTGTGGGGGGGGGGGGCTCTGCCACAGTTTAAATCCTTTGAGAGCAGATTTATTATGTGATACAGTTTTCAACTGCAAAAAGCCTGTTTTCAAGCACTGCATTTTGGAATTCAATGTTCTATTAAAGGGATAGTTCATCCAAAAATGAACATTCTGTCATTTATTCACCTTCATGTTTTTCCAAACCTGTTAGATGTTATTTTTTATTATCCCTTTAATGGCATAAAACTCATTTATTATAATCAGGTTGTATATACTACCATTCAAAAGTTTGGGGTCCGTAAAACTGTAATGTTTTTGAAAGAAGTCTGTTATTCTCATGAAAGCTGCATTTATTTGATCCAAAATACAGTAATATTGTGAAATTCTACTATTTTGATATATTTTAAAATCTAATTTATTCCTGTGATGGCAAAGCTGCATTTTCAGTGTCCTTCAGAATCCTTCAGAAATCATTATAATATGCTGATTTGCTGCTCAGGGACATTCATTTTTATTACTTTTGATCAATTTAATGTGTGAATAAGCTGAATAAGAGTATTAATTTCTTTAAAAAAAAATACCCCACACATTTGAACTGGAGTGTACATATCATATCTTGATGGGATGAAAAGAAAAAGCTTGTCTGTGTCAGACAGAAAGAGTGATTCATCCTGTCTAAGTGCCATGTCTCTGCCATTCCAACAGCAAACCCTGGAGAATAACTTAACAAATCTGGTGAAGAGGAACAGTGAGCTGGAGAACCAGATGGCCAAACTCATCCAGATTTGTCAACAGGTGGAGGTGAGTCCAGGCAAATGTATCATTATAATCTTCATGCTTCACATCACCATCATCATCATCATCATACTCATTTCTTTCCACCTTCAGTTATTTGCCCCACATCTACAGATGTGTTTTTGACAGTTATACGTATTCGTTTTTAGTAACAATATGATTATAATTTCTTTGGAGCATTAAAAGCTTCTGGATTATTTCAGAGATGCAGTTACAAAATGTAAAAATTACTGTATATTTGAGTTATTATTTATGATTGTTGCCATAGGCGGAGGGTGTACCAACCCCGGGGTAAGGTTGAGGAGACGTGCTTCCCCTTAAGAAACGCATAAATTTCCTGTAATAGTTTCAATTTACGTGTCGCCGCACAACCTACACATACCAGCATAAACGCTCCCGATAAATTATTTGTTATTAAAGTGTCATTCACAAACCACTTTTAAAGGAATAGTTCACCCAAAAATTAAAATGATCCCATAATTTCTTCTTTCAGTCAAACACAATTAGAGTTATATTTAAAAAATGTCCTGGCTCTTCCAAGATTCATAATGGGAATGAATAGTAACCAAGTAACTTTTTTGAAGATCATAAAAGTAATCTGTACTGCTCCAGTGGGATAATAAAGGCCTTCTGAAGCGAAGCGATGGGTTTTTGTAAGAGACATATCCATATAGCTTTATAGACGATGATAACTAGTTTCTTTCACAGTCCGTTGGTCTTCTGTATGAGAACCTTTTGCATGACTTGTATTGACTTCTGTTCTGTATTGATACTCGTTTTATTTTAATTTAACTGCTGGGCCAAAGGCTAAAAGAGCCTCCAAGTGTGCATCAATATGGATGTAGATTGGTAAATGCTTTTTTTTGTGAATAAAAGAGACTTTTAGTACTTTACATTCATGAAATGAACTCTCTGTTAGTATGAGATTAAATTAAATTATACATTTACATCTCTTTACTGAAAACAGTGTGCAAAGATTCACAGTGCAAGGTGGAAATGTATTTGAATCTCTAAGGTAATGACTTCTCCTAAAGCTAAATTGTAATCCAATCAGTGAGGCAAGAGTGGAAGTGTTGGTCAGAGTCAAAAAAACAATTTTGGCTTTGCTATTCATATATACCATACCTCAAACAAAAGAGATGTCCGGGCACTGAAGATTAAGAATTTCAACTTGCTTAAAGCTGAACACATAAATCTCTCTAAAGGTTAGCCATCAGTCCACAGTAAGACAAAAGTGTCTATAAATGGTGAAAGTTCAGCACTGAATGCTGAGTGATATGGCAAGCCGTTTTGACTTTTATTCATTTTCAGGGTATGAACTTGTGATATCAACAATTCAATTTCCACTAGTATAAACTATAATCCTTGGTATCAAGAATTGCATTTTTACTAGTGAAATCTCGCCATCGGCTGCCATTCAAATTCAATTGTTGATATCAAGAATTAATTTCTTACTAGTTGAAATTCCAGTTTCACATATCAGGAATACAATTCTTACTAGTAAAAATGCAAATTTCTGATATCATGAATGTGATTGTTACTAGTAAGAAAGCCATTTTAGATATCAGAAATTATATTGATATCAGGAATTCATTTTCAGATATCAGAAATTAACATTTTTACTAGTAGCAATTCAATCAAGAATAGACATTTGTACTAGAAACAATGTAATTATTGATATCAGAAATTTGCATTTTTACTAGTGAGAATTGTATTCCTGATATGTGAAACTGGAATTTCAACTAGTATGAAATTAATTCTTGATATCAACAATTGAATTTGAATGGCAGCCTATGGCGAGATTTCACTAGTAAAAATACAATTTCTTGATATCAACAATTATAGTTTATACTAGTGGAAATTGAATTGTTGATATCAAGAATTAACGTTGTTACTAGTGGAAATGTAACTCTTGATATCAAAAATTAAGATTTTAACTAGTGAAAATGTAATTGTTGATATCACAAGTTCATATCCTGAAAATGAATAAAAGTTAAAACGGCTTGCCATAGAGTGATGTCAAGAAGAGTGTCAGCTTAACTTACAAAAATCTCTGGAATGTGATAAAACATTTGCAGAGCTGTTATTAAATCACATACTTTTTCTACAGCACACTGTGAATGTTCATACCATGTGCTCAATCATGACATGAAAAACATGTCTTTGTCCATTGTTGATAATAAATCAGTTTTTGCGAACATCGATGGTAAATCAAAAACTATATATTTTCTATTTGAAAATTTATCACAATTTCCACTGAAATTGACAATATATGAAATGTATCTTGAGCACCAAATTTATGTTTTTTTTGTTTTTTTTAGTTAATGCTCCGCCCCTTTTCAGCTCTGCGTTCATGTTCTGTTTTCCGGTTTGTATTTCCACAGCATGAACGTCATATCATACAAATTTATGAATGAACCGCTCATTTTAAAATCTTCCCGGTCTGCTGACACTTATGGCATCCACTTCAAACATTGCTCATGATAGCTTAACTCTACAATAAGTAAATCCATTTCACCAGCTGATAACTCCTTGACAGCGATGCCATAGAAATATACGGAGCTATTCTAAAGAAGGCTGTGCGTTTCTCTGACGCAAGTCTCTTTATGCATATTAGCACACATGATAAACAGACCTTTTGAAAGTCATTTAGTATCCTTAATCTCTGAATCAGAGCTTATTAAAGGCAAGACAAACAAGGCACCAGGGATATATTTAAGCTTTTGCTTGATGTCACCTTGAACACATTTGGAGAACAAGTTGCTTTTGCTCTAAATATGACTCAACATCAGCACTAAGACAATCAGGCACAAGGGATATTCAAATGTGAGCGTCCTTTTTAATGACTCTGTCGGGATGGTTGTCCTTGCTGTTTGAGAAAAGAAAGCAGGTGACAAGGCATTGTTACTTCATTAGCTGAATCAGTCTTGTTGAACCCCGGGGGGACTGCATGCGTAGCACGTCTCTAACCTGAGCTGAACCGCACATAAAAAATCTGCGCATACCACTGGCTGCTCTGAGCACACAAAGAATGTTGCTCACTCCTCAGCTGGGTGGCGTACAATTTAAAGCATTTAAAACAGCTTTCTGAAGTAAATCCCCAGCTACATATATTATAGAGTCGAACAGCCTGAACTGTCAAACCGATCCAAAATAAAGGTTTAACTGCGGTCCGTGTAATTTTCCGCTTAATTATTAAAATCTAGTTCAATTATTCAGGACTGACTGTTGTAAGAATATTCATTGAACAGCTTGTCAATCATCTGGAGTCTCTTGAAGGCTTCACCCGCTGTGTCATGTTTATTTGAATGGCACAGTAAATTATTGAGGATCAAATGAATGAGGTGTGATAATGTTAAGGCAGATTTCAGGGACACTGCAAATTAAATGTCTCGGAGATTAAATGCTGAAGGTTTGACCGAAAAAATCTTCATCTGTAAACTTTGTTCTTCCATTATACTGTATGTATAAATGAACTGGCAGGAACAGAAAATGCAATATGTAGAGTTTTCTTTTCAAGCAGCCAGTTAAATGATGCTATTTTGCTCGTCACTCTTGTAGTCATGATAAAGAGCATATATTCAGTTCTGTTGACACCATAAAAAGGACCATTTAAACTCCTTTACTGGTAAAATTATGAATATTTTTATTGAAGGGTTTGTAGCTGCATTATGTAATGAAAAAATACATTCAAATGAAAATTCTGTTGTCATTTACTCACCATCGTTGCAAACCTTTCATGACATTTTTTCTTCAGTGAAACTCGAAAGAAGCTATTATGAAAATGTCTTTACAATGGAAGTTAGTGCGATAACATTGTTTTTGTTTTTTGATCCCATTGACTTTCATTAAATGGACATTTGAAACATTCTTCAATATCTTCTTTTGTGTTCCAGGAGAAGAATGCCATATAAGTGAATATAATATATACGGTATATAAATACATACATATATAGTGGCTCTTTAATGTGGCTCAGTTCAATCGACTCGTGAACCGATCATCTCTTCATACTAGTTCATTTACAGCATCAAATAAACATGAATGAACATCAGAAGGAATGTTGTTTCAAGTGCGGAAAGATGTGAGTACACACAATTTTTCAAGTTCAATTCACCAACGTTAATCTACTAACTCCCCTGACTGCTTTGTCAGACAAAATAGCGGATTTGGGGTTATGATTGGTCAGATCGCCTGTCAATCAAACTGTTTGCGAAGGGTCAGGTGAGTAAATGATGGCAAAGTTTCCATTTATAGCTCTTTAAATCCCTTGCAATACTGCCGTGGTTGAGTTTCTATGCATTACTGTATTACTATGGCCAAACTGAGACCCAAAAAGCATAAGAATCAGAATTATTTTCTGTGGTAATTATCATTATGCCACATATGCTGTTAATAGAATGTGAATGTGCTATAAATTATTTACATTTACATTTATTCATTTTGCAGACACTTACAAGCGATTCATCATGAAATTATATATATATATATATATATATATATATATATATATATATATATATATATATATATATATATATATACGCCCCTATTACCCAATTTAGCTAACTAAAAGACTTTGAACTAAAAGACTTTTTTATAGTTTATAGCTGGGTATGACCCATTAAAATGCCGGTCAATAAGTGCATCATCTGGAACACATCACTATTTTAAGGGTCACATCTGAAAAATATCTGATTCACACAGAAACAGCTGCTTGAATATAGTTCAAATAGCATTCAACAGTGAATAAATGCAACGTATTGCTCTCTACAAGTGACACTATCCAGATGAAAACGCATATCAAATAGACACTTCGCCGTTCATGTAGTATCAGAGGAACATCTGCAGAGATGTTTACAGGGCTCTTTGTAAGCGTTATATGAAACATAACATCTATGGCAAAGTTTTCTATGGATTCCATTAGGCAAAAGTGTCTTGGGAAATGTCCTAAGAGAGTCCGTGTATAAATAACTCATGAGTGATTCTGTCAGGGGACTGAAGGTGTCTGGGGAACTTTGCACTTTCAGTTGGGAATTTCCATTTTAGCTGTGGTGATCTGAAGCCTGTACTCCATCACTCCCTTGTTTGACATTCCAGGTGCTCTCTCTGGGCCACTGTGGGTTATTAGCGCTGCAGTGCAAAGGGACGCTTTGTTTTGTTGCTGTTCCACCGAGTGGACATGTGTGCAGCAATGTGGTGAGGGCCGCCACACTGTGATGCATATGCCTCTCCCTCATCCATTTTTAACAGGGCCACTTGGACTTTCCAGGGATGAGACAGGCCCCATAGGAGCGCCTTGTACAGCCGTGCACTTAGAGCACTCAGACCTGCCCCATCTGTCAGCATATGGGAAAGATACACAGTAATCAGAGCTGCCACAAAAAAAAAAAAACAGACCTCTGCTCAGTGGCATCTGTTCAACAGCACTTAGGTTGTTTATGTACCCAAAGCGAACCGCTGGAGCTCATTAACGACCTTTTTATAGCGGCCAGTGTCTTTCCCGCCCTGTGGATTAGCAGATTAAAATGTGGCAATATGAAGAGATAAAGGTCAGGAACTGATGAGCCTCGTCAATAATGAGTCTTGCCGCAGTCATTACATGCAGTGCGCACGGTCATCTGGACTTAATCCGAAAATAACTCGCTCAGATATGCGCAGGCATTCTTGAGTCTTTTTTTGCTTTAATGTGCACAGTTTTTCCCCCCACAACATTGTGGAATTAAATACAGCAAAAATAGTTTTCTTAATCAGTAACTTATTTTGTCTTGTTTTATTATTGTCTAACACAATTTTGCTTCTAAAGTAAATTCATCTTGGTTTAAGAATCCTGAGATATTCTTACTGGATAACGAGACTAAAAGTTGTGGAATTTTTTATTTTATTGATTTATTTTTATTTTTATTTTTATTTTTATTTTTTGTAGTATAGCACTTGCAAATGGATATGGATATTGCTAAAATAGCAAGAATAATGATTTTCTTTTTATATTTAAATATATATATATATATATATATATATATATATATATATATATATATATATATATATATATATATATATATATATATACAGCTCTGGAAAAAATTAAGAGACCACTGCAAAATGATCAGTTTCTCTGGGTTTACTATTTATAGGTATGTGTTTGGGTAAAATTAACATTTTTGTTTTATTCTATAAACTACTGACATTTTTCCCAAATTCCAAATAAAAATATTGTAATTTAGAGCATTTATTTGCCAAAAGCAACAACTGGTCAAAATAACAAAAAATATGTAGTGGTCTCTTAATTTTTTCCAGAGCTGTATATATATATTTTTTTTTTTTTTTTTTTTTTTTTTTTGCTTTTTTTGCTTTTTTAAATTTATATTTTTTAATATAATTGTATATATGTAATATTGTATATTGACACTGTTAGAATGTTTAATCTTCATAATTTATCCAAAGAAAATCATATCAATGTAATATTTGCGTAGTGAAATATTTTTTATTAGTATTATTTATTACTTTTTAACCTCTTTCCCTTTCTTGGATGTATATCTTTTCAAACTATCATATTACTTCATTATTACTTCAATACTTTTTCAGCATTTCAAGCCCTGGTTTTCCTTCAGGATATGCAAGTCTTTATTATATGGCCTACATTTCAAAATGTCACAAAGGCACTATGTTAATTTGCAAAATGGTCCCGATGGAGCAAGCTCGGGTGTTCGAAACTTCATTTACATTGCAGCTTGCTCCATTGGGACAATTTTGCATCTTAGCAGTTACGATATTTGGTAGCACTTTACAATAAGTTTCATTAGTTAAAAATTATTTAATGTATTAACTAACATGAACTAACCATGAACAATACATTTGTTACTGTATTTATTACAATACAGTTCATATTTACTACTAATAAAGTTTGTTCATGTTAGTTCACAGTGCATTAACTAATGTTAACAAGATTTTAATAAATGCTGTATAAGTGCAGTTCATTATTAGTTCATATTAACTAACATTTTTAACTAATGTTAACTAATGAACCTTATTGTAAAGTACTACCCAGTATTTAAACAATATCCATGTTAAACTTCCTTAAACATTAGTGTTTTCAAGGGATTGCAGACTAAATCTCCAGTATTTGTTTTTTTTTTTTGGTATAGGACCCCAATCCACAATGACGTAGAGTCTTTCCTGAGCGTCCAATAAACATTAATCCAGTCCAGGACAGTCTAAATGCGTAGTCAAAGCATTTGTGCGCAGCAACACACTTTAAAGGTGTCAGCATGAATCTGCCAAAGTGCGAGGCGAGTCTGGCTGTTGGGGTGCAGGGCGTCATAGTAAAGTGGGGTCACACATCACATCCCTCCCAACCTCAGAAGAGTCCTTTATAGTTCCTAGAAAAGCTATGGGGGCGTATTTAATCCCCAGTGGAAGGACGATGTGCTAAGAGGTCTGATAAGGAACACATCAACAGCAGGAGACATCCATCACTGCACTCGTCCACTGATGCTGAGCTCTCTGAGATGGTGGCAGATAGAGAGAGAAAGTTGCTGTCCTCTGGCTTATTTTTTAATCTATTATCTGGCATACCTGAGCGGTAGAATTGCGCCAGGCATTACGGGATCGACAAAGGCGAATCATTAAAAAGATAATAAATGCTCAGCTTTCATTGTGGAGTGATTGGGTTAAAAAAAAAAGTGTTCAATTGACACAGTATTTGAGCATTTTGAAATAACGTTAGCACTTATCTGACTGTAATGATGCTTATGTTTGATGAATTTATTGATTGCATTGAAGGCAATCATAGACCACATTAAAGGATGTTCACTTTAAATTGAAAATTACCCCAAGATTTACTTACCCTCAAGCCGTTCTAGGTGTCAATGCCTTTATTCTTTCAGACGAACACAATCTTAGTTATTAATGATCACCTTCATGCTTCCAAGCTTTATAATGGCAGTGCACGGAAACAACCTGTTTGAAACTCAAAAAAGTGCATCTATGCATCATAAACGTACTTCACATGGCTCTGGGGGGTTAATAAAGGCCTTCTGAAGTGAAGTGATGCATTTGTATAAGAAAAATAATCATATTTAACACATTATAAAGTGAATTAACTACCTTCCACCAGACCACCTTCCATATTCAACTCTTGTTGAATAAAAAAAAAAAAGCTTGTTTCATAAGCTGAATACGGAAGGTGCAGGACGTAGCATAAGCGTTTTGAACTGTGAGAGGCGTTACACTTTCACCGTAAGTTGAATGCGACAGAAACAGAAAGCGGTCTGGTGGAAGCTAGTTATTTTACATTATAACGTGTTAAATATGGATATTTTTCTAACAAGATTATGATGGACGGATGCACTTTTTTGGAGCTTCAAACTGTCATTTATACTCATTTGTACTGTCATTATAAAGCTTAGGAGCATCAGGATGATTTTTAATATAACTCCGATAGTATTCGTCTGAAAGAAGAAAGTCATATACACCTAGGATGGCTTGAGGGTGAGTAAATTGCGGTAGTTTTAATTTTAAAGTGGACTAATCCTTTAAAGACACTTTTATACGCACCGATTAAAACAGTTAATCTCTGGGGTTTGTCCGGTATTGAACGGGTTTCTTCCATGCTAGTGCTTACTGTTTGACGGCCAAAGTTGCTTTGCTTAAATCCAATTAAATGTTGGGTTTGTGCTCTCTTTGGCTTCTTTGCTCTTTTAAATGGGATCGAAGCCTTGACAGTAATAAAGAATGGTGTGAATTAATTGTTTGTCCATGGATCAGGTAGTATAGTGAAAAAGCAGGATCTTTGATGGAATATCACTACCTTGTTTAATTACTGGGATGATCTGAAGAAGGAATTGAAGTACAGTCTGGAATGTCTTCTTTCCATAATGACATGCTCCACATCACTCCAGACTGGACATTTTATAGACGCTAAAGCGGAGTCTGGGGAAACTTGGTTATCCCAGTAGACTGATTAAGTGCCATTGTATTTCTTTATAAAACTCTTTGCTCTTATCTGCAGGTGAACACAGCCATGCATGAAGCCAAGCTGGTGGAGGAGTGTGATGAATTGGTGGAGATAATTCGCCAGAGGAAACAGGTCATTGCTGTCAAGA
The DNA here is from genome assembly GCA_038088235.1 of Zacco platypus. Lineage (NCBI taxonomy): Eukaryota > Metazoa > Chordata > Actinopteri > Cypriniformes > Xenocyprididae > Zacco > Zacco platypus. The sequence goes on from CM076079.1 coordinate 4,932,852, forward strand.
TCAAAGAATCCAAGGTACAGTTTCTCTCTATTTGCACCACCGAGACAGATTAGGGCGGCCAGAATTGTAATTTCAAGTCAGACTTGTATCTCGCACTTGGGTCATATTTAGGAAGGTTTTCGATTTGCTTTTCAATTTATAAATATCAAGGTGGAAGTTAACTTTTTAGCTTCTTTCATTTTCACCTAAAAATGGAAATTTCATCATGTAATCAGACTCCTGTGATTCAAGAAGATCTTTTGAAAACTGTTTTTGTCCATATAATGAACAGAGTTGTTTTGTACCCTTTGACTTTCATTATATGGACAGAAACAGTTGAAACATTCCTCCAAGCATCATCTTTTATGTTCTGCAGAAGAACAAAACTTAACCAGGTTTGAAGCAACATCAGAATAAGTAAATAATAATGACAGATCCTTTAAGACATACACATGGCAGAGAAACAGATTTTCAGAACTCAAGCCTTCACTCTGTTACAGAAACCTGCTTGAATTTGATTCTCGACAATATGTCACACGGCGCACAAAAACAGAGCTGGCATTTCTAACGCGTCTTTCAGAACGTGCCACTCCCCCTGTAATAGAAAGAGAGAGACTGTCAGGCTCTGTTGGACCCTACGCTGTTCGGAGAGAGAGGTGATGTGTCGCCTGATGACAAGATGGAGAAAAAGCTGGGGAAATCACAGCATGTTTTCCCTGCGTGAATTAAAAACTCCCCTTTTTAATCTCTTCTGGGCGTATGTTAAGGTTAAGCTGGTGGAGATAATGAGTAATAATGTGGCTGTGAGGACATCAGGTAGGGCTGTAGGACACTTGTCAGAAAGTCCACAGGCCAAAGTTAGGTGACCGTTGAGTGAGGGTGCAGTGAAGTGTAAAGATACTTCTTGAACAGGATTGTTGAAGTTATGACAGGAAGCTTGGCTGGTTGAAGCGGACTCTGGCCATGTGGCTTCACTTAAGAAGCTTTGCTTGTGTAACAGAAACCGGGCTTAATCTTTTCCAGTGAAAACATAGACACCAGGCCAGCACACTGGACAGCACTGTTCTCCTCTGGGACACTAAAGAATAGACACTCACCAATATAACTAATGCTAAGCGAAAGGATTTTTTATTTTTTATTTTACAAGGGCCTAAATTAAAATAAGTGTAAACAATGAAATGTTAATCTGCATTAATTATGAAAAAAATGGGGGTTTTATAGTTTCGCATTGCACTTATAACCTAAACTAAAGCAAACAACTGGTGACTAAGTGCATAATAGAGATTTTATTGTGAATAATTGGTGTTTTTAATCACAGTGCAAACTCTTAAGGACGTCTACAAGACAAAGTTTAATATATATTTAAATGGGATTTTAAAGTATTTTTTCATTACACTGATGATTTTTTTAAAAAAAATAATAATATTTTTATTCAGCAACGGCACATTAAATTGATTAAAAGTGACATTAAAGATATTTATAATGTTACACAATATTTTAACAAAAAAATAGGTAGCACAACTGTTTTCAGCATTGATAATAAGAAATAATAAGAAATACATACATATTTTACATACATATACATATATGTTTATATATATATATATATATATATATATACATATATGTTTATATATATATATATATATATATATATATATATATATATATATATATATATATGTATGAGTGTGTGTGTATATGTCTATTTTTTCTTAAGCATATTATTTTACTTCACACTACAGTAGGAACATTACAAAACTTTTGTCCTAATTTCTTCTCTTGTCAGAAGATAAACCCTTGAGCTTTTATTTTGGCGGAAAACTGCAGTTGAGCTTTTATTTACAAACTCGTCAAATCACAAATCCCCGTAATCATCTGCCCACAAAAATGTTGGAAATATTGCAAGTGTGAAAATAATGCGTAACACCCAACACATGCAGAAATGGAGTTCAGTGTATTCAGTTCAGCAGGACTGAAGAGTCAGATTTTGTGCTCCAGTTCATCTGTGTGCAGTGTATGTAGTGTTTTGTGTTTGACAGTGAGCAGGCAGTGCACAGGCACTTTAACTTGACAGCCTGTACTCACACTCTTATCAAGTGGGGATTTGAGCCGTGAGACAGCCTGTGGTTCTCTGTTTTTAGGTAATGTGATGTGAGAGTCCCAGACAAATGCAGTAATCTCTATCAGAAGTGTCTACGTAAGGCCTTCAGTGATGCACTCTCGCGCAGCAGCCCCGAGTTGACATGCACAGCCTGCAACATGAGATTATGTCTGGCCTTTTGCAAACATCAGTAATGCAGCTCCAGCACAAAGTGCCTGTATCTCTAGTATTAAGGAGGCTTTTTGAATCATAAACCCAGATGCAAAGTGTCTGTAAGATTTGATCTGAGGCTTTGGCTGTTCGGGCTGGTTCGTTTTTGAATGATTTTCTATTTATTTTTCTGACGCAGTCCAATTTCTTCAATGCCGTCCAGAAATTCCGAAACTTTTTGGCTGTAAACCATCTGATCAAAGTAAATCATTTGAAGCTGTTTTTAAGAAACGGGGTCAGATTCGGATTTGATCTAATGCAATCCACTGCGGCAGAGCGTCGTTATTTTCTCTCCTTGTTTCTTGATTTATCTGAACGCTTCTGATGATTCTTTCCTGTCAAACGTCCCATTCCTCTATTGAATTACTCTGTGGCATAGGCTAGATCCTGCTTAACCGATTTAACTGGCTTATTGAGGAAGCATAGCTAATGTCTCTCATTCCTTTGCAAAATATAACGCATACGCACATGAAACATGCGGTTATGTGAAGTAAAGCTAATTCATACTGAATCTGTGGTCAGGTGATGTGGGCGGCATGAGCAAAATCTTCTTTCATGCTATGAGTATTTTATATTATGGCTAAGCTATATATAAGATTGTTGGAAATTCTCGTATTTTTTCCTGTTAATTCAACTCGGTATGTTTCTTATTTAAGCATTGGATGCAGTAATGCCTATTTTTGGATAATCTAGTGAATTATATACTTTGTAGTTCAAATGCACATCATCCAATTTGATTTTCTGTATTGAATCTTGATAGACACAAAGAAATATTGTTCTTATACACTACCATTAAAAAGTTTGAACCCAGTCATTTTTATTATTTTTTTTAAATAATAATACTTTTTGTCAGCAATGATGCATTCAATTCATCAAAAGTAACTGTAAAAACATGAAAAAATCTACTTAAAATAGAAAAAAAAATGGTTATTTAAAACTACAAAAAATACATCAATTTCCACAAGGAGCACAAATGTTATCAACATTGATAATGATAAATGTTTTCATAAGCATCAAATCAGCAATGATTTCAAATTCAAGACACTTAAATGACACTTGCATTTTTTCAAAAACATTAAAAAAATATATAACCAACCCAAACTTGTTAATGGTGCTAAAACTTTATGATACAGTAAATCTAGATCAGAGCAAACAAAGCACTTTAAAACTCTTCAGTCAGAAAGGAAAACTTTAGTCAAATTCCAATTGGATAAGCTTTATTTTTTGCTGAAATAAGCTCACTTGTGACTACACATCAGTTCAATTCTATATTAATGCAGAAAGATGATTTTTATACAAGAAGGACAGGAGAAATCTGAGAAGCTATCCTGCCAGACACTAGACGTTTTAAACATTTAAAGCTATTTCAGCATTAAATGAGATTCTTTGCACAGCTGTCTGGATTTGGCAATGCGCTTTTCTTGATAACATCTCTGAGACTTTGTGTAATTGATTTGGCTCACGAATTTTTTACAGGCATCCAATAAAGCATGAAATATGCATTCGATTTTTCTTTTTCTTCAACAGTGCTAATTCAGCGTCTATATGAGTCTGTTAAAAGTGTTCTGTGATTTTTAAGAATTAAAGAATTAGAATCCATCACTTTATTGTTGCTCTGCTGTAATTACACAAAAAGCTAACAAAGCAAAGTGATCATTTAGCTGTGATGATGAGCCAAGGGGCAATAATGAGTTTTTGAAAAAAAAAAATTATAATAATAATGAAAGCTCCATTAGGGTCCATTATTTTCTTAACATCCTGGAGAATGTAATTTGTCATATTAATAGCTTAGCAAGTTGCAATAGCAGCTCCATGCATTTATCTCTCGTGTAACAATGTGAATAGATTGTAATGGACGTGTGTGGGTGTAGGTGATGAAGCTGAGGAAGTTGGCTCAGCAGATTGCGAACTGCAGACAGTGTCTGGAGCGCTCGAGTGCCCTCATCACACAGGCCGAGCACAGCCTGAAGGAGAACGACCACGCCCGCTTCCTCCAGACGGCCAGGAATGTGGCTGAGAGGTGAGACCGCACACGTAACACCGTCACTGCCTCCGCCAGCGCTTTTTACCGCTGCCAGCGTGAAGACAACTTTCAGCTACTCTGCACATTTCCCCGTGCCGCCCCCTCCTTTCAGTTCTGTTGCTTGTGGCTTATATTTGAAATAATTCAAATTCAAATAATTCAAAGTATGCCTTCAGGACTCAATATTTAACAATATTTGTGCAGCTTCAGGTGTGGAGAAAGACTTTGTGATGTCACGCGTTTTACAAAACAGGGTCTGTGTGCGCCGACGGCAGATTGACTGCCTTCTATCAAACCTGTGCTATTATAAGCCTGATCATTACCTCATATTTGTGACTGTTTACTTAAAAACTTGTACCTAAGAAAAATGTTATCTTATTGAAATAATAATTGAATAATCATATTATATATATGTATAACATATGTACAAAAAAATGTACATGTTTTTATAAGTATAATATTGAATGATATGGCAATAATTGACATATTAACATTATATTTTATTATATACAGTATTCCAGTTTTAATATTTTTGAAAGAAGTTTCTTGTGCTCATCAGGCCTCCATTTATTTGATCCAAAATATATTTTAAAAAGTAATATTGTGAAATATTATCACAATTTAAAATAATGCATTTCTATTTTATTGTACTTTAAAATATAATTTATCTCTGTGATGGAAAGCTGAATTTTTATTAGCCATTATTCCAGTCTTCAGTCACATGATCCTTCAGAAATCATTCTAATAGGCTGATTTATTATCAATGTTGGAAACGGTTATGCTGCTTAATATTTTGTTATGACCTGTGATGCTTTTTTCTCAGATGAAAACAATATTAAATAATAAATAATAAAAAAGAATATAAAAAAAAATGTTAAACAGTACCAACATTGATAACAAATCAGCATATTAGTATGATTTCTGAAGGATCATGTGACTGAAGACTGGAATAATGGCTGATGAAAATTCAGCGCTGCATCACAGAAATAAATTATATTTTAAAGTATATTAAAATAGAAAACCAGTATTTTAAATAGTAATAATATTTCACAATATTACTGAGGTTTTTTTTTTTGATCAAATAAATGCAGGCTTGATGAGCATAAGAGACTTCTTTCAACAATATTATATATAAATTATAATATTTAAACAAGCAGTGTAAACCAAAGACTGGTCAATAGCACTTTTTTGTTGCTGTAGAATCTTTTTTTATCAAGAACTTTACAATTTCAGTGGTTTTAGTAGTTACTTCTGAAATTCTGTTATAATGGCATCCCTACAGACTGCATTGTCTTCTGTATTATTTGAATTTGCCACACACATTTCTCTGCATTTGAGTGCTGCCAGATGCTGTTTATAATTTCTGTCACATCTAGCCTTATAGCCTGTAAATAGACTGTTTTACATAGAAACATTTATAAATTAATTGCCAGTGCCTCTCTTTCCACCCAGAGTTGCCATGGCCACCGCCTCCTCCCAGGTCCTCATCCCAGACGTCAATCTGAACGAGGCCTTTGACAATTTTGCCCTTGATTTCTCCAGAGAAAAGAAAATCCTGGAAGGACTGGATTACTTGACAGGTAAAATCAGTGATGAATCTGAAACCACCTGTTTTCTGTGTATGTAGTGCAAAGTTAATGAATACATGGTGTATCTAGGATATGGCCAGAATTACATCATCCATCCTTTTTGCAGAACCAAATCAATACATCCTGTCTTGACGATTGCCTTCTTTTCCAGCACCCAACCCTCCCTCTATACGCGAAGAGCTCTGCACGGCGTCTCATGACACCATTACAGTGCACTGGACGTCTGAAGATGAATTCAGTGTCACCTCCTATGAGCTTCAGTACACCATCTACACTGGCCAGACCAACTTCATCAGTGAGTCTAAACACATGCCTTGCACAGCACAGAATCTCCCTGTTTTGCAACGAATCCCTCATTTAACTGGTTTTGCATAGGCTGAATAGGAGCATTTTGTAACTTTTATTAAAGTCCTCTTGTGGTGAATCAAGTTTTTAATGTTGTTTCTATGCCTAAGTGGTGTTTTTAATATGCTTTAAGACAAACCATGTGCAAATTCATCAGTCAAAACAATTGCTGAGTATTTTCTCCTTAAAACGGAACCAAAGACAGTCTCAAAAACGTGGTTTGAAATCGCTGGTGCTTCTGACTTCAAAAACTACCTTCTTCAACGAGTGGATCTCTGAGCTGGTGCGTGTGAGGCTAATTTGCATATTCATAATCCACGTATAGGGTGTAGTTCAAGCTATTTTGGGGTACAAAGACATTTTTTTTCAAAGAAAAAAACTTTTAAATATGTCATTTTGGTGATCAAAGATGAGTTTTAAGGGATAAAATGATTGACTACAGGGGGAGTTTAAAAACATTTATTCAGTGCAGTCAGTTCAATTATTCAGTCATTCGTTGATCAAAAACACAATAAGTGATACCACTTCAAAAAAAATTCGACTTGCATATATTTTAAAATGTATTTTATTCCTGTGATGGTAAAGTAGTGTCACATGAATCTTCAGAAATTATTCTAATATGCTGATTTTATGCTTAATAAACATTTCTGATGATTATCAATGATGAAACCAGTTGTGCTGCTTAATATTTTTGTGGAAATCATGATAATCATGTTTTCAGGATTCTTTGATGAATAGAAACAGCATTTATTTGAAATCGAATGTCACTTTTGAGCAATTTAATGTGTTCTTGCTGAATAAAAGTGTTAATTTCTATCAAAGAAAAATCTTAGACTTTTAAACAGTAGTTTACATTATTAGTTACATTTAGCGTTTAGTTCATATTTTGCATTATTTTTTTCGTGAGCTATACAACTGCTATACACCCATAAAAATTCCAAGCTTTTTTTACAGGTACATAATCTCCCATATCTTTTGTTAAATAAAAGTACAAAGTCTTGCTTTTACGTATCTGTGAAGTGAAAGAGTTGCTTAATTGCTCGAAGGCCAGTGAAGCACTCTGACAGGCATAACTTGATTGGGCTTGGACAGTAAAGAGACGGCATTTTCCTCTCTCACTCACAGACCTGCTCCTCAGTTTCCCTTCAGCCCGCTTCAGTAACAAACACGCTAGATTCATTTCAACTGCTGATAGTTTAGAAGCCCAGCAACATCCACTGAGCTACCGCAGGCTCCTTAGAGGATACAAACAAACAAACGCAGAAATGGAAAGGAATGCTTTCTTCCCAGACCTTTTTACAGAATTGCATCTTTGAATGCGGATGCCTAAATGCTTCAATTCTTAGATGCGTACGCTTCACTCCCATGAGAGGAAATGTGAGCCTTTGCTGGTGCATTTTCTCAGCCGTTGGCCAAGTCAAGGAAAGTGGCTTCAAAACATACTCCCGGCCCCCAGTGAAGATCTATCAGCTGTAGATGGATTTCCTTCTGCGAGGAGGTTCAATCACTTGTAGTTTCAAGGCATTTTTAATGGAGTAATGTTTGTATATTGTTTTTTTTTTCTCTTATTGTTATTGTTTATAATATTTGCAGGCCAGTGAAATTGATGGCTTGTTTTATGTTCCCTTAAGCAAAAGTGTATTACAGTTTTTGCAATCCATCAGTAAATGCATAATATTCAAGGGCTCAGGCTGGATAGCATGCTGGGTCTTTTTCATAACGTTTATTTATTGTGATCCGGGAGTATGTATGCCAGTAGCGTTCCTCTGACACACAAAATAACAGTCATGTGCTATGCAAAAATCTATACATTTCCCCTGAAGTGCACTCAAGTGCAATATGTGTAATTGCACAGCTGCCATGACTGGAAAGCCAACCTTTCGTGATCAATTAAATGTGCCCAGAATTAATATGCATCAGCCGAAACTCAAGCTAATAGGATAGATTAGCTGTAAATAGACTTTAAGGGATAGTTCACCCAAAGATGAAAAGTCTGTATGAGTTTCTTTATTCTGTTGAACACAAAAGAAGATATTTTAAAGAATGAGGGTAACTAAAAAGTTGATGGCACCCATTGAGTTCCACACGTAATGATGCTGAAAAATCAGCTTTACCATCACAGACCTTTAAGCACATAAAAAGGTATTATGTTTTAGAAAGCCTGTAACCATCTCGATCTTGCTAGATTTACAACAAAGACCACAGGAATTATATAGTTTTTAAACCTTTTATCAGTTATCGAGGTTGAGCCAAAAACCTAGGAACGCCAAAGTTGGTTTTCGAAATAATCTCCAATATTTAACGAACGATTCGATGGACAGCTGCGGTCCTAGAGGAAAAGTTGCTCAGAATGAGGAGTTCTACATGCTACGAAAATTGTGGGTGTGTATGGAAAAAAAATAGCTCTATAAACAATCCTTTATACACATGAAAAATGCAAATCTTTATGTATCTCGATTATATTTTTGATCAATGAATGATTGAATAATTTAATCTGAAACCACTTGAGGGTGCGTAAGTAATGACATTTTGATTTTTTTGGTCAACTATCCCTACTAAAAGCAGGAAAGCTCCATTGCTTTGTCATTTGGGAAGAGAGTCATTTGAGGTATGGTTGAAAAAGTAGCTCAGGTTTGTCTGCCGACTTTATCGTCAGCCCTGTGAAAGTGAGGGCACTGGCCTGGCATCAGCCCTGATTAGATCTGACACGAGCTAATGCTCTTTGCTCCGCTCTCATTGTGACATTGATTGATAGTGATACAAGCCTCTGGACTGGCATGCTAACCTGCAGCAAACAGTATGCAAATACCGCCGCTGTCCTTGCGGAGGAAATGGGCCACATCACCTAATCTGACGTGCGCACCTCTAGCTCAGGGATGTGTGCCGTGACTCACGGGTAGTTTATAGAAAACTGGAGAGACGTGGATGTTACGAGGGCCAACTAACATGTGGTCGAACAACTGTAAAGCTGACAGCAATGAGGTCAAACCAGTCGAACGAATGACTATATTGTGGTCATCTGATTCTGTTTGTCTGTTTGTTCATTTGATTACGCATGTCCTCACACTAGCTCAGTATGCTCTGCAACCTTGAAAAACCCAACAAATCTTGTATATGCAGTAGACAAACCCACGCAGAGGGCAGTGAGAGTGTGTGAGCTTGTACTAGTAGTCAGCGACTACACTAAAAAAACAATTTTCACTCATAAATAGCAATTACAAACGGCAAGTAACATTGAAATAAAGATGACATTTGAAGTTGAACTGAAAAAGCATTGTTTTTTACAGCGCGTATGTCAGTAATTCAGAAATTAAAATGAAAGGAATGCACAAAATAATTTATTTTTTGATCTTTTATTTACATTTGAACTTTTATCCGTTTATCTAGAGCTTCTAGATTGCACGTATTTCATATTCCATCATATTGTATTCTGGTCTGGTTATGGGTTTAGTGCTTCTGCAGACAGCTGGTGACCTTTAGCTTTCAGATATGTTTATTTAGTGTTGTTGATTGTGGAGCTCATATGATTTTGTTTTGAAACTGCGCTCAGCTCTGACATGTGAGATAAAGACCCATAAAAAGGACAAATATTAATAATAAACATTTTGTTTGCTTTTTTGAGGTCAAACTAATGTGCTTAGAAGGTCGACATGAGTATAGAAGGAAGACAGAATCAATTTATGGTTTTAGCTTCCTTACAATTTGTTGGTCCAGTACTGCAGCTTTAGGGAAATTTAGACCGTTTTTGCAATGGTTTTACACATCACTGAATCTTCCCGTCAGATTTTTTGGAATTACATTCAGCTGTTTTCACAATGTTTATGATTTAGAAAGGATGTAAATCTACTCTTGAATCTTTTCTTATTGTGAAACCACTTGAGGTGAAGTGAATTTCAAATCATGGACTGGTCAGCCAGGCATTGATTAAGTGTCATATTATGTTTGCATGATGTCGTTTGCCATGGTAAGATGGTGAATTGTGCTGCAGGGTTTCTGTTGCTTTTTAGGGCGTTATTATTTGTCAGCGGTTACTGCCAAAGCCTAAGTCTTTGTACCTTAAGATATTCATAAGCTGGGCTTTGGAGAGCTGCCCAAGAATGTGAATGTGAAATGAAGACACAGTCCACAGTGGCCACCAATGAGAAGTGGGACATTGTTGCAATGAATGTGACCGTATGTTTTTTCCAGCTCTAGTAAAATGTGTTCATGTGGATCACATGCACATACTTATTCTTAATGCAGCAGGATTAATTCTTCTTGCAATGTGTACTATTGGTATAGATGGCATCTTGCACAGTCATGGAAACACAAACGCATACACAGTAGAAGCATTAAAGGGTAGTTTAGGTTTGCGGACAGTATTGGGAGCAGCCCCGCTTCAGTCTTGTGCTTTGGCTCCCTTTCATCTGCCAACACACACACACACACACACTCACTTATACACAGTCTAGGATCCCTATTCACACTGCCAGTGACACATACCTTCATCTGCCCCTCTTTGAAGTCTCTCTCCCTCTGAATGTCAAGCAACAGCAGAGAATTTACACTGTAAGCAGCATATTGTAGTTTACTATTCTAATTCAATTCATCAAACGACAACATAAAACGCCTTTTTGTTATGGACGGGGATCAAATGCCTTTTTTTGCTCATGAAAATGCACATGCAGATGGTGGAAGCAAATGGTTAATACTTTGCATGTGTCGCTTTTTTTATCCACTGATCACTTACTTACAGATGCATATAATGTGCAAAAATGACTTTCAAAAATTGCATTGTTAGTCTCATATTCTTTAATGATAAACCTTCAAAATGATGTATGATTTGGTGGAATCTGACAAAAAATGACTGAGCTACACCTGTTTGATGTGGATAGAGTCAGCATGGTCAATTTTGTGAAACATCGAGTTAAAATTTACAAAACAAAATCACCTAGTAACCATACCTTAAAATCCTTATTCCAGTTTTTTCCATAATTCCACAATTGTTTGATTAGCATTACTGAAACAGACAGTCTATTTTTTAACACTGTACCACACAGATCTAATATAACGTCTAATACACGTTTTTTTCCCCAACAGTTAACCAAACGTTAACTTAAGACATAACAGAATAATGTTTGGATGAAAACTCACAAAAACAGATTTTTTTGAAATTCTGTGTATGTGTATATCAGGGTGCGCACTGTCTGTGTCGTCGTCTTTGCGTGCGCTTCGGATCTGTCGGTCAGCGCGAGCAAGATCGTTTTGATTACATCAGCATGAGTTCGAAAATCACATTTCCTTCTTTCAGACTGATACCGTTGAGAATTCATTATGAATATTCACATAGTTGGAATGCTGCACTTGTGCACTAAACCTGTGCTGAGGGAAGCGCCAGTAGTCCAGAAGCGAGCAGAGAAAAACTTACAAATAAAGATACTTTTAGATGTTTAATAGTTTTTTTGGAGCATTGGTATCACTAAATGAGGGCTTAACAAAATATTTTTTGTGAAAACCTCAATTTTGACCAAAACTGACATTGTTTTGCCTGTAGCTTGAAATTAGCCTGTTTGCATTCCGACTCATTTTGTCAGCACTGATCACACAAACATAACAGTGGCAAACTCTGACTTTTTTAGCCCGGGTATGCTGTCATGTCAAAACTCTGCACGGTGCAGATATGTATGTTAGATTTGTTTATTATACGCTAAACAAAACTATACCTTGTGAGATACTCAGTTGCTCACACATAGTAACACAGTAAAAAGTCCTATTAGTTTCTAATATGTTTGACCTTTTATTGAAAGTCGCCTATATTTACCTGTTGAGACATACCTTCATAATCACCTGTAAGAGCTGTGATTGTGTTGTTTGGGTCAGACGCGACACACAAAGGGTCGTTTGCAAAATATTCTGTATTTTTGTGATTCCTCTAGGTGACACTAGTGTAGCACAAACTACATAGCCTACCTCACCTTGAAACGGTACGGCGTGTCAGCTTGTGAAAGTCTCAGATCTAAACAAATAAACGCTAAGACAGGTGTAAGTTTAAATATATGCCAGAAGAAGTATATATTTTTTTAAGTAAGAATAAAATATAAGTATGACATAATAATTAGGCCTATTAGTAGCCTATTACAAATAATAAATTAATTAAACCCCATGTAAATAAATAAAAATAAATATTATTTTTTTTTTTTTAATGTGATTTTCGGAAATCGATATCTGGCGGCAGCAGCACACTTTTCCTCTTGGGCGACAGTTTACCCTGCGCCCTAAATCCTTCATAGGTCAGCAAACCAATGAGAACGCATGACATTGATGACGATCCACAACAACAGAGCATAGGCACCAAAGCTGCTGTAAGATCATCATACCCAGAACCCTCCGTCACTGGCAGATTTCAAGAAAATTACAGTGGATTTGCAAATAAATATAAGACGGACAGTTGCATACGCATTACCAACATTTTATCATGTAAGCTTTATGGTATACCTCAAACAAAGGAATGTATAGTAATTTATATTGTTAATATTAATTAGCGAGTCCACGAATGGATTGGGTATGCCGCTTATAAGGACTGCACACCACTGATATATAGATGAACGAATGAGTTGATCTGTTGGTGATGTGGATACTGAAGTTACAGTATTATGAAGTATTTGTTGATATTTGGGGAGTTAGTTCAGTGAGTAACCACTCACTTCTAATGCACCAGAGACCCGGGTTCAATCCCCACCAACTTCTCACGTGTAAGTCGCTTTGGATAAAAGCATCTGCCAAATGAATAAATGTAAATGTACTGTAATGCCATACCTTGAGTGGCAATGGCAGTGGTTTTAATGGAAATGTTGAAGTTTCCTAAGGGCATTCTGGGCAAATGGTTCACCATAAGAAACTAGCTTGGGGGGGCATCTCTGTTTGCCTGAGGCAAACATCCCAAGTATCTCTCAGAATGTGTGCTATATATGGGTTTTCACATCAAACGGTAATAGACATGCCACGAATAATGAACTTCATATGTACCATTCCCTTTTTATAATCTCAATGTCTTCAAACATTTATTTGCACGTGGTAATTATTGCACTGTTCTTTTCTGTTGGCACAGTCCTGAACTGAAAAATTGCCCAACATCTGTCCTTAATGTTATGCTCTTTCTCTTGTCTTGCAGGTCTGTATAACTCTGTAGATAGCTGGATGATCGTGCCCAATATCAAGCAGAATCACTACACAGTCCACGGCCTGCAGAGCGGCACCCGTTACATCTTTTTCGTCAAGGCTATCAACCAGGCTGGCAGCAGAAACAGTGAACCGGCCCGCCTCAAAACCAACAGTAAGTCCAGTCCTCATGAGCTGTGCAAAGCATGGATCAATAAACCTCATGCTAGTGGTCAATCGATATGGCCTTTTCAATATCGAGTAGCGAGTAGTATGAATTTTATATATTTCCAAAATGAACATTTATTTCATGCAATATTTGCCCTACATTTAATCAGAAATATATAGCGCTGCAGGGATGACGTGTTTTTGTAGGCCACCCAGAAGTTATCGTCACCCTGACTCCATGGCACTCGAGACTCGAGAATTTAATTCACGCACTCTCGTGTTGTTTTCACGCGTCTCACAAGCATTCGTGTTCACTACAGTGTGCACGTCATTGTAAATCTGTTCATCATATAAAGCCATCGTGTCTCTTGGATTTGGATTAGAACACTCAACTGATTATTTTTACGATGCCTTTATGACATTTTTTTGGATCCTTTTTTTGGAAGTTTTAGAGGAATGGACTAGGTTTCATAAAAATCTTTATTTCTCTTTGGAAGTTGAACGAAAATCTTAAAGGTTTTATACGACATGAGGGTGAGTACATGATTTTTGGGTGAATTATACCTTATACATACAATTAGCTGAGCCTTGGATAAAACTAACTCTATATCGTTTGCATCAACGATACGTATCACAGCCAGGAGTGTGTTTAGGTTAAATCTCCAGGAGGGGCATCCATGATCGCTTTAGTTTTTTGTAGTGAGTATACAGTAATTTTCCCTTCCCACCACCACACTCACTATGTATTACAGTATTCATCTACATGTAATTGAGAGCATTGACTGCTTATGTGTGTGTTCTCAACATGTCAATGTATTATAAGCATCACTTTAATAGCCAATGAAATTAACCGCTGGAGAGACTGGACTGATTTTCTACTGTTTAGTGTCAATCATATGAATTCGGTTCCTGGAGCATAAGTTGTCAGCTGGCAATTTTCAATGCACATTTAAGAGTGCAAGTTCAGCTATTATTAATGGAAAGGAATGGAGGTTTGTCACAATATCACCCTGTTTGTTTTCTGTTTTGCACCATTTCCTGCCAGTCTGTCATCATAGTTATGCATTTCGATTCAATATCAGTAATTTTGGATCTACTGTATATCAGGTACAGTGCATGAAAAATTTTCTCAAGAAAAAATAAATGCTAATGCTGCAAAATATACACGGGAGTCAGTTGGTACTACATTAATATGAATGTTAAAATGAACTGATTTGAATACAAACATTAATTATACATAGGGAATTTTTTTTATAATAATAAAGTTTGAATAGGCCTACTAAGTTCAAAATGATTTCTACTCCAATTAGTTGGTTTTTTTGTAATATAAACATTTAAATGGTGGCTGCCAACTTTTATTCAACAGATTTAATTTTTTTTTGCATAGATTTATGCAACAGATTTATTCAAAATTGCTTTATATAGGCTACTGAAGAACATATTATAAATAATATGCAATATGGTACACATTTTTAGCTAATGCTCCTCTCAAGAGTTAATTTTTAGTATACAGAAATGCTATCCCAGTGGGTATACGGCATATACGTGAGAATCACGTAGATTACACCACCGGGACGTCCCCTTCGGGAAAAATGTGCTTTGCGTGGTGGGTAAACACGCTACTGATCACAGCATTTTTATATCGTGTACCTCTACTCTATATATTCCTAAAAGGAGCATTTATTGTACACAATATGTACTTAAGATTTGCCAAAAAGTAATAAATCAGGCCAAACACACCAGTCAGCACCTTTTAGGTGATATATCCAGAGTCCTAGTAGATATGGTGCTCGTACATCTGCAGCTCTGTCATACTCAGCTGCTCAATACCTTTATCAGTGTTCCGTCTGTGGCACCTGAGCATGCAAATAATGGAAACCATCAGTGGGTTTAGTGTCAAACCTCTGTGTATGTGTGAGAGAGAGAGAGAGATCTGGGAAAGCCCAGGTCCCTCACCTAAGCTGTCAGACGTTAGGCTTCTCATGGCGAGGAACTCAATCAAGATACAGGGCACCAGGTGACAGCATTCAAATGGGTTATTGCATCAGAGTCTCTCAGCGGCCTTGTGGAGGATTGGAGAGAGAAACACAGGAATCTGTGGAGGAAACGGCAAACATTCCTCTCTCTCTTCTTCCTCTTCTGCTACTTTCTCAAGCTTCGGTGAGAATACCGCAGCTGCATCTCTCTCTCTCTCTCTCTCTGTTTTTTTCCTTCACTCACCACCCACAGGTCTTTTTTGTTACTGTAATAATGCTGTTTTTAGACAGCGGTGCCATTAAATGTCATTTTCCCCCAGACACACACAAAGCTCCGGTGTCTGTATTGTGCTGTGAAAGCCTGTCCTATGAAAATGTAGGAAAGCGTATATATGTTTCTCTACAGTTCACTGATATTTAGACTCAAAATCTAAGCCCTTTCAAATGTTTTTGTGTTGTTTTTGAGTTTCAATGAGAGAATGACTTTTTCCCATAATCCATAGGATCAACTAAACTGAAGTTGTATGTTTTGTTATGATCGCTTGTTTTCTAACTTGGCACATTAATTGCTCATAGAACTTACTTAAAACTATCATTCAACAGTTTTGTGTTGATAATATTTTTTTAAACAATATTATATAATATAATATTCAAAAGAAAGAAATCTCTTATTCTTTCCAAGGTGGCATTTATTTGGTCAAAAATACAGTCGAACAGTAATACTGTGAAATATTCTTACAGTTTTAAAAAAATTATTCCTATTTTAATATATTTTTAAAATATAACTTCTGCTATCAAAGCTGAATTTTCAGCATCATTACTCCAGTCTTCAGTGTCACATGATCCTTCAGAAATCCTTCTAATATGCTGATTTGCTACTCAAGAAACATTTCTTGCTATTAACAATGTTGAAACTAATTGTGCTTCTTAATATTTTTGTGGAAACTATGATACATTTTTTACAGTATTCTTTGATGAATAGAAAATTGACAATAGAAATCTTTTGTAAAATTATAAATGTATATAATGTTACTTTTGATCAATTTTAATACATCATTGCAGAATAAAATGATTAATTCCTTTAAAAAAAAAAAAAAAAAAAAAGTTATACTAGTACCAAACTTTTGAACAGTATGTGATACTTAGATAATGCTACAATTGGGAAATGTGCAGCAGAGATTAAGCTCTATTTTTCTTCTAAATGCTTTGGGGAAACCTAGCCAAAGTATAACTTTCTCTCTTTGTGCTACGGTTGCATTGAAATTCAAAGTAGGAAATCTAAGGCTTGCTGTTTATTGTATTCACCAGAGAAGACATTTTAACCCTTGCATCATCAAAGAAAGTCTTTTGCTACAGCTGTGCCTTTTTCCCATCTGACCACATAAAAAAAAAAGGAATCTGACTTTGGGCCAATTCTATGTTTCACATTTTCTCTGGCACACGCATACTTGCCATGCCTACTCGACCGTGGAAGTCCAGACACCTCCCCCCATCTCAAGAGAAATGCTATTTAAAGACATTTACATAATCACTTCCTGTTTGATTCCAGAATCCAGAGCGAGAGCGTGCTCTACCCCCAGTTGAATCCTAGACCTCATGCTTTATCATCTCCAATTAATTTCTCAGAAGCCTTTAAGTGGCGACTGTAATTTGCAATGGCAGAATAGACGTTGAAGTGATCGTATCACAGGGCCGCTCAATTTTGATATGTACAAGGGCCAAGAGTAGTTTTATATCAATTCAAGTCAAATTTATTTGTTCAGTGCTTTTCACAATACACATTGTCTCACAGCAGCTTTACAGAAAATCGTAGATGTAATATCTTAATATCTTTTTGCCTTATAGTCACATTTAGCAGATTAAAGCTGGGTGAAAATATAGTTTTTGCATCGATACAAGCAATCAAGCGGTTGAGATGTACAAAATATGTCACCCTACACAAGTATGCATTTACATATATATCCTTTATATACCTCTATATACAACTTTATGTAAAGAGCTGGTCGATAATAGTTTGTGACAATGTATAAAAACAAGCAGCTGAGATTTGCTATACAATATATATCACAGTAACAGTACATATATTTAGCTGGAAACCGTTTTATATATTAAACCATGTTGATAATAATCCAGTTACTACATTAAATTAATTTATTATATATGTTTTTACATATTAGGTCTGTCAAACAATGGCTAATTATGTACCAACAGTGTTTGTTAAACCTCTTAAAGTGAATTGTGGGTTAATCTGGAGCAAAGACGAAGTGACTAACTTCCAAAAACACATAAAAATACAGATGAAACCTTGATACTTGCTAAAATATATATATATATATATATATATATATATATATATATATTAGTAATATTATGACAGCTACAAATAAAGCCACAATCATCCTGCAGAGCTGTAGTCGATCCATCCTGACTGATAACCTCTGTGAGCGGAACAGACAGTTACACGCGGACCAATGAGAGGAGAGTTTACTCAATTTTGGTCCATTTAGAAATATTGAACCAAGAAGAAATCGCAACATTGTAACATTGTGCAACAAAATAATTACATATATATTATTTTATTCAATTGATTATTAAGAATTTTATGGACATAGACCAAAAGAAAACCTGAGAAATCCAGTAAACTGAGAGAATAGATGCGGTGGAAAACTGTGTCCATCCACTGCAGTCACCCTTCCTCTTTATTTACCATCCCTGCTCCTGCTTCTCCATCCCCCAGTCCATCAGCAGGGTCTACGTGACTGTTCCTGAAGCGCAGCCAGGCTTGCAGAGCTAGAACTGGAAGACATCAAATGGCTCTTTGCAGGTTGTGTTGAAATCAAAGTTTGATTTTTCCAGCAGAACTTTGGATGAGATAATATGTTCAAAAGAAATTGCTGAGATCAATAATACAGGCAGCAGTGGGGGTCTGCACACAAACTCAAGTCTGGACACTCGGTTTTACACTTTTTCATTCCCACTGATCTATTTTTTATTCCTCAAATGGACCCTCTTTCTTCTTGTGTTCTCTCTTCTGCTTTGGCTGCATTGTTTATCACAGTATATCAGCAATCCAGATTTATTGTTCTTTATCGGAACAAGTGTTTCCTTGTGTCTCAAAGAAATTTGATGATTTTAATGAAAAAAAAAAACATAAACTATTTAAAATAAAGACAAAATGTATTGTAAAACTTTCTGCAGACCTGTTCATAGTTAATGCGATGAACTACATCTGTGGTTGCTTTGATTGAAGACCTTTCTGAACTTGAGCAGAACTGATTCAGTGTATGTCAAAATGTCATTCTTATATTTCTGATGTTTAAATGTCCATATACGTTCTGTGACCACTGTATTTAGCATCTGTACACTGATGGACAATGGTCCGTTTCGATGGACATTTCATGTAGTGTTCAAATGTGCTTTAAGACTGAGACTTAGTTAAGATGTGGCCGCATTTGCCGCTTTTGTGTGAATTTTCATGAGAAAATTCAAGGCATTTCAATAGGAATCCATATGATCAGGAATTTCGTGTGGGGGAAAAAAAAACTGGTTCAAACTAGAATGAATTTGGAATGGCATTTTTAGGTTTTTTGTCTATCATTCTAGAGAGCTGATAGATCATGTAAACTGAAAAATGAAGGTATACGAAACAAAGTACAACTGAAGTTGATGTTGAAGTCATTGCTCACAAGTAAAATTTTCATATGACCTTTGAGAATGCCAGGATATTTTAAGCAAAATGTAACATTCTGGTAATTTCTTTTTTTTTACTTCATTATGCAAAATAACAAGTGACAGCTCAGGTTCTGTTTTTCTGGGAGACTTTAATGTCATGCTTACTCTGCTATGTGAAGGTAGAATTTTGAATGACAGAAACACTAAATAAGCATGTGTGTGTGTGTGTGTGTGTGTGTGTCAAATCACACTGTGTTCCTATAGGAGGACTCTCCTGTTTAATCAGAACTGCCATGGCTGGTGACCGTACATAAAGCCAATATGAGAAATATCACATGACAAGCAGCCCCAAGGGCAGCCATGTTTATTTGCTGTTAAAAGATCTCTGAAAAATATTTACTCATCCTGCACAGCATAGACATCACTCAAGCTGTCAGCAGTCACCCCTCCCCTGCAGAGAGCACTCCAGAGCAGCCCGGCTCAAGAGCAGGAGCCCAGCCAACACGACAAAAAAAAGTTGAATATATATGTTTTCCTATAGAAATTTAGTATTGACTTGGTGTGTGCCAAACCTTCAGAAAACTTTTTACTATTTCAATATTTATCTATCTATCTATCTATCTATCTATCTATCTATCTATCTATCATATATATATATATATATATATATATATATATATATATATATATATATACATATATATTATATAAAAGATTATATATATATATATATATATATATATATATTTATATATATATATAACGACTTTACTTAAAATAACAAGATTTGAAAACTCATTAGCAGATTAAAAATAGACTATGTATTCTAAGCAAGTTGAAAGTTGTTTAATACTAGATATTTCACCAAAATGTGCTCTGAAGTGAAAACTATCTTATTTACTGTTCTCAAAAATGCTACAGTACAGTCCTTTACGTCGTGGCTCAGCTGACACTGTAAATTATGTTGTTGTCATTGTGAAATACACATTTTAGTGCATTACAAATAAACCTTTGAATATATATGACACAGGCGTCAGAGTCTGACAGCAGCTGTCATAAATCTAGTTCACTTCTAGACTAGTGCTTCTCATTTTTGTTCGTGCAGCTCTAGAATTTAAAGTATGTGCAAAAAAAAAATCAAATGTTCAGTATAATTTCCAGTAATTTAAGTATATGAAAGTATGTTTAAGTACTCGTTTTTAAATAGAAATGACATCATGAAGACCTTTGTTCTGACACCTGCACTGTACAATTATACCATTTTACTCCTTTTTGTCTTAAAAGATTCATCAGTTTTATATAGTAGGCAATAAGCATTTCATGGGATTCTCGCTTGTAGCCTTGTGTCTGTGTGTGTGTGTGTGTGTGTGTGTGTACATCTGCATTGCTTTTCCTAGTGCCCTCAAACACATGCTGTAAAATGGGTTGACTGCACGAGTGTTGAGAATGGCTGCGCTCACAGCGATAAGCAGTTCAAAGACAAGAGCGTGTTAATGTAATTGGCTTCCAGCAGCACGTTGCCAGAACCTTTCGTATCTGGGCGCAGTAAACCTCAGTCTGGGTTGAGATGATTGGTTTGTGGGCAAGGACGGAGCACAGCTGATTGTTTTCCCTGCATTGTCAGTCATTACGCTGGGGATGGGAAGATTTAGACGTGCCAAAGTTAAATGTCGGGTCTGCGGGGTCACCTCTGTTTTTCAAGAAATATAAAAGTCACTTAGCTGACTTCATTTAACATTTGATTCTCTCTGTCTTTAACTCTCGCGCACACACAGTGCCTTTTATCACATCCGCTCATCTCTTACTGTAATTAACCAGAAGAGCTAGAACTGACATTTAACAAATTGCATGAATTGGGAAATTCCAGCAGACCAGTGAGAGTTTCTCCTCAGGTCACTAAACTCATTCCACTGGCTCTTATTAAATGGTCATGTTGTATCTCACCTATCTCTATCCTCTCTGCTCCTCAGGTCAGCCTTTCAAACTGGACCCCAAAACGGCCCATAAGAAGCTGCGCCTCTCCAATGACTGTCTGACCATGGAGAAGGATGAAAGCTCCCTAAAGAAGAGTCACACTCCGGAACGCTTCAGTGGAACCGGATCCTACGGTGCCGCTGGCAACGTCTTCATTGACAGTGGCTGCCATTACTGGGAAGTTTTACTGGGAGCCTCCACATGGTTAGTGATTTCTGATTTATGTTATGTTTATGTTATCAACATGATGTCAAAATGCCCATATAGGCAAGTATCCCTGTAACACATAGTCTGTTATGTCTTCAGTGACCGTAAACAAAAAGCCTGTGTAACGGTATGTTGGATACGTGCAGCTCTTAAAGTGACAGCAGCCTAATAAACCTACTGCTGTCTTTGTTTTCAATGTTAATCTGACAACAAATGACAAATAGAAAATCACTCACTGCTCTTGACTGGTTGAGCCCTGCTGGAGCAGCTCTAAATATTCACTGTGCTATTAAATTAAAGATACAATATGATAGAGCAATAATATGGACAGTGGAAGCATTCTGGAAAACAAATGTTATCAGTGGATCCCTATTAAAAACTTTTTATTCTAAAAGGCACAATATGTTTTTTGTTTTTTTTATTAAAATATCCCAAAACCACAAGCACAGTGTTATATATTTCGTTCAGCTGTGTACTTACATTATCCTAAACATTTCCAAAAATTTGTAAATTCAGAGAAATTCACAATTTTAAATAGTTCCCGTCCCTCTCTTGTCACTTGAGCCTGTCAATGATGTAATATCTGCGTTATCCCTGGTTTCCGCTTGTACTGCACAGTAACCATGGAAACAGACACGGACAGCTGCGTAACATCTAACGGCGCTGCTGTTGTTTCGTTCAAACATTATGGACCATGGCAAGCAAACTTTGGGACAAAAGGAGGAATAAAACAATGATCAATATATCGACGAGAAGTTTCCGAGATGGTGAGAGCGTTAAACTCTGACTTGACAGAGACGGCGCTCTCGCATGTTATTAGACGAAGTAAACTAATGAAGGCTACATAAGACTAATCAATGTTATATAACACAACACGACGAAGTGTAAGAATATCATCAGTATGATATTCTAATGTTGATCTAGCTTACTGTTAAGTCTCATACGGACAACAAACTAATACAGAGAATAATATTACAGCTTTCAACACACTCAAATACAGTTTAGTATGATAGTGTAACGTTAGACCAAGTGAAACAGCGCTGCGTTACCTCACAATTTAATTCATCAAATAAACTGACCTGTATGAGTAGTACTTCAGCACTTGCGAGTAGTTCGGTAGAATTAAATGTCCTCGCTCCTTTATCCCCCGGACTCCCGTGTGCCACTGATATCTGTCTCTCATTAGCAATCACGTCCGCGATTCTCGGCCATGCCGTTTCATACCAAAAAACATGCCTTCACTCATCCATAAACATTATTTCCCCATAAACATTATTAGATCAATCGGCATGACAAGTTCCATGTTCCACTCATTCACTGCGTCACCAAGCTATGTCTTTGTTATTGTTTTGAAGAGTTTAGCGACCCCAAGCGGCGGGAAAAAAAAAACATAATTGCCTTTAAGGCACCAAGTGAGCCAGGACACACACCCTAAAAAAGTGTATCAAATGACAACATTGTACGTCTATTTCCCCTTCAGGTACGCGCTTGGTGTGGCCTACAAGTCAGCACCTAAAAACGAATGGAGCGGTAAAAACTCATCGTCATGGGTTTTCTCACGCTGCAACAACAACTTCCTGGTGCGGCACAACAACAAGGAGTCCATCGTCGAGGCTTCGCTTCAGCTGCGCAGGGTGGGAGTGCTGCTGGACTACGACAACAACGCGCTGTCCTTCTACGACGCCATGAACTCCCAGCACATATACACTTTTGACGTTTCCTTCCTGCTTCCGGTGGCACCAACCTTCATGATCTGGAACAAATCGTTGATGATCATGTCAGGGCTGCCCGTGCCTGACTTCGTGGACTGCAGCGAGCAGCAAGAGGGCATCTGTCGCCAGCAGGATTCGCCCTATGTGTCTGGAATGAAGAGCTGCCACTGAGGCATCATGGGAGCTGATTATTTCAGAAGGTTTCCTTGCCCCTCTTCTTTCCCTGGTTTCCACAGCTAGGTTGAAGTTGGATCTTTAGTTGTTCCTGATAGTTCTGGTCACATAAACGAGCGGTTAGTGAGTGTATTATGAGCTCTCGGATTTAAACGGCTAAAATGGGGGGAATTAAATTGTAAATTATTTATGACTAAACATCAGTTTGCTTTTTGTCAGTTTTAATGTATCCCTAAAAGCACTTTTTAGAGTTGGATTTGTTGCCCTTGTGTATAAAAAGACTTGCTAACTTGAGACAGGGTTGGACTTCCTTTTGGACCGAATATAGTGGATTATTATATTAGGATGACAGATTGGTGTTTCTACTAAGGGTTGCATTTATTATCTGGTGAGTCTATAAAACTCTTTTCATATTCAGGGAGAAAAGATGATTCTTTGGTTTAAAATATGTTTAAAAGATGATGGCATGATATGTATTTCCTCTGTGATTTGTTCTCACTATCTCAGTTTCTGTTTTTTGTGAAAAGCATGAGGCACAAGTTCCCCAGGTGTTTTCAACATTTATCTTTAATAAGTGATATATGATGTGCCACAAAATCCCATCTGTGGAGGTGTTCGTCCATTGACACGCATTCAGACGCCATCAGGAACTGTATTTCGAAACCATAGTGCATATATATCACACATCCGTTCATTCAGAAATATTTGAAAGATTGCCAACAAAACATTTTGTAATGTTCGTCCAAAGCAAATACAGTTTGGTGGATTTATTTTCTCAATAGCTGTGATGAATCTTATATGATCCTCTGCAGTGTGATGTTCAGGGCTGCGATGAGGACACCCGGTTCTGGGTTCAGATAAAGACAATCACTTGTGCTAGTGCAGGCAAAAAAAATCAAGTGTGTAGCAAGAGATCTTTGCAATAGCGTGCTAAACTTGAGATATTTCCTTGAAAAAGTGGTTTGTACTTGGGAAGTATTCGTACTACTGACGCCACTGTCCTGCTGCAGTTTTTGCTTTGTGTCAGTAGGGTTTTCCTATTTGCTCTGCTGAATGTACATGATTGCTTTGGTTCTTTTTATATCTTTCTGATTGAAAGCACAGAGCATTACCATCAGATCCACTTTGAAAGCACAGGAAGTATGTGAGTCCTCCTGATACATCTTGAGAGCTTAACATCCCCTACAAAATAAAGAGGGGATTCACGAAGAACAAGTTGCGTGCACTGATAGCATCATTATATGTGTTGGATAAGGACATTTACCCAAAACACTGTCATGGTAATTCATAACTATTTTATATTTTGGCGATATTGGTGGCTAATTCATATGAATTTGTATGTTTTCGTATTTTTTCCCCATTGTAGGTTATTTTTACATTTACATTTAGTCATTTAGCAGACGCTTTTATCCAAAGCGAGTCTTTTTGAGGTGGGGTTCGACAAAAATCAAATTGTATTAATTCATACAAAATGTAAAATGGTTTTCTCATAAGATCGGATTGCATTTACCTTCACAGCGTCGATCTGTAGACTTGAAACTGGTGTCAAATCACATTAGACAAATCACAAATTACAGACATCAGATTCTTTTTCCACTTGAAGACACTATGAACGTGAACTCATGAGTTGTTTTAAAGGGATAGTTCACCCAAAAATGAAAGTTCTGTCATTAATTACTCACCATCATGTCGTTCCACACCTGTTAGACCTTCGTTCATCTTCGGAACACAAATTAAGATATTTTTGATGAAATCCGAGAGCTTTCTGACTCCTCCATACACAGCAATATAATCAACACTTTCAAGGTCCAGAAAGGTACTAAAGACATTGTTAAAACAGTCGACGTGATTGCAGTGGTTCAACCGTAATGTTATGAAGTGATGAGAATACTTTCTGTGTGCAAAAACAGAACAAAAATAACAACTTTATTAAACAACATCTTCTCTTCTGTGTCATTCTCATACGTTGTTTACATCCAGCACCTTGTGGTTCTTCGTCAGAACGGCGACTCATTATTGGCCGACTCCTGAGTCACGTGACCAGCTTTGACCAATACTGAGCCGGCATTCAGACATAAAACACGGAAGCCTACACTGTGATTACTGCGGTAAAAATGCATCCTCGTCGCTTCATAAAATTACGGTTGAGCCTCTGCAGTCACGTCGACTGTTTTAATGATGTCTTTACTACCTTTCTGGACCTTGACAGTGTCTATGGATGAGTCATATTTCATCAGAAATATCTTAATTGGTGTTCCAAAGATGAACGAATGTCTTACAGGTGTAGAACGACATGAGGGCGAGTAATTAATGACAGTTTTGGGTGAACTAACCTTTTAAAGTTGAATCTGTGGCTGAATTAATGGTGTAGTTGAGCAATAATGAACAGGCTTTTCTTAGCATTTATTATGATTTCTGGCCAATTGCAATGAAGTTCTTGAGATGGGACTGGCTCTCAAAACCATTTCCACTTGATCGTCTTGTTCTTAAATCCAGTTTGTCTTGATCTTGGGCAATAAATAAATAGATTAACATTATAATGAGAACATTTTTAGACTGAGAGTTCTACACCGCTGAAAGTGCAAACAGTATGGGAGATGTGTGACACGGCGATGTCAAATCATTGTCAGTGTGTTTCCTGTATGAATACGAACCTGAGATGTCCACTGCTGCGTCTTCCCTCCCTCTGAGTCTGTCTCAGTTCATTCGTTGTCAGTTCTGTTGTCACTGTCAATGCAGCAGCCGCAGCCGCCGCCGCCGTCACGTGTCTCGGTCTTACTTTCTGACAGTCTCGAGTGCAACCCTGCATGCTAAAAAGAGCAAGATGACATGTATTGCAGGAAGTCTTCAACATTTTCACTTATCGTTAGTGATATCCATAGGCAAAGCTTGAGGAATTGTTTGAGATTTGCTTTTTTTCAGGTCACTAATCATGTAAACGCTCAATTTCGGGCTTTTCAGAGGCTAAAAGATAAAGGTGAGAAGCTTGGAAGCAGAAATCCTGAGTCGATCTAGTTTGATCTATTTGTTCAAGTGCGATTCACCGGGTCACTGCATGACGATCCGGTCCGGCTCAAAGCATTTCCTGTGATATTCTCTGCTGTTTTATAAAAACGTTTTTTTACTGGAAATGTCCAGGAAAGATATTGTTATGGCATATCAGGTTTCCAGTTAGCTGTGCTTTTCTTTGCGTTTGACTAATTAACTAATTACATTTGTTTTCAATTGTTTTTACATTTCCGAACAAAAAAAAAAATATATATATATATCTTCTTTGATATTTCAGTCTTTATTATGTGCTCAAGCAGCTGTGTGTTCATCAACATAATGCTCCTGTTTCAATAGTTATAACTTAGCAAAAAAAAGAATGTAAATCATAGGAGGAAATATATATTATATAAAAATTGTATAATATACAAAAAAATATATATATGAACTATTGTTATTTATGTGAGTCCAAATAAAAGTCTGATCCCAAATGCGTGTTTTGTTGCATCATTGTCCTCTTTTTCAGAACATTGTGTTGTAGGAGGAGGTTAGTAATGCCAAATTGTTATGTGCCCATAAGGTTATGAGCGAGAGCAGATAGAAGGAGCCCTGCTGCACTGGCAGGGCACTCAGTGCCCACAGTCATATAATAAGGCATTGCTTATGTTCCTCAGCTGCTATATCTGGCACGAGAGAGGGTTCGACACGCAGGATGCTTGAACAAAGGTCAAGCTTTTGCAATATAAGCCTAAATAATGCAGTCATATAAATGCTTAAAACATATAATAGGCATAATATTTAATTAAGAACTTACCTACAAATCCTTTTGGGGGCCACTACATAACACCAGATGTACTCGTTGCATCTGAAGAAGAATGGCGTCTATGCTAATTTTTGTCTCTCTGCTTATCCCGAGGTTTACCAATTAACGTGATTGGCTGGATCCGGGCCGTGTCCGGGTCGGACGCGGAACCTGTGCCTGTGTGCGGCAGCAATGTGGCCCTGGGGTGTCGGCGGAGACTGTGTTAACTAGCTCATCCTTTGTGAAGACCTTACCGACTCATCAGCCAGTGGCACATATCCCAACAAACCGTCCCATACCGGCGTGATCAAAAAGATCTTAAACTAGATGGAACTAGGTTAAATATTTTGACTGTTGTGATTCCAAATCGGTTTAATGACCTGTTACTCTGCCTGAGTATCGGACAAGTGTTCACTGTTGGCCAGAGGAGAACTAGCCTGGTTTCTCCCAAGGTTTTTTTCTCCATTTGTTGGAGTTTTGGTTCCTTGCCGCTGTTTCCTTTGGCTTGCTTAAGTTGGGGACACTTGTTTGATATTCAGCAGTGTTTTTGATATGCCTGCATTGGTGCCGTTGTTTGCGAACTGAGCTGAGCCGGACGATTACGTCACTGTTTTCTCCAGTGCTGATACACATAAATTAACTAGACTAATAACTATTGATCTTTGCAACGGAATGAATCAATAATATATAGAATAAGCTGGACAATGACCCCATTTTCTTTGGGAGCTGCTGTGCAGCCAAAATTATTTGCCAATTATTAATGTAAAGCTGCTTTGCCACAATTTGCACTGTAAAAAGCGCTATATAAGTAAAGGTGACTTGACTTGACTGGGGGTCATGTGACGTGGTCATTACAGCAGAGCAATATGAGACAATTTATAGGAATTATTTTAGTTCTTTAAAACGACTTGTTCTGGTATCATGATTATGATGAATGTTAAGGTTTCAGAGAAGTGAAATTACCTTTTATTTATGTCAGTTCTGCTACAGTGCTTCAGTATCTCATCGCTGCTCTTGGTTCAGTCCTGCACTAGTACAGTCACAGCGGAGGCAGTGATTACGGTCCTCGGCGATAATGACTCTTATCACAGACTCCATGTGTGAGCATGGAAATCAGGCCCAACTTGAAGAGCTCACCCCACTGCCTGCTCTTCAGCACAACACAAGACCTTAAATTGCTTTGCCACTACGGCTGCAAAGACTCCAGATTGAAATATTCAGTATCAGTAACAGTGAATGCGTCAGAATGTCAGCAGAAAAGATTGTAGGAATGAAAGCTTCTGGCTGGCAGATTGTTGTGTTGAACGTGTGATTTGTTAAGCTGGCTGTAAAGCAGCGCAGGCTTAGCTTCACATTGATCGAGGAATAGATCTCAGGTTAATCTTGCTCTGTGTTCAGTGAGGCATTATTTTTTTGTATAGGCTTTATTCCTTTCCCTTGAAAACTCAGATGCCTACTGTTTAGTCTGCTAGAAAAAAAAAATCCTGCAAAGCCCAGCGAACACTTTCAGCATATGCAGAGCTGTGAAAAAGAAATTTTCTTCAAAAATTGCTGTAAATAAAATGTATTGCTTTTTGGTGTCTCTTCAAATAGACAACAACCATAGTTGTGTCCAGATACAATCTACTATATGACTATAAAAGTTCATTTGATTGATTCGAAAGATAAAGAAAGATTTGTCAAGAGGAAAGAGGTGTACTTTTGAATCATAGAGAGTAAAAAAGTATGACTTTTGCCTTTGAAACTTGCCTTAGAAAATGCAGTGAGCACTTTGAACTGGATAAGAATTTCATGGGAGATGTGAATCACATCAAAGCCTGAAGTCTTGTCGATCAAGCTCTTCAGTGCCTGTGATAATGAGTAACCAATAGCTAAACGTAACGTTAATTCCCACTTAGCTTCATCACCTAGTCTGCAGTTAAACACCCTTTAATTACCATCTTAATTACACAAGTAATTAGAGGATCCAGAACAACTTGTTATATCATTTGTCACCTTGTCTCTGTGATGTAAAACAACAAATTAATTCGATCTGCCTGAAAGTGCGTTTTAGCATCACTCTTATGTCACAGTGGCACTTTGTCATGAGAAATGAATATCAGAGGTGTTCTAATTATGCACGCAGGGTCAAAAGTTCTCTCAGTGACCTCGAAATGACATTTAAATGCTACAGATAAAGCCTCCAGTAGCAATAGCATGTTAGCACAACACAATAGCTGGCATATATCCAGCTCACCTGACCTTCCACTCTCTAAAATCTCTTAATTCACTAAGTTCTGTTGAACTCCAACAGCATTATTCACTGCATAAAGCTATTACGCTGGTAGCATTATTTAGTGGTGTAGTGGACTTTTCAGGCTGAATGTAATGAGCAGTAAAAGCCATCAGGCTCTGGCTGATGGCTCGTGAGCACCTGCGGCAGCTGCATCTACCTGATGACTCTCTGACACCTTCATAACATCCCCAAAACAGCCCACTTTCGTCCCATCTGTTCCACTGATAACTGTACCACCTTCAACAGCCCCCACCCCCCACCTCCACATTACCAGCTGCTGCTCAATATGAGGGAAATTTACAGAAAGAAATCAAATAGATGTGCAAAAAATTAGCTTAAAGGAACAGTTCACCTAAACGCTGAACACTGTCGTCCATCCATCTGTCTGTCCGTCCATCCATCTGTCTGTCTGTCTGTGTCCGTCTATCTATCTATCTATCTATCTATCTATCTATCTATCTATCTATCTATCTATCTATCTATCTATCTATCTATCTGTCTGTCTGTCTGTCTATCTATCTGTCTATCTATCTATCTATCTATCCATCTGTCTGTCTGTCTGTCTGTGTCCATTCGTCTGTCTGTCTGTCTATCTATCTATCTATCTATCCGTCTGTCTGTCTGTGACCATTTATCTGTCTGTCTGTCTGTCTGTCTGTCTGTCTGTCTATCTGTCTATCTGTCTATCTGTCTATCTGTCTATCTATCTATCTATCTATCTATCTATCTATCCGTCTGTCTGTCTGTGACCATTTATCTGTCTGTCTGTCTGACTATCTATCTATCTATCTGTCTGTCTGTCTGTCTGTCTGTGTCCGTTTGTCTCTGTCCGATCGTCCATCTGTCTTTCTGTGTCCGTTTATCTGTCTGTCCATCTATCTGTCTTTGTCTGTCTGTCTCTGTGTCCATTTATCTGTCTGTTCGTCTGTCTGTCCAATCATCTGTCTGTCTGTCTGTGTCCATCTATCTGTCTGTCTTTCTGTGTTCTTCCATCTGTCTGTCTGTGTCCATCTGTCTGTGCCCATCCGTCTGTTTGTCTGTCTATCAATCTATCTATCTATCTATCAGCAATAGCATAAGGCTAGATGTTTTGAATGCAACATTCCCAAGAACAGCTCCAGCCGAGAGAGACCACTGAAAACAGAGACGGCTGGTCACCCTATTAAATAGTCATTAGCATTAGCATGCATCATTGTTCACATTAAATCATAACAAAGCCATTTCTTGCTTGCACATTCAAGCTTAACTGCAGTGAACGTAAAAAATGGACAGCCTTATAATACAGTTGCCGGATGGCCTATTTTTTCGAATCATACATTATTGATCACACTTCTTCACAATATATTAATGCTATATCTTTCCAATCAGTCTTTGCACAAGAAAATGTATTACTTGGAGGTGAAGAGGAACCAGTGGAGGAATACCACCTGTCTTTTAGAAATAGCACACTGGGCCGGAGGCATGGCACCCAGCCAACTGACTGATGAAGCGGCGCTCTAAGTCCTGCGCAACGAGGATCTAAGCAGGCAGTAGATCATTACTTTCTTGGACTCAATCGAGATTAATCTCACAAGGAGCCATCAATCACACCGGTCGCCCATGTATCCCTGAGCCTCAGGGCTTTATGGTAGTGTCTGACAGAGAGTGATGGCCATGTGTTTCTGGGAGATCTCAGCACACCTCTGGAGGTACAGGACCTCTGACATACTCAAGGAACTGGGCATCGGCTTGAGCGTGTGGTCACTGATCTCCAGCTGATTGATGCTGGAATACAGCTGATATCAGCTAAGGCTGACTGATTGCTTTCTCTGGCCCTCTTGTAGGGTGAGACCATTCATTTTACGCAACCTCAACTATACTAGCATGTGACTGCAATATATTTTGTTTGTATCGACCAGTCAGATCCAGCTGAGAAGAAAAGTTGCTCCCTGTGTTGTTATTCAGACCCACAACATTGACTTTCACTTAAAAACAAAAAGAGATAACTACAGTCGTGTTCTAAATTCCAATCCCAGGGGAATCTGCGCATACTGTTATTCTGGGATCTGCGTCTCTCTACAATGCTCAGAGTAATGCTCAGTCTGTCTTTTAACTGCAGGATATCAATCACAAGGAGGTGGAGAGAGAAAAATTCACTTAACAGTGCTTTTCCCTAAGCCAACCATCAATTCCATCATTACCAATAGAGTTCAATGGAACTTCCGACCGTAGTTGACTAACTATGCTTTTGGGAGACGCACCCCAGATCGGTGTTGTTTTTGTTGACTCAAAAACTTTAAAATAAAATAACTAAGTAATAAGTTGAAGGACTAAATTTACTAAAACTAAAAGTGAAATAAAAATAAAGTTAAATAGAAATATTAAAAATACAAAAGCACATAATGAAATTGCTAAAACTTCAATTAAAATGATCATATAAAAATATTAAAATGGTAAATAATTCAAAAATAAGATTGAAGAATATATAAAATATAATAAGAACTATTAAATTACTATTATTTTATATGAAAAAATCATTTTAAATATAATTTATAATAACAAAATATACTTTATATTAAATATACATAATATTCCCCAAGAAATGAAATCAAGTTAAAATTTTATTTTAATAATTTCTCATAATAATATCAAGAATATCAATATAAGAAACTCAGTGTTGTTGTTTTTTTAGTTATTTCAATGGCCTTATTTTAAATATGACTGTAGCCAGCCATATTACTTTGTTACCAAATGCTACAGATTCTACCATATGTTTTTTCACTATATAAATAAAATGTTATTGCTATAGCTTTAATTTTTTACGTATATCGTGAAAATCAATTTCCACCACAGCAAGAAATTCACACAAAATTCAGTTTAACTCATAAAAGAGTGAACAGACCCACAGTTTAACATCCTTCTCTAATAAAATCAGTTATTATGATTATAATGTTAATGTAGACAGCGCTATTTAACCGAATTATCCAAAAACAATTCCTGAAAGTGGTGGGAGGAAATACATGCATGCTGTAGCGATGGATGCAGATAGCATAAGCCTTGGAGACGTGATCTCTTGGGTAAGAGCGATGGTAATTTGAGTGTCAGTCGATTAATGAATGAAATACAGCACCTGAGCTCTTTGATCTAGGAGCGCATGTTCAGCGTAAACACCTCTCCAAAAATACCTCCTCGTCCTTCTGGGAATGGTTTTCCTGTGTCCTCTCTAGTTTTGTCTAACCCTTTGATATTTAATCGAATCAGTCTTTCATGTGGATAAAGAAAGATTAACTACAGATTTATTCAGGGCACAGTGTTTACCTAATTAGTTCAGGCGCTCATAATAAATGGGATGAACAACCTTGATTCGTATGCTTCTAGACTTCTGCTTTGAAAGCTGTCACAGGATTCTGGAAAAAGAAGCTGGAGTAGCTTGAAGCTTATTACCGTCATGCCCCATTTTCCAGGCCATTTAGACATGAGTGTTTACAGTTGTTTACCGCTGATTAGTGCTTGTTTCAAGAGCTTAAGGGTATGACAATCCTGAATGCGGCCAACACATGATGGACTTCTGACAGGAAAGTGGCAAATTAAATTTTTATTATTGGAGTGCTTGACCAGGCAAAAGTCATTGCTATGCAATTGCAAAGGTCGTTTTAGTTACAGAATTACAGAAAATGACAGAAACTGTTTAAAATGGATGATTGTTCAGAAGTTCACCTCAGTTCATTGATAGTACTTCAAACTTTTTGAATGTTTTAGAGTACCATTTATTACATCAAAAAAATGGGGGGTATGATTTAAATTAAATTAGGCCTAGCATTATTTGAGCCAAATAACTGATGTAGCCAAACAACTGAAATTATACATCATAGTAGTCAGGGCTGGGTAGGTTACTTTTCAAATGTATTTTATTACAGATTACAAAATACATGCTTTAAAAAGTAATTTGTAACGTATTTTGTTACATTACTCAAGTTTAGTAACTTAATCTAAATACTTTAGAATACTTTAGAATACTAATAAGTGTGGAACAAACAAACAAAAAGGTAATTGCAAGTTTATATCTCCCAATTCTGACTTTATAACTTGCAATTGTGAGTTTAAATCTCGCAATTCTGAGAAAAAGAAGTCAAAATTGTGAAATGCAAACTCACAATTGTGAGGGAAAAAAACAAATTGTGAGGAAAAAGTTGCAATGACCTTTTTTACAATTATAAAATGACTCACAAACAACTATCACAAAACATGAAAACAGTCGTGGATCATCCAGGTCATGACAGGACAGTTAAGTTGACTGTTGGACAATTTTTTTTAATAAATTCAGTCATTTTGTCTTGTTCAGAACAGTACTAAATAAAAATAACAATTTTTATGATCCTCTTAAAAGTATTAAAATGTTGATGAAACTTAACTCTTTTTCAGACGGTCAGAGTCAGAGAATCACCAATTGCTGTTTAAATGACATTAAAATTCAAAGTAATCACTTTGGTAATCTAAAATACTTTTCAGATGTAACTGTAATCTGATTACCACCCATTTAAAATGTAACTGTAATGAAATACACTTACTCAAATTTTGTATTTTAAATACGTAACTAAGTTACGTGTATTTCGTTACTCCTCAACCCTGATAGTAGCCCAATAGTTCATTCTGAATCAGAAAGGCCTGACCAAACGATGATTTGAGGTTCAACTGGGAACTCAACTTGGCTCGCTTCACTACCATAGTACGATCCCAGCAAACATTGGTCCGGCGGCAACGTCATGTCCCTGCATGGCCAAAAATACTCGCGGTAGGACGGCATAAATCATAACATAAATGTAACATAGAACATTTCCTAAAAATGTGTTCAGATAAAAACAAGAAACTCTGCTTCTAACCACAGGTCGAGAGCTATCGTCAACTACACAACTTTGCGATGCTGTTTGCGAATGTTTGTTGGAACTGTGGCTTCGGGAAACAACTCGCTGCTGATAACGACGGAACTTGCGACCGTAATGATGCTTTCAGGAAATGCACTCCTGAACGATTCAACATGCTAACTCACAATCAAGTTTATGAACCTTTATGACTGACCCATTAAAAAGAACTGGTTCATAAAAATCATTTGTTTGTGAATAAAACCTCAAAGCACACACTGTTCTTCAGTAAAGAGACACTCCTACAGGCTACTCTCTAATTAAGGCCACGGCACCTCACGGAAATGCACATGGAAATTGCACAGAGTTTTCTAAATTGTTGCTAGTGGCAATTGGATTATTAGAATAAAAAAGCTGTTTTATTTCTTTTTCACATTTTTCCACCGTTATATTCAGTCTGGACCCCTATTTAGCACAAATGTCAGGTTAGGTTTAGGTGTAGGGATATGGTTTAATGAAATGGCAATGAAATCAAAATGGAAAAACCTTATTTTTTACATAACATTGCTGTGCTTATTATAGCTAAATGATTTATCCATGTATTTTTAAAACATTCATATGCCCTCATTAATCAAAAACATTAACTTCCCCTCACCTCAAAACCGTAGAGTTAGGAACGCCCTACTTCCCACGATCCAATCAATTCCAAAATATTTCTCTCATTCCAGAAGCCGTTTCACTCTGATATATGACACAATAACGAAAGCGAAACACAACTGTTTCATGCCAACTTTAAGTCTGATGTCACGCTTCACTGATCCAAGATCCAAACACTCTTCAAGATCCCAAAACCAAATAAAAACGGTGCTAGACAGTGATTTATCTTTTCTGAATCCTTTTTTGAATCGTTGAAATACTGGTGTCATTGTGAGCCTTAAATGTGTGCTAGAAATGAATAGTGCTCATTGAATTGTTATGAATTACTATGAATATGATTCAACTGAAACAGAGTAGAGGCTTGGACCCGGAAAAAGTATATAATAGTTCACTACTTATATGTTCATCGTGATTTTGCCAAGCAAGACATGTTCCCGGGTCAACATATTTTGCTGATCATGGAACAACATTCCTGCCTGAAAATCTAGTCCTAACCATATCCCCAACCCTAAACATAACCCAACCTAACTTATCCCTAAAATCAGAGGGAAATGACAGGTGAATAACACTGCTGTAGAAGCACCTAACCCTGGTTGTAAGACTAAACTTGACATCAACTGTAAACTCTCAAATCTGAATGTTGATCCAGGATCAGCAAAGATGTTCATCCATGTGAAATCCTGTTCAAAACCCTGGCATGTAACACCCACATTTCCTGATCTAATCGATTCCCAAGCCAATTAGCAGTGCTTGCTAATTAAGAGCACAAAATATTGATTGTGTGTTATAAATGTAGACAGCCTTATACTAATGCGTAAACGCGCCCCCGCTGAGCGCTCTGTAAACACAGTTTACTGCAGTCGCAATCAGCAGTGTCGAGTTCTGCCAGGTGTGTTTGTCCTCTATGTCAACCCTCTGTGCTTGTCTAGCCACATTATCCTTGAGTACTATAGAAGAGTTGTATAACATTGAGTCATTGATCAAGCGTAGGTACTTGTGGGGGTGCTAATGCCCGAACACAGCTGGAGGCTGCTGCTGTCCTTCCTGTGAGACAGCGGTGCACGTGTCTTCTCCTCAGAGCTCAGATAAGCAGGATGTTGTTGCCTTCCTCAGGCTTCGGTGGCTCTGCACCAGTCTGTTGTGTCGGTGAGCCGTGCCGTCCTTCTCTCTGGAGTCAACCGTGTCCATTGTCTCAAAACAGCTTCACATCGTTCTGGGTAGGAGTTTACAACTGACTCAAGAGGGGGATTTTTTTTGGTATTTTGATGCCCTTCAGTGAGCTTGCATTTCTTTCCAAGTACTGCACATGAAATGCCACACCTCGGTGGGATTCATCTAGAAGTATTTCTCTCTTTTAGGAGGAGATAATTATTAAAATGTTGACTGGAATAAGCATATAATAGATGCAGAGAAGCATTTACAAAATACTGTGTAAGTGATGGCATTGGAAAGTAGCAGCATGACATTTTGTTATCATTACAAACATAGTATTTTATAAAGTCCCTTTAATTCAAATGTGGCAGGTGTTTCTGAAGCAGCTCTTTAGTGAAAGAAGAAAGACCAGAATCTTTTTTGGCTGGTTGTCAAGATTACATTTCAATAACATTTCAATAAAATCAGACATGGTATCACAGCATCAAACCATGGCATCATGTATTTTTCCTCTTCAGTTCAAGTGGGCAAATAAGTAGCTAATGCAGTGTTGCACATCCTATAATAATAATTAATAATAATTCGTTCCATTTATATAGCACTTTTCTGGGTACTCAAAGCACTTTACATCTGGAAGGGGGACTCTCCTCATCCACCACCGATGTGCAGCATCCACCTGGATGATGTGACGGCAGCCATATTGCGCCAGAACGCCCACCACACACCAGCTGATTGGTGGAGAGGAGACAGAGTGATGAAGCCAATCAGTATGGGGATGATTACGAGGCCATGATGAACAGAGGCCAGTGGGCAAATTTGGCCAGGATGCGAGGGTTACACCCCTACTCTTTTTGAAGGACATACTGGGATTTTTAACGACCACAGAGAGTCAGGACCTCAGTTTAACGTCTCAACCGAAGGACGGTGCTTTTTGACAGCATAGTGTCCCCATCACTATACTGAGGTGTTAGGACCACAGCCCACAGGGTGAGCGCCCCCTGCTGGCCTCACTAACACCTCTTCCAGCAGCAACCTAGTTTTCCCAGGAGGTCTCCCATCCAGGTACTAACCAGGCTCAGCCCTGCTTAGCTTCAGTGGGCAACCAGTCTTGGGCTACGGGGTGACATGGCTGCTGGCAATGCTAATATTTTGTTGATCCTGGAGCAACATTCCTGACTAAAAATTTAGTCCTAATCCCTACCTCTAAACCTAACCCAACTCATAACTTATCCCTAAAATCACTGGTAAATACTGGTAAATAACTGATGTAGAAGCACCTAACCCTGGATGTAAGACTTGACATAAAACCTCAAATCTGATTGGTTGATTGGAATTGGTTGTTCCAGAAAATTCAACAAAGATGTACAGGAACATGTTGCACTTGGTGAAATCAGTTTCTGCTGCAGTGTTACCTTGGTAAATCCACTTTGAAATAACTAAAACTAATTTGGCTTGTGTTTCTGTTTGATAGTAACAAGTCTGCTTCGTAATGTTGGACCACTATGAAGTCAATTGCTAAAGGCTCAAACTTCATTATCTGTATTATTTCACACTGCGCTTAACCCAGGGTTATCATCATTATAAACGCTACTTTTAACCCCGGGTAAAGGAACGTTTCACACTTCCAATTTAGAAGCAGGGTTAGCACCGCTTTTTACCGGGGGATATGAAATCCTGCTCCAGAGCAGGGTTAGCACCGCTTTTGTGGTGTTATCCCCGCATTGCTGTGCCAAACTTGAAATGTGTGAAATGATAAAGTGTTAGAATGTTACAGAAAGACGCTTAGCGACAGATCACCAAACACATGCTCATATTACCTGCTTTGGACAGTCAGGTAAACACTGCTCATTGTATATACACACTAAATTCAGCTTTTGAGAGGAAAAAACAAGACAATTTGAGGGGAGAAAAGACAGTTTCATTCTTTCCTTTACAGTCCGAAATGTCCATTCAGGATAAACTCGATAACAGTCAGCAATACGAGGATGTGCAATGCTAGAGCTGTGTAAACAAGTCACTTGCTGCGTTTATCCAATCAATGACACTGACTTCTCGAATATGCAAATTAGAAGCGTTAACCCAGGGGTTAGGAATGTGCAATGTGAAACGTCAACTTATGAATACCCAGGGCTAATTGTTAACCCCAGATCAATTTTGAGCGGTGTGAAATGTGAAGCAAGATAACCCAGGAGTCCGTTTATCCGGGGTTTAGAATAACCTAGGGTTAACTATTTTAAATGTTCAAAGCCCTATTGTGTCCCAGTATATATTACTGTTTTACTAGGCCTCTGTGTCATGTTCATTTGCTGCATGAGTCATGTGTAATCTTACACACTTGTATCACACCATCCTTACACACAGTTAGCTTTGCAAGCGTATTGTGTAAATGCCTCAACAGTTTGCGCCTAACAACCGTTCATTACTAACACTTGTCCTGTGGATAAGTATAACACTGGGCTTATTTGTGTGCAGTTTTTTCTGACTGACAGCTCTTAGAATGGCACCTAACATTGAGTGATGGGCCATTTTCCCTGAGCCAGATGAAACAGATGAAACACAAAAAGGTATTGACTTCTATAATTATTTTTGGTGTAAGGCTTTTGCACTCCATATATTCTACCATATCAATGTGTTTATTTTCATAGTACAAAATGGAGTACTGATGTTATTATTACATTGCAAAGCTGTTAAAATACAAGGTTCTGTCCTGAAACCCTGATAGGTGCTTGCAATCACATCATTCTCTATTGGGAACAGCTGATTGGTGGATACCTGCTGTATCAGTAGCCAATGAGCTCGCTGCTCAACATTCAAATACTTCGTCAGCATTTGCTGTAGAATTTGCAGCACACTTTCAGAAACCCTCCACCTTCCCCAGCTCCACCTGTATAGATCTGCTACAGGTAATTCATGTACGCTATATTGTACCACGTGTCGTATACGTATTAGCATTTTGGCAGTAGCAGCAGCAAAATAAATAGCAGACGAAACATATTAGCATTGTCATTGACAGAGATAATGATTACCGAAGTACAGAACTATATTCTTATACCATTTAAATTGATGTATTTTAATGTGGGACACAATTTCAGCTTCTTAGTTTTATATTTTTTGCTTAACACAGACTTTCAAGTTTTCACAAAAATTGCCAGGCCCCCCTGCAGTACAGCTGTGGACCTCCTGTTGAAGACCCCTACATTTTCAGCTTTTATAGCTTTAGATTTTGGAGAAATATTGAAAACAATGCTGGCAACTACATATAAAGAAAGCAATTCAGAAACAAAGCCATAAATTGGTTTAGGCTTTTGCGTGGTTCAGAACTCTCTGATGTACTTTGTTTTTGAATCAAGCTGAGCTTTCAGCACAATAGACTGTGGTTTGAAATGCATCAATTTTGCGTCGTGAAGATATCACTACTCATAACTTTAAGAGATAGATACCAGTCTTAAATTTCTCTTGAAACATTTTTTCATCAACAATAATCAATTTATTTTATTTTTCATATAGATACGATAGAATTGTTTTTTTTTCTTCTTCTTGAGGCAAGTAGCTCGTGAAGTCTTTCTTGGATCCCTGCAGCTGCTCCTGAGGAAATGTGTCATGTTGAATGTACCATTATTTGTGCCTGTATGAAAAAGGTCTTAGATTAGAGATGCCTAGTGACCTGGGAATAATCCACATATGATATACTGACTGTTACACATGTCTGAACAGATTTTATTCTTCTCAATGCATCTTAGGTTCTTGCATTGTATGAACCTCATGTTGGAAACCCATAGAGGTTAGAAAATGCTGTGTATATTTAACATGGTTTTATTTATTAATTTTACATACACTAATATTCCAAAATTTAGGGTCAGTAAGAACAATATTATACTTTTATACAAGGATGCATTAAATTTATCAAAAGTGACAGTAAAGACTTGACATCTATTTCAAATAAAAGCTGTTCTTTTGAATTGTCTATTCATCAAAGAATCCTGAATAAAATATATCACAGTTTCCACAAAAAATATTAAGCAACACAACTGTTTTCAACATTGATAATAATCAGAATCGGAAATGTTTCTTGAGCAGCAAATCAGCATATTATAATGATTTTTGAAATATTTATTTTAGATAACAGTGGGGTTTGTCCATATTTGAGTGTATTTATGTATATAATTAATTCACACACACACACATACACACACACACACACACACACACACATATATATATATATATATATATATATATATATATATATATATATATATATATATATATTGTATTGTTTCTGGTCTCAACTGCCTCTGTTTTTTTCACTGTGGATTATTGGTAAATCATTAAATTATCGCCCGTTAAATCTTGAGTCTGCTCTAATCTCTGACTTGGTTGTATCAGTTTAATCAATTTCCCCCATACCCTCAAAAAGACCTCAATGTTCCAGTGTTCCAATTTGGTGATGGAAATATTCCATCACCCAAATTAATGTTTCTGTAATGCATACAACCTTAAAAATGTGTATATTTTTGCACCTCCATTAGTCTCAAGTAGTTCTAACAAACCATCCTTCTTCCTTAACTGCATTTGAAATATCCTCACTCATTGTGATTCATCTCTTTTCAGTATCAATGGAAAGATAAAAGAGTGTTTGAAGGAGAAAGAGCGGTGAAAAGAGGTTGACCTGACCTCATGCCCTGGAGGTGACTTGTTCTTTCTACCAAACGAGGGTGGCTTATATCCCAGCCTCCTGCTGTCAGCCTCTGCACTCCGTAAAAGGACAAGAACCCTTCACGCATTTACAATTAGCCAAAGCAAACAACTCTCTAATTGACAAGCCTCCACCATAAGGAGCAAGACATGCAGACTTCTCGGATCTAAGTAATCAAGATATTTGACTAATTAGATCATTTGCGCCACAGATCTCATCACACTGTTGCAGGCTGGGTAAATCACAGACAGTCATACTGAGAGAGCTTCTGAGGTCAGCTGAAATGGGTTTTAAAGGAGTTTAGATTAAGGATGTTGAGATTAAAAAGCATAAAGATGATTGCATGGGTAAAAGGTTATTTGTTAAAAGTGTCTGTCTGCTTTCCCCTCTAATCATAATTATGCAAGAGAGATCTGAAAAGGTTATGAACAATCACTCTCTGGCACATGGAAGATGCTTGCCATCATCACCCTCTTTTTTTTGATAATGGCCGATTAAACTTGAAGTACTGAACTTTATTTGCTCTCTAGACATTTATTTTGCTTTTTACTGTACCGAAATGGTGTTCACACAGCACATTCTTAGATAGCAATCTTGGAAAGAAAATCACAGTTGTCCAACAAATTCCTTCTACAGATCTTCCATTTAAACAAGAATTATCTTCAAAATCTCTGCCGTTTCCATACAGCATGGGATTCCCCCAGTGAGAACGCTTCCAAAGCCCTTCCAAAACCGCTACCACCCACTGAGAAAAACATTGGTTTTCATACCGCTGTAAAATGAGATGAGAAGTGGTCCGTGGAGAAATATGGTTTAGGACTTTAAGAATAACCATTGGAAGGGTGTCAGTTCTGCTTGTCTTTGTCATTAAATATAAAAAGCCCTTCGGTTTAAGCTTCAGTTGAAACTCTTGTATTCTCATCTTATTGATTCATAGTGACTGGTCATTGTGAGCTCTACTGTATGCTGGATCTAAATCCAGTTAGGATTTAGGAGTTAGGAACAGCTTATGATTGCAAGTGTGATGTTGCTTTTATAAAACAGTTCAACAATCAAGAAGTTAGTGTTGGAAAAAGTACATTTTAGACCAAATATTGACAGTTCTTTTGGTGATTTTCAAGGGAGTGAAATTACAACCAAAGTGATCAACATCACAATGGCTGCCGCGTCCACAAAATTGTAGGGTGCGCCATTTGTCATTTTGGATTTCAGAAGGGTGCTTGTGGCTCACATGGCCTATGAATGAAATCAAGATGTTTCATGTTCTATCCTCCTGCATTCTTTGGTGCGGGTATGACGTAAATTTGTAGGCCAAAACGCGGAAAAGAGTTAGCATTTTAGCACAGTTCCAACGTCCCAATGGGTTTTGGGTTAAATTGCTGAAATAAGGTCTGTGGTTAACACAAGCTCAAGAGACTTTCACGCTTTATTCTACGACATGAAATCAGTATTACACCATTTGTGATTTTTTAAAGCTGTTATGTGTCTAAAAAGGCTAAAAAGTGGCTAAATGGGACTACAGAGGCTGGTCGGGACATCATCACACCGAACAAGCTCAGTCCGCTTTTACAGCCTTATAATTGTGCTCTTATAAACTATTCTAACTAAAGCTTTATGGGAAAAAGTTTTGGATAAAAACTGAAAGACTTGTCGAAAGCTTAGTGACAGTGACGCTGAAGTCGTGGGACCGTGATGTAGTTCGTTTACAGCTTTAACTTTTTATTT
Source organism: Zacco platypus (assembly GCA_038088235.1). Taxonomy (NCBI): domain Eukaryota; kingdom Metazoa; phylum Chordata; class Actinopteri; order Cypriniformes; family Xenocyprididae; genus Zacco; species Zacco platypus. The sequence goes on from CM076079.1 coordinate 4,975,255, forward strand.
TTGGCGACTGCATTTAGGCTTTAAAATTCATAAAAGTTGTGTTCATGTGTGAAAATGATCTTGATGCGCAAAATGTGCAAGTATCTTAAACTTTTGCTGATCAGAGAGCTTGTTTTTTGTTATAATCCCATGAAATAATCCAATGCCTATGGAAGTTTTTCTCGAGGGAACCGGTGTGATGCTAACTGCCGTTTGGCCTACAAAGTGACCGTCATTCCTGCACAACTCCTCTCCCATGTTCATCAGATGAACACTTCAGAAGTAGTAGAAAAGTAAGCAGAAGTCATCTGGTAATGATACACATAATGCATTTCACCTGCCATATAGAAGGGAAATTTCTGAATTAATTAGAGTTTTGGAACAAATAAATTTAGTCAACTCTGAGGCAACCCGTAATGGCGTTACAAAGTTTTTTTTTTTTTTTTTAACTGTCATTGATAAATTGAATATCACACACACAACTGCCATCTGCAGTGGAAAAGTGTTAAGCTTTCAAATATCAGACCAGCTTCACTGTGAATTTTGAGTGAATCAAAAACAAACACCAAGGAAATCCTATATCCTAATAATATTGAAGAGATGCCTGAGGGATCGCAAAACTGCATTAGGCTTCTTAATGTTCCAAAACATCAAACACTCCACTTTTGAGAGGTCCAAAGTGACCTGCACCCTTTATTGTGAGATATGGATCCAGCTTCTGTGAGATACCTTCACAGTAGGATTATAGAGCAGCAACCACAATAACAGACTGGGACCAATACCCTTTAATATCACAATATTGTGCTGAGTGTTACTGGACTTCCAATAAACTGGATTAAAGGATCTGAGGGGGAAAATCGATCTTGCTCCCTGTTGCATCCAGTAATCTAACCTAGGGGTTCTTTAAATACTTTTTCCATGAGATAACTGTTACTGAAGGACAAAAAACTAACATTGAACCAGAGAACAGTCTGCATTCAGTGCATGACTTAAAATACCTATTTCAATGATAATATCCATGAAACCCCTCATGTGGTGGATTTTACCACATTGTGGCAGGGGTGTCAGAGCTATACACTCTGAAATCAATTGTATAAAGTTGGAAATTACATTCTGCCAGTTTCAGCTTACGTCTGAAAGGCATAAAGACCCTATTCACCTCTCGTCACTGGATAATCCGCTCAGGAGCACACTACAAACTCCATAAAGTGCGCTCTGTTGACACTGATCATTTACAAGGACATCTACAATAGCTCTTATTAAACTGCCCCACCGCAACCCTAAAAGTAGGCGAGAATCGAACCGAGACTCACACCTCAAGGTCTCCTTCGTGTCAGGTAATAAAGTGAAATTATGTGCCATGACACCGCTTTCTAACATGTAATTGCTTTCGACCCGCTCTCATCATTTGTGATTAACGTGTCATGCAGGTTGAGGGGAAACGTGAACCCTGTTCTCGCTCTTTACAGTAGGCGTACTTCGTCAACTTTCCACTTTACATTTCTCCGTTAATGTGAAACAGGGTGCGTCATTTAAAGAGTCACATAATGTGGTGATTTCTATGGAAGCCTGTTTATGAGAAACAATGCCACAATTGTTAGATTTTTAAATCACATTGTGGATATATAAGTCATATTGTGACATGTAAAGGCGCAATAATGAAAAACCACATATATAAAGTCACTGTGGGATATAATTTCATAATTTGGGTTTTGTGAGATTTATAGTTGTAATTGTGATATTTCGTATTGCAAGATATAAAGTCACGAAACAGGCCTATAAAATCACAATTATGAGAAAAAGTATCGTAACTGAAGGATTTAAAGTCTCATTGTGAGGTAAAATCGCTTTTGGGAGATATAAAGAGATACAAAGTAATTATGAGAAACAAAGTCCCATTTGCAAGATTTAAAGTCACATAGCGGAGAATAAAATATAGTCATAATTCAACATGTAAAATCGCACTGAACATTATAAAACAATTATAAGAAACAATATTGCACTTGCAAGGCTTAAAGTCACATTGTGTGATCGAATTATTTCTTGTATTATGAGGCGTAAACAGGCTTCTGTAGAATTCAGCTCATATTTTCTGAATGACTGAGTAACATTTAATTGAAACATATGGTTCAAAGTAGCAACACCCATTAGCCTATATATTTAACAGCTGAACTGTAGTATAAATCTGTGGTGGGCAGATTCATGTTGTACAGTCCTGATTTAAGCCGTTTAGACAGCCGTTGTCATAGTTATTTTTAACCTAGCGTTAGCTCAAGATGGTGAGATCAGGTAAAGTGCCATCAACCTTTCCCTTATAAGTGGCTTTTACTCTTCCACTAAAACAATTTGCTTTCATACACAGTCGTTGCTGATGAGTTAGATGTAATTTTCAGCACTGCTTTTAGTCCCTCTTGTCTTGGGTTAGAATAGGGCGGATTTTCACAGGGAGATGTAGTTTGTGATCTGTGCCGTCCCTGGAGATGCATCCGGAGCAGGTTGGAGTGCAGGCTACTGTCACCATCTTCCACCTCACTTCTCTAATACTCACTGGTCTCCAGTGAGGCTGTTTCACCGGAAACAATGGCACATCAATATTTCAGAGCTGTGACATGAAACAGTCAGCCTGGAGGTTATTATTGTGTGTAGTACTCCTCTTCTTGGAAGAAGGACAAAACTTGACTTGACTTTCGTGCATATTTTTTAAATGTTTTTCTTAACTTGCTTCCTGAGGTCTTGAATGAATCTAGCCAAGTGAGTTAGAGTTTTAGCGTACTGCTGGAACCAATGAATTTTCCATAAAAATATTTTCTGATAAGCAAATAAGGAATTTAAACATCCAGCTTTCAATGGAACACATGTGTGAGGAGCAGTGTGGTAATCTATGCTATCTAGCAGAGAAATCTCACACCAATGTAGGCCAGACATGTGCTGTCTATTAAAGGTCAGGGGAAACATGTTTGCCTGAGTTTCCTTCCATTCTCTCTGCAGCACTTCCTTTCTCTTTGGAATATCGTGACTGTTAAATAGCAATTTCCTGAATAAACCTGGCAAACCAATAAACATGAGGCTGTTTGCCAGACAAAAGATTATAACAATATGGCATAAGAAAAATAATAACAGATTTTTGAAGATCTGCAATAATCAGCAAACAAAGCCCATTGATATAGAGCAAAGGTTTACTATCAGTTAGCATGTCAACGTCTTGAAATATTCTTGATTTCATAATGTAGTATATATATACAGTCATGAATGAAACTCAATCACATCATTACTGCATGGCACAAGCTGATTGGTCTCTGCTGATCCTGCAGCCAATGAGATTGCTTGCTCAACATTTGAATAATCTGTTTCCTCTGAAACCCTCCACCTCCCCCAGCTCCACCTGCCAAGATCTGCTACAGTATTTATCTATTTATCCAGCAGCAGCATATCTTACATGCTCACAACATCTGTCTATCTAGCAAGTCCATACTTGCTCTGCAGCAGCAGCAATAATTAACAGCAGGGCATCAGATCTAGTCCGCCTATCATGATCCCAGCCTGTGTTCCCCTAATCCTGTGTGGACTTTTATATTATTTCCTGTTCTGCACCACGTTTTGTATTTTCTTGTTGATTAGTTCTTTGATTGTTCCCAGGTGTGTCTTGTTTGCCAGTTACCTCTAAATAGCAGTTTCTTCTTGTGATGGGAGAAACAAAGCTTTTCAAAGCTTCGACTAAATTGAACCAATCGCTTCGCAAAATGATTCTGTTTCGAAGCTTTCAAAATGCCAAACGCTGGTGACCATTGCTGGTCACAACAGTGTAAATGCAGCAGACATGCAAAAATTTTATTGAAAGTGAAATCTATCAAATGCAATTAACCAACAATCATAAGATTAAATATCAAGTGTCTTTAAAATATGTGCTCTTTTAGCAATTTTCATGGCTTGTTTTATTTGTTCCATAAATGGCTCAGCTAAAGAGGCCGATAATAGAGTATTAACTATTATAATAATGTCTAATTAAAACGTCTACAAATGTATAAAACTGATCAAAAATCAGGCAAAACCCTATAATTGTTCGCCGCTGGGGGGGCGATCTCAGTAAATCCGCATGATTCATGGTTTCAGAGATCAACGGTGAAACGTTTCGAAACAGTTATGACGTAACGAAGCCTCGTTTACTGAAATCACCTAACTTTGGCAGTTTGATACACGCTCCAAACCACTGATTCGAACTAAAAGATTTGTTAAGGTTTCGCAGCTTCATGAAGCAGTGTTTCGAAATCGCCGTCAGTAGTTTCTTGTGTTTCTGGTCGAGTCATGTTCCTACTTGGATGTATGTTTGGTACACTCGTTGTGTTCCTGGTTCCCTGGTCTTCATGTTTGATTTGTTTGTTCATTTTCATCAATAAAACTCACTGCGTTTGGATCCAGCTCTCCTTTGTTGTTGAGTTCACACCTCCAAAACCAAATACTTTAACACTGCCATATTCAATAACATGATAGAACTATTCAGAGTTGTCATGATTGAAAGAATTTATGAAGTAAAATAGGCTATAATTAGGACACACCAAGGAAAACAACAACACAAGAGAATAAAGAAAAAATGTAATTATATTTTTTCAGAAACTTTTAGAAATTCATGTCAACACTCCAACTCAAACACAAATAAATACTCTTATCCTAGCCTCATTTTCGAATAATATATGCCAAAAGTTGAGTTGAGCTAAAGGGTGGAGCACTCGTGCAGAAATCAATCAATAATGCATCTCACGTTGTACAAATCCCCGAAGTCACAAGTGACAAGCTCTCCCGGTAGATAGTTTTATATGGATGAAATATTGACAGGTTTTAAAGTGACAAGGCATAGAGGTGATTGCTACTTAAAGTGGTCTCAGACCGGTCTGCATCTATTCTGGTCTTTCATCCACTCATCCAAATGCATAGGCAGATAAATAACGAAACATGCTACATAATCCATCAGGCTTATGGAAATTTTTTAAAGCTCTATCCTGAATGACTCCTCAGTCTGTGTTTTACTCCTTTCAGAACATTGCATTAAAAATAAATGTTTTGTGGGAATGACTTTACATTTTTAATGTTCAGAGTTGTTTTTCTTTACAGTGGATAACTTAACAGGTTTTTGTAAGTTTGTAAGATGGGATGCCATTTGTGGCTTGAGGTATTCTTCAACTGTTTGTTTTTTCCACTCCATCTATAAAAACACACACTAGTTTTAACACCGACGTGGGCTTTTTGATGAACAAGGATCTCTTTACCAAAGAGCCTTTCTCATACCATACACTGCAAAAACAGCCCAACCTGGCAGGGACCGATGCAGTTTTGAGTAAAATCAAAATAAAATGAATGCATTTTTAGATAGAATATATTAAAACAGACAAAATATACTACATTGTGTGAGGAGACCAAAACGTATAATTGATGCAGCTTTCTCATGCTAATGCTGGCTTGATAACACACTTTCCTCTAGGGGCAGATAGTAACATTCTTAAATGAAAGGGTCATTCATACAGTTACACATAGCAGTTTCTGACTAATTCCCTCTCGGAATAATCTGGACAAGTTTAAGGGAAAACGCCTTAAGTGGAAAACAACTGCAGCTGTGACCCATAAATTTACAGATTCTGCAAATGTCTTCCTTTTTTTACATTTCAATAGTGGAGTGAGCAGGAAATGTTCAGATGATATTCTCCACTGCTTTCACATTTACAAGCATTGTTTAATGGATACTTTGATTTTTGTACATAAAAATGTGTTAAATCTTTTCAAAAGAATAGCTGACTGCGTGCCACTGATATAATGAATAGTTGTATCCACTAAAAAGGCAGCAGTTTTATATTTCAGTCAGTGTGAGGTGACTTATAATGCCAAGATGGGAAACTATGATGCATTCATTTTCTAGATTGGTATGAAACACCAAACTGCACATTTTCTTACTATAGAGTGCCACCTACTGGTAATACTAGGCAACGCTTTCTAAACTGAATGCTTGGTTAAAAGTTTCTTGATGCTTAATATCTATAAGATCTCACTATTTTATAATATCAGTTATAATTAATTATATAAAATGCTGTATTGAATATACTCTGAATGCTTCATACAATTCCAGAATTTGCAGAAGTTCATCATTATGTCAGCAAAAATTACTTTCTGTGTTTTGGACGGGCATGATTCAGCATGTGGTCTCTTGGTCAAGGTTGAAAATGAGGTAGCAGGTCTCCAGATGGTCTGTCCCGATCATGTGCTGGAACTGTGGCTGTAGGTCTTCTGGTGTGAGGCCATTCAGAAAGTGCTCACTGATTTCCTCATAGACTGAGGCTCCAACATCCTCTAAAAATCCAGGAAGCAGAGACACTCTGAGAACCATATTTGTTGGCAAACAGTATTCAGAACTATACTGATATTTCTGTATATATATATATATATATATTCAAATGCTCTGAAACAATAATAGCAGTAATCATAGTGCACTTCAAATCATTCATTTGGACCACTGCAACCTTGATTTAAACAAAATCTCATTTGACTGTTAATACTAAATTTGAAGCAGGCTGTTAAAGGGATAGTTCACCCCAAAATGAAAGTTCTGTCATTAATAACTCACCCTCATGTCGTCCCAAACCCGCAAGACCTTCGTTCATCTTCGGAACACAAATTAAGATATTTTTGATGACATCTGAGAGGTATCTGACTCCTCCATAGACAGCAATTTAACCACCACTTTCAAAGTCCAGAAAGGTACTAAAGACATCGTTACAGTAGTCCACGTGACTGCGGTGGTTCAACCTTAATTTTACGAAGCAACAAGAATACTTTTTGTGTGCAAAAACAAACTTTATTCAACAAATTCGTCTCTCCGCTGTCATTCTCATATGTTGTTTATGTTCAGCGCCTCCAGGTTCCACGTAAGAACGCCGGCTCATTATTGGCCAGGAAGCCAATATATATTGGAGAATGACAGCGGAGAGACGAATTTGTTGAATTGCAGTCAACGGAGGAGTCAGAGAGCTCTCCGATTTCATCAATGATATCTTAATTTGTGTTCTGAAGATGAACGAAAGTCTTTGGGACGACATGAGGAAGAGTAATTAATGACAGAACTTTCATTTTTGAGTACTAATCATTGACGTAAAATATAATTATGACGGACCAAGGAAAGAACCAACTAAAATCAGTTGAATAAAGAAATAACAATCAACTTATAATAAAATGTTAATTCCATGTTCCACTTTAGATATTCAACTAACTATAGATTCAGAGCAGCACCATGACGGGTATGAAAGCGAGGCTGTGAGGGAGAGATTTGCCGTGTTTTCAATGGCATCTGCTGTAAAAAGCTGTATAAAAGCTCCTAGATCACTTATTATTTTCCAAAGCTCATGTTTTCTGGAGTTTTTATGTCTGCTGAAATTCCTTAGAAAGATGTTTGCAGTGTTTCATCAGCAGAACAATCCAAAATCATCTTAAATAACAGTACAGCCCACTGAAGAGATCCATCCCTCACAGCCTCGCTTTCGTTCCCGTTAAAACTCAAAGATGGCGCTGCTGTGAATAAGGTCTATAAGTAACTTTGTATTATTAGTATACAGCTAGGTTAAGGTTAGTATAATAAGTTGACATTTAGTTGTAAAGTTACTTATAGTTAGTAGAATGTCTAAAGCGGACCATCGAAAATGAAGAGTTAATCATTTTATATGTGCATGTTTACCCATGTATTTCTCTTTTAACAATTTCATCGTGACAGAGAAACCGCCTGCATCTTTGAGCTCCAGTTCCACATCAAATGCATCATTCTCTGGAACACAGTTCATGGCATCTCTGGCGTAGCTGACCACCTCAGCCAGGTCATCATCCTCAGCTTCTTCAAAGTCATCTGGATATTCGGAGATGTCCTCATCTTCAGGCACAACTGTCATAGAAAATACATGCAGAGATTACTCCAAGGTGTTAGATCACCGTCAGCCTTGGATGTTGCCTCATAATAATAATAATAAAACAATGGAGAAGATTATTATTACATTACACCCTTACCACTAGATTCTTCAAATGCCTCTTCAACCACATTGGCTAGGCTAGAGGAGACATCTTCCCTCGAAACATCCTCGGAAGACGCATAGCTATCATGTTCGTCAAAGTCCTCTGAATAATCAGACTCCGTTCCTTCATGGGCGACTTCCTCCTCAGCACTGGGGGATGTCTCTGTTTGCAGTGTCTTGTCAGAGACAGCTGAGGCACAATCCGTTTTGCTTTCCATAGATGCGTTTTCTACATTAAAGTCTTCTTTTGTTTGAGGTCTGGATTCAGCATTCACCTTTATAAGTTCTTTCTCCTGATGCTCGATGAAGTTTCCCAGATGTTCTTGCACGTAGGTCATGCTGAGTATGCTGCTCGCACTCGGTCTGTTCTCGGGAACCAAGGACAGCGTTTTCCCGATTAATGCATGGATGTCTTCTGAATACCTCTCGGGGACCTTGATGTACTCCCCTCTTATGATCTTGTAAAACAGACTTAAGAGATTTTTAGCTTCAAAAGCTGGTTTGAGGGCACAAAGCTCATAGAGTAGGCAGCCAACAGCCCATATGTCAGATTTGGTGCTGTATGGGACATCCTGACAGAGCTCAGGACTCAGATAACTGGGGGTTCCCACGCAGGTGGAGGCCATATCCAGCGTGTGGTTCATAATCTTCGATATCCCAAAATCCCCAAGCTTAATCACGCCTCTCTTGGTTAACAGCACATTGGAAGGCTTGATATCTCTGTGAAGGATCTTTTCAGAGTGGATATAACTGACGGCCATGATAACTTGCACAAACCAGTCCATAATTTTGCATTCTGCGAAATATTCCCCGCTCTTCTGCTCTTTAATGTGGTCATCCAGCGTTCCGCCATCACAATAATCCATAACAATGTAAATATTCTCATTAGTTGTGTCAAAAAAAGTCTCAATCCATGTTATAATATGAGGATGCTTCAAACTCCTGAGAATATCTGCCTCTTGCAACACGACATCTTTGGACTTTGTTTTTCGGGAACTGTCCACATGTATTCTTTTGACTGCACATAATTTCTTTGTATCAACATGTTTCATCAACATTACAACACCTGCTCCTCCTCTGCCAAGAGTCAGGACTTTCTCGTATTTCTCCATGTCTTGATCCTATTCATTCACCCACCAAACATCTTCTTTATGCCCTTAATGGTCGAAGAAACATTTCTTTTGTCTCGGTTGAGAGCTGGATGTGATTATATTAACACTTATGTGCCGGATATGTAAATGTATATCTAAAAGAAACACCGGATATGTAAATGTATGTCTAAAAATATGTCTAAAAGAAACACCGGATATGTTGGCAAACAGTTATATGATCCTCTAATTAATAAACTGGTTGAGCCAAAGCGAAGCTTTTTCGAAAACAAATCTTTATTACCTTTGCCTCATCACGCCAAATTGACAGAAAAACTAAATTAAATGTTTATTTTTCATTTATTTGTGGGTTTGTTTTAAGATAATGCGTCGTTTCTCTTGTCAGGAGCAGAAAGCGGCTGTGTTGTCCTCCTGTTACCATGACAGCACATTCTCAACAAAACGCAATCCGATTGGTTCAAAAATTTATCTGCCTAAAGCCGAATAACTTGATTCTCGTTCACGAGTATCCTCGCTGCGACACATTTGCGCAGAAATGTAATCGAAAGTCCCACTGTTATAATCTGATTTAAACATAAAATGCAAAATACATAGTCCAAACATATTAACCCATATACTGGTCACCACAGTGAATAAAAAAATCGCTCATCGTTAAAGGGAAAACAGAAAACTGTTCATGACTCTTAAAATGTATTCAAGCGCATCCTTTGCGCTCATATCTGCGCAAAGTTATACATAATACAGTGTACATTTACACTGTATTATATTTTCTTATTCTCGGCTCCTGTTGCTGCATTTGCCTGTGTTGTTTACAGCACAATACAGACTGAAATAACGTATACTATAAAACTGTACGCTGCAAAAAGCTGACGTGCAATTTTCAGGCTAACCGCGTGGGAATCGGTGAGCTCTTGTGTGCTGCTAGCTAAGGTTTGATTCTGTGGAAACACATCCGACACGAGGAGATAGAAAATGCCACCAAAAGGAAAGGGTGGCAAAGGTGCTAAAGGTAAACAACAACTATATGATGCTGCACCAAGAAAATTTTACAATCCCCCTATCTAAATGTATAGCATATATTTTACCTGAAATATTTCGCTAACGTGCTAGCTAGCTTAGTGTTTGTGGCTAACTGACTGTAAACATTGTTATACTCTGCTGTATTTCAGCTTATTTTGTCACACACTCACATATATATATATATATATATATATATATACAGACACTTATATATACACACACTTATATATACATATGTATGTATATAGATATATATACACACACTTATATATACATATGAATGTATATATATATATATATATATATATATACACTTATATATACATATGTGTGTATATATATATATATATATATATATTTATTTATTTTTTTAAGATGCTAACATGGATTTGTATTTCTGCAGGGGCTGCTGCTTCAGGCAGTGGGGACAGTGATAAGAAAGAGAAAGCTCAGAAAGGAGGTACAGCAGTAAAGGTAAACAACTGTATACTTCAGGGTTATTATAGTTAACTAAAACCATAAATCGTTACTTAAAAATAAAAAAAAACTATATATATATATATATATATATATATATATATATATATATATATATACAAATTGATACAAACTATATAGACATTACAAAAGCTGGCAACACTTTACAAAAAGGTTCATTAGTTAAACATTAGTTGATGTGAACTAACCATGAGCATTACATTTATTACTTTATTTACTAATTGTTGTTAACGTAAGTTAATGAAAATACAGTTGTTTATCGTTTGTTTAAGTTAGTTCAAAGTGTATTAACTATTGTTAACAAGATTTTAATAATGTATTAGTAAATGTTGAAATTAAAATGAACAGAGATTAATAAATGCTGTATAAATGCAGTTCATTATTAGTTCATGTTAACTAATGTTGTTAACTAATGAACCTTATTGTAAAGTGTTACCCAAAATCTACTAAATTTGACAACTTTGAAATTAAAATGAAAGTAGAAAATTTAAAAATTATTAAAAATTAATTCAAAATATTAATTTAAATATATATATATATATATATATATATATATATATAATTAAGGTTTGTGCCAGTCTTAAAAGTGCTTAATTCACCCTTACACAACCTTAAAAAGGTCTTAAATCAGAGCAGAAGGTTTTAAATTCATAAAGTTATGACATTAAATTACATGCATTGCAAAAAAAAAAAATGTATGTCTTCTTCAGAATTTTTGTCCTGTTTTCCAATACAAATTCATAAACATCTTTGATACTTACCTGATATTTACTTGAGACTCAAATGTTAAATGAAGTCTTGAAAATTGAACAGAATGAAGTGAGTTAATGCTTAAAACAAGAACAAATATCTGTCAGTGAGATATGAAATTTTCCCTTTGAATTAAGCTGATTTTTTTGAGCCCATTGGAAAATATGCCAAATATTTGTTCTTGTTTAAAGCATAAATCCGCTTTGTTCTGATACATTTTACAGAAAACAAGATTTCACATTTTATTTCATTTGTATCTTTTTATAAAAATCTTTAGACTATTGCTTTGGAAAGCAAAACAAAAATACTAAGGAAGAACATAACTTTTATTTATTTATTTTTTTTGCAGTGTGATCAGAAGGAAAAGTAAAAGTTATGTCCATATTATATTGGTTGAGAGCAGAGGTATTCAAGGTTGTTTTTTGTAAAAATGAATGACAAATTAATGGATATCTGAAGCGTTGCTAATACAACTCATCATATTTAGAAAACATAATGGTAGCACTTTATTTTACAGTGTCATTGTTACATATGTTTCATGTAATTACAATAGTAATAACTATAAATTATGCATAATTACATGCAACTAACACTAAACCAACCCTAACCCTAACCCTATAGTAAGTACATGTAGTTAATTATTATTACTCAGTACTTAAATATATAATTACAGTGTAACAAAGACACCTTAAAATAAAGTGTAACCAACATAATTTCATTGATTCAGTGTTCCTATGAATATACATTTGTATGATAACATGAAAATGATGGATATGATTACATTTAAAAATTAAGTTCATACATGTTTATTACATGTTAATTAATTATCTATTTATAAATGTTTATATTATTTTATTATTAAATGAAATTTGATTACATTTTCACTTTTTATTTTTCATTTCAGCTGCTTTTATTGACATTGTCTGTTTTTGCTTTACATTTTTCCGTCTTACTGTTTTAATATAGTCCAATATGCAAATTTGTTTGCAAATATGCAAAGTGTCTCAGAAGCCCTTCTAAAGTCTCATTGTTACTGTCAAACCGCTATTTAAATAAATGCTATTTTTGTTGGTTATATCTTTTATTTTATTTCATTTTTGTCTATTTTCTGATAGGTTCGGCATATTTTGTGTGAGAAACATGGCAAGTGTATGGAAGCAATGGAGAAACTCAAATCTGGTGTGCGCTTCAGTGAGGTGGCAGCACAATACAGTGAAGACAAAGCCAGACAAGGAGTAAGACATTTCTCATGTATATTACAGTATTAGTAGCAGTAATGCGACACAATTTTACAATTTTCCAACGTGCAATATTTCTTTTGTGTGTTCTATTTTGTAAATTTATTTAGTTTTCTGTTTTTATATTAGTGTGTACTACTTTTTACCATGTACCCCTGCTGTTGCTAAATGCAATTTCCCCACTGCGGGACAAATAAAGGTTTTACTTACTTACTTACTTACATGATATGAGAAATATTAATGCCTAATTGACCCTTCGCAAAACCCGCCCCCTGTTGCTATGCCCGACAACCCATGCGCTCTCACGCCACACATCATGTTCTCACAAAGTGAAAAAATACATCACGGAGCAAAGACGACACTGGCAACGTATGAAACAGTTTCATATTTAATATATCATAATTTTTTAAAGAAGTTTACACAATAAATAGCGTATAGTGTCTCTTTAATGTGTCGTGACAGATCGCTGGAGCTCCTCGTAAAACCGATCATCTCTTCATACTAGTTCATTTATAGCATCAAATAAACATGAATGAACATCAGAAGGAATGTTGCGGAAAAGACGTGATTTTTCAAGTTCAACTTCACCAACGTTAATCTACTAACTCTCCTGACTGCTTTGTTGGACAAAATAGCGGATTCGTGGTTATGATTGGTCAGATCGCCTGTCAATCAAACTGTTTGCAAAGGGTCAATTCCTATAGGTACTATTTTTTTTTTTTTTTTAACCATTCAATGCATTATCCATTCAAATCCCACAAAATATAATTTACATCGAACACTGAACCCATATTATTCTATAGGATTGCTCATAATTTATCAATACCACTGTACCTGTATCATAAACTGTTTTATTCGTCCACAAATACAGTTCACAGTGATAGTTATTGACAATGACATGTGCTATCCTACATCCTCACTATTTTAAATCTGATGAAAATAAGTTATATAAAAGAGTGTGTGTTCATAATAATTATAAATAAATTGAAGGTGGGGATTGTGAATGAATAACACTCTCTCCACCTTCGATACCATGACTAAAGTGCCCTTGAGCAAGACTCCTAACCCTTAGTTGCTCCCCGGGCACTGGAGCAATAGCTGCCCACTACTCTCTGTGTGTGTTCACTGTGTGTTCACTGTGTGTGTGTGTGTGCACTTGTTCACTAATCACTGATGTGTGTGTGCACTTGGATGGGTTAAATGTAGAGCACAAATTTCGAGTATGGGTCACCATACTTGACAATACATCACGACTTAACTTAAAAAAAGTGCCTGTTGCCTAGTTCCTTCAGAAATGTATATACCTTTTGTTTTACAGTTTTGTTTTATAAGTACTAAATAATTTGTTATTCAAATTCTGCTTTTTATAACGTATCAGCCTAAATATCTTAATGACGGCTTGAATAGCTTAAAGTTTTGGTTTGCATACGACAGGGAGACCTTGGCTGGATGACTAGAGGATCAATGGTGGGACCATTTCAAGATGCAGCGTTTGCACTACCCATCAGCACCATGGACAAGCCTGTGTACACGGATCCTCCTGTGAAAACAAAGTTTGGCTACCACATCATCATGGTTGAAGGCAAAAAGTGATCCCTCTTAAATGGACTTGAAGCTTGTGATGGCAACTTTTTTATATCACACCATGTAAATAAAAACTAATTGTAATGAGCAAACTGTTGTGTTGTGACATTTCCAGTGAGACTTTCCATATAGTTTATATTATATTAATATTACATCCTGAGTTATATTATCCTAAAACACCCACAATACTTACTTTTACCCTTTAGAATATTATTATTTACAATTAGCTTTTCACAGAGAAAAGATGACTGAAGACTCATTTTTAATGCATTATTACTAATATAATCACTAGAATCATTGTAGTCGTGACCTGAAGTACACTAACAGCAACAGGAAGCGAATGATGCGCTTTTGCTTCATTGTCTAGACCACTATTGGCTGAAAAATATGGAGTCAGATGACGTAATATTTCCGGGTGTAGCAGCACGCGCTGGAGGTAACTGTCGGTCATTGCGCTCAACAAGAGAGACTCGAGCAGTCGATCCGGCTCTGGAGGCGAAAGACTAAACGCCGGTAAGATTTAACAAGCATCATTTTCTTGCCAGCTGCTCTTACATTACTATACTGTTAATACCTCAGAGCTGCTCAATGAGGAGATCGTTTACGGGTTTTTTTTTCTTGTTTACTGCGACAACTTTATACATGGTGGGAAAAAATAATAAAGGGAGCGCTTGCTGGCTGACCGCAGGGTGTTAAATCAAATGTGAATATTACAATGAATGACGGTTAAAGTTGTGTTTTAGTACAGAATTTATTGATATGAGGCTAGGTGATGGAAAAGCATGTCTGATGATGGTGATGATGACGTTTCGTTTCGCATCTGACAAAGAGCGCCATCATCATCATCATCATCACATTTAAATGATCAGACTAGGCGGAATAAAAGAGCTTCACCGGATTCCGTTATCCAAAGGGAGCTGGGGGGAATTTAACGTGTTTTATTTATTAAACTGAGCCGTTTCCACGGTGACGGACGGAACACGTGTAGCTGTGTCGTGGCTGGACGGCATTTTGATGTGAAACAAAACAAAATTAGTGGCATGTTTTGAGTCATTGCTTTTATTATCGATATCAGTATGGAGATGCTAGCTCAACTATAAGATGATGGTTCTTTCTTCATCTGACCTTCAAATCATTTAAAGTTGGACTTTCAAAGGTAAAGTTGGACTTTCAAAGGTGTAGTTGACTTGACACACTAATCAATGCTGATATTTGTGAAGGAATCCTAATCACAGCCACTCTTGATCATTGTTTGTTTATTCAGGTCAGCTTGTCATTAGGTGCCCTTTTAGTGAACAGAGGTCAGTTTGTAACAGATATGCATGATAACAAGTACTACAAAGATAATGGGATAAGATCCAGGATCCAATCATTCTGTTCCAGTCCACTATGTGCTTGTCCACCTGCTGAAGATCTGGTCATTGAGTGGGGTGAGCTGGAGGGATGGATATCATTGGCTGTCTTACCTCACTGACCACTCTCACCAGGATTTAGGTCTTTAAATTTGAATATAACCTTTGTACAGGTTTCGACTCATCAGGGCAGATTAAAAAAAAATGAACCGGTCAGCATGAACGTTTGTTTCCTCATAAGGTAATTTGTTACTGGTTAATGTAATTAAGTTTGCATGAGCAAGGGTTGAGCTGTAATTAGTTCGGCTTGATATTCCCAGCTATGTGAATGTTTTAATATTGTATATTTAGTTGTAGATACTAATGTTTCCTATTTTACATTTAGATGATCTTTTCTGTCAACGAATGCTCGCTATACAATGTTAATCTTTAAAAAAAATAATAACTCAGATTTAACACATCTTTAGCAAATGAATATCAATTTTACGTACTTTAATTGTGATGTCTAAATTCACTTTCAATAAGGAAGTTCAGAATTTAAATATTGACCTTTTATCGGTTTAGAATTAGTTCACTTCAGAATTAACTTCCTGATAATTTACTCACCCACATGTCATCCAAAATGTTTCTTTCTTTCTTCAGTCGAACAGAAATTAAGGCTTTTGAGGAAAACATTCCAGGGTTTTTCTCCATACAGTGGACTTCACTGGGGTTCAATGGGTTGAAGAAGGTCCAAATTGTAGTTTCAATGCAGCTTCAAAGGGCTCTACATGATCCCAGACGAAGAATAAGGGTCTTATCTAGCGGAACAATTGCTTATTTTCTAAAAAAAATCAATAAAAATTATATAATTTTTAACCACAAATGCTCATCTTGCACTGCTATGTGATGCAACACGCAGTACATAATCACATTGGATAGATCACTTGTGACGTAAGCGGAAGTACCTTGGAAAATTCCTCAACTTCAAAATAGTCTGACATTTTACCTGTTTTACCTTTTTTTTTTTTTTTTTTTTTTGTAAAGTTCATTTGACTTAGTCTTTGCACATTTGCTTTGTAAACGCTTGCTCAGTACTTCCAGTGTGATTACATAATGCGTGGCGCATCACAGAGCAGCGAAAGACAAGCATTTATGGTTAAAAAGTATAGAATTTTTATTTAATTTTTTAGAAAACGAGAGATCATTTCACTAGATAAGACCCTTATTCCTCATCTGGGATCATGTAGAGCCCTTTGAAGCTGCATTGAACCTGCAATTTGGACCTTCTTCAACCCATTGAACCCCAGTGAAGTCCACTGTATGGAGAAAAACCCTGGAATGTTTTCCTCAAAAGCCTTAATTTCTTTTCGACTGAAGAAAGAAAGACATAAACATCTTGGATGACATGGGAGTGAGTAAATTATGCGGACATTTTAATTCTAATCCTTTAAATAATCTCTAGAAATCAGCCACTAAACAACACTAGCTGACCTCTAGTCTTTTTCTTGCATTTGGAATGGCAGAAATTTGTTTAATCCCAGCCATGAACTGCAAATCGGGCTGAGGGTTGTGTCAACATCACATGCCGTTTCTCCAGGACTGATCATGACTTGGTCTCTGTACACTAAAAAGTTGTCAGGCTAAACAAACAGAGAGTGATTACTAACTGCCATAGTAAGATCACTTGGTTGTCTGAGTCCGTGAACTGTGTCCTACATTAACCTTAGCTGATACTTTTACGACAGCCCCTGCAGTTGGTCACAGTTAACTTCACCGTCAGCAAGGATCTAATTTCATAGACAATGCATAGTTTGGTAGGGAATATGCAAAACTACGCAAATGCGCCCAGGTCTTTGTGTATCGTATGTAACAGTAGTGTCAGGTTGAAGTCATTTCTGATGTATCCTTCTATGAGCAACTCATTTTTACTTCCTTAATCTGACACTGGTCATGTGATCAAAAGATGACCTTATCTGCCTGTGATGAAGTGATCTTGAGCCAGAGTTCACCTACGTGGCGAATGACACATAACTCAAGGAAACCGATAAATAGTAGTGGTTTGATTGGGTAATTTTGGGTATTTGCTTGAAATCTAAACCACGACCTTGTCATTATGAGCATGCTGTACCAGCAACAGGAACACTAGGTACTAGTGTATCAATTTTCTAACAAACATTAATCTACAAAAATGTAGATGTATGTTATAACTGTGTGCTTTTATATGTCGGTTTGTTCATCAGAGTACGCCCTGTCTTTAGGCCATTGGCAGATCCCGCAGGATGTTTGCGACTTCATACTAGTGCATTTAAAGGAAAACCAGAGAGGCACTATTCACTGGCCCGGAATGTGTGTCTTCTGCAGCACATGTGACTGTCCTCTAATACACCTCGATTATCTCATTACAGTATCTGAATAAGTAGAAACTGTTCCACTTGAAGCCTCAAACTTGCTCTTTCTCATAGAAATGTCAAGTCACCTTAGCGTGTCATTTAACGCAGAATGTTTAAAAGCAGCTTCACGGTGATTGACAAGAAAATAACGACCATTAAACTTCATTACATGAGATTCATTCTGCTGTTAAGCAGCTCTACAGAGTGTCATTGTTCAGTTCAGTGTTGATTCAGTTCATCTGTGTAAAGTTAATCAATTGTTAAATTAGTTCAATTCGACTATAAGCTATGGAAGTTTGTTTCCGCCAACAAAGTGTAATTGCGACTTTTTATCCCACAATTCAGACTTTAGAATTCTAGTAAGTTTATATTTCACAAAGTCAGAATTGCGAGATATAAAGTTCTGACATTTTGAGTCTATATCTCACAATCATACACTGTACAAAAATTGTTGAAAAGTGTCCCAAAATGGCGCTGACATCTTGCGTTGATTACGCAGACTCCGGGTAAATATAAGGGATTCAGCTACGTCCACTGGGCATGCGCACATCAATATTGCGTTGTTTAATATTTATTTGTTTAGTTTAATAACTGTATTTGCAGTATTATAAGGGTAGGTTTAGGGTAGGGGTAGATGTTAATAAAACACAATTTGATAAGTAGCACATTTAATTTACTGTTATTTATCCTGAGGTTTTGCCTCACTTCCGGCCGTAGCTGTATCCCTTCAAGACACAACCCAGACTCAGCGCAGTAGTGAGCGTGAAGTTGAGCCGCGGTATCAAGGCCCTATACTGCATCCAGCCACCTGGGGGTGATCAAAACGTTTTGGCTTCACTTTTCAGGACTTGTGTGAAACACTTGCTCACAATTCTGAGAAAAAAAGTAAAACTTGGAGTAATGAGAAATAAAGTCTTAGTTTTGCTATTCTGACTTCTGAATTCTTTTTCTCTGAATTGTGAGATATAAAGTTGCGATTGCGAGTTATGAAGTTCGAATTGCAAGATAATCTTGCAGTTGCGAGGGGAAAAAAAACTTTTTATTTTGAAACTCTTAATTACCACAGAAGACAATAGTGTCATTATTCAGCTTCAATGTTGATCCAGTTCTGTTAAAAAACAGTGTAGATATTGCAAAATTCATCAAGTTTGAACCAGTCGAATCAGCTGCAAGTTTTATTCTCATATAAAATATCGATTCAATATTTGGTGTCTTTCAAATCCCAACTAAGCAATATTCAAGTACATTTGAATATAATAAATTTTCTCTATTTGTGATTGTCTTTCTCATCAGGTTGCACATTTTGGAACCACATATTGGATTCATCCCCAATCTTTCTGAACTTTGATTCCTATCCTTTGATCCTAAGTTGGACACAGGACAGTAAACTGACTACTTCAGGCTTGGCCTGATCCCTTCATTCTTTCAGTCCCCTTCAGCTTATCAGCATGGACCTGAGTACCGTTCTCTTGTTCCCAGTACACACAGTAGTGTGGCTCTACTCCCTCGTGAGCTTTCTGCCATGGTACTTCATGACTGGAGCCCAAGAAAAGAAAGCCCTGGCAAGGAGGCTTAAATCCAAGTCGACCACCGGTCAGGAGGAGGGACCGTATCGTTCGGTGGATCGCTTCGACTCCCTGGTCACGGTGGACTTGTCTGGAAAAGACACCCTCGATAAGCTGTTTGACTATGCAGTAGAGCGTTTCGGTAAAGCGGACTGCCTGGGAACCCGAGAAGTTCTGAGTGAAGAAAATGAGACTCAACCAACTGGGAAAGTCTTCAAAAAGGTACATCCTCTGACACATTCTGTGATTACACTGCAAGCCAATGTGCCCGTTTCAAATGTTCTGCTGACTCTACTAAACAGGCGGTTGGTGTAACAAATGTTCATCATAACAACATAAATATATTTATTTTAAATGTACACTACCGTTCAAAATATTTTAAAATGTTTTTAAACAAGAGCCCTTATGCTTACCCAGGCTACTTGATCATAAATACAGTTAAAACAGTAACATTGTGAAATAGTATTGCAGTTTATCTATTATTATCTGTTATATTTGAATACATTTTAAAATGTAATGTGATGCAAAGCTCAATTTTTTTAGTATCATTACTAGGGGTGTGCCATATCATACCGTCCACGATAATACCGGTATAATTTTTTGTATGATAAAAAAAATGTCATATCGCGATATCAACGATATAGCGACACGATGACGGGTGGAGCGTTTACATTCACCCATAAGAGCAGCATATCAGCCTCCGATGACGATTTAGTACCACAATTCAAGCTATTTCAATTGTGTGGATGTGGTTTGGTTACAAGAGGTCAGACCGCCAACAATTAAGCACAATATTTTGAAAAATATGCAAGGTCATTGTCACATCTTTCCATTTACCAGCACAGGCAATAGCGTCAGCCACGCGTTCTCGCTCTCTTCTCTCTGATGGCGAAGTGATACGCAGCCGCTTCCTCTCTCTCTCTCTTGTCTCATTCGCCACAGGTTTCGCACTCACACCAAAAGCACACGCTCGACCACTGATCTATATTAGTGGAGCACACAAGCCGCTTCTTGGTCTCAAACAGCTTCTGAGTCACAAGTACCAAGATGAGTGACTTTAAAATGTTCAAATACATACAAAATTATGTCAAAATGTCTTGGCGAGTATCCACTTAAACAGTCAGTTTTGTAACGTTAAATAGTTGAGAGAGAGAACGCGTATTTTGTAACAGTATATTGGGTCCTTGCATAAACTCTTAAAGTGACAGAAGTCCAATATTCCTGCCGCTGTCTGTCTTGTTAATCAAAGAACAAAAGACAAAGAAAATCACTTTCTGCTCTTGACTGAATACGTTTTATAACTTTAATGGTAATCTGTTTTTAATTTTTCAATGAAGACTACAGAAATTAAAGTAATCAAATGTAAAATAACACTGGATGATTACTTTAATTTCTGTAGTATTTTTTACCTGAATAATTATGTATTTAATTAGGTATTTTGTCATCAATGATGGAGAACGCCCTTCATTGTGTTTGCACTAATAAAGCCAGCTGCAGTCACCAATAAAACGTTTTTCCATATCGTCGTTTTCTCTATATCGTTATAAATATCGTTATCGCAAATATTCTTGAAATATCGTGATATAATTTTGAGGCTATATCGCCCACCCCTAATCATTACTCTAGTCTTCAATGCTGTGTCACATGACCCTTCAAAAATCATTCTAATTTGGTGCTGCTTAATAAATAATCTGAATTATTTGATCATTAGAAAGTTTAAAAAAACAGCATTTATTTCAAATAGATTTTTTCTTTTGTAATAATTAGAATAAAATTAAACGGAATTGTATATGTTTCTTTGACTGTTAAATGATATATTAATATTGTATTTATGGATATGTATGCATTTATAAATGTTAATTTACAAATATTTATAAAATCATACTTTATTTTTGAGGGACTAATAAAGCGAATTCACGCCAGGAAAACATCTGACATATCTAATTCAAGAATTAGACATGTAGACAGAAATGGAAAGTGACAGAATCTGTGTGCTTTGTGCCGTTCACAGTGTCGTCCTACAAAAACATCATTTGGTCCACATTCAAATGTGATGTGAACATTGCCAAAATCATAATTTCTTTGGAGAAAAACTCCAGGTTGGATACAATATTTATTAATATAAAGGTGTTTGATGGTTTTGTCTTGGCAGTTAATTCTGGGTGATTATAAATGGCTGTCATACGAGGAGATGGACACTCTGGTCACTCAGTTTGGATGTGGACTGGCAGTACTAGGACAGCAGCCAAAATGCACCATCGCAATTTTCTGTGAGACTCGGGCAGAGTGGATGATCACGGCTCAGGCCTGCTTCAGACGCAATTTCCCATGTAAGGAAACAGATTATTTTTACTTTCATTTGCCACACTCTCTTTTTTTTTCCAAGGGGAAAAAAAAAAGGCAAATGAGTCATAGGTTTAATTTGTTTTGGTGACTCATAGATGTTATGTGACATCCCAAAATTGAATGAATGTGTTTTTTTAGTCTTTTTTGTAGTCTTCTGTTAATCTGTGTTTCATGTGGTTTTTGTAGTGGTCACCTTTTATGCGACTCTAGGAGAAGAGGCAGTGGCTTTCGGATTGAATGAGTGTGGAGTTACACACCTGGTCACCAGCGTAGAATTGCTGGAAACCAAACTGAAGGTGAGCTTGTTATTCAAAGGCCAAAAAAGACATGCCGTCCCCTTGGAATGGTTTAGTCTGCATTCTGAGCAGTTTGGAGATATCAAGTTTTTGCATTCCATTCAACTTTATAGAACATTATGGAACATTTTTGTTTTGTAAATAAAAAGTCCCAAAATGTAGACAACATTTAAAAAATCACAATGTATAAAAGTTGTCACAGAATATATGTGAATAACTCCATTTTGACAAAAATGTCAGATAGAACCTTATAATTCCAAGGGGACGATGTTGCTACCAATCCAGTGTACTACCATCATTACAGAATAAGTTGTGAACTTTCAGTCTGAACTTATTTGAATTGAATGGTTTGAAGTAACTAGTTACAATGAATCGATGCCAGAACAAAGACAAAGCGTGTTTTCAATTGCATTGTCTTTGCTAGCTCCACTCAAACCACAAACAAACAAATGACTCTTGTGAGCCTGTGCTTTTAAACAGTTGCAAAAATGTGCTCATGAACTCATGAGTTGTCAGTTTGAATCAACGATGAAAACTTAACTGAATAAAATCACTGAATCTGTCAGAACAGTTACCAAATTAACATCTGAGTCGCATACTGAATCGAAAGTCTCTCATTTCAGTCATGTTTTACCCAATGACAAACACCACAGGGTTTAATGCCCTGTCAGGCCAAATATATTGTAGTTACCAACGTAAGACTAATATTTGGCTAAATACAGGTTCTGATGTCAGGGCAATTTGAGATTACACTGACAACTGCTGACATTATCATTTCAAGTAGTGGTATTAAAGTTCCCTTGTAGTCAATCATTATATCTCTTGAAGCTCATCTTTGATCACAAAAATGACAATGTAACTCTCCACCCTTGCCTCATTTAGTATATGTGGATCTATGAATATGCTAATTAGCCCCGCCTCGACTCACTAGCACAAGCTCAGAGATCCACTAGAGATCCACTTACTGAGGTAAAGGCTGCACAGTGGTATCGCTTTTTACAACGTCGGACATATAACGGTAATTAATACGATTCGCCTTTTGCTTGACTATGATATCAAACGGCTAATAACGTGTTGTTGGTGTTACACAAACCATGTTCCCGTTCGCGAGTCAGCTGTCTTCTAAAAATCAGTATCCTTTGAAAACACTTTGAACAACTCGGAACGGTGGTGGACAAAGGCATGTAGTTCATCATGACATCGTAATATACATCATAACCCGCTATATTGCTAAATCTACCCGATTTTTCATATCAACACTACCCAGGTCGGTCATAGTTAATGATATGCTAAAGCACGCTGGCACGATGACGTGATTGGTAGTTTGTGACGTCACAAACACCAGCGATTTCAAACCGCGTTTAGATCACTGCCGTTTTAAACTGAAAATACTCCGCAATGGTGTTGACTAAAGAATTTACACATGGTTTGACTCGCATCATATTAAAAAACACCACATAGACAATAAACATGGTTTTCACCACAGATGAACTTTAAGTCCAACATTGGATTTCAACTAATTGATATCCAGTGCCAGCTGGCTTTACTTACCCCGCCACTTGAAATATTTATATTTTTCATTAAATGTTCCGTTTCCGTAATTTGTTTCTTCACATTTTTATATCCATACAGAGTATTCTTTCTCAAATCCCCAATCTGAAGCACATCATCTATGTAGACCGGAAGGGCATCAGCACAGCAGGATTTCCACAGGGCGTCCAGATCCACAGCTTGCACTCTGTACAAGAGCTGGGAGCCAAGCCAGAAAACCGTAAGCACGCTTTGACATCTCAGAAATAGCACAGACTCCATGGTTGACATTTTATTTATATGCTAATTAACCTTTTCAGTGATTGCCTGTAGTTCACCCACACAACATCGATCTCGATCTGATCTCTATCAGCAGAGAAGAAAAAAACGTGTGTGTGCTTTGTGTTGCAGTGAGCATACCAATAGTGAAGCCCGTCCCATCAGACCTCGCTGTTATTATGTACACCAGCGGCTCCACCGGGAGACCTAAAGGGGTGATGATCATTCACAGTAACCTGATTGCGGGAATGGCAGGCCAGTGCGAGAGGATACCTGAATTGGGGTGCGTGTAATGATAAATCACATTAGCCAACTGCTTTTTCGGTGGTTTCTGGAGGTATTTTCCCCTTTGGGGATTTTTTAAAAAGTCGGCGGTGAAGAGTTATAAGCCATGAACCAAACCAACCTACAATGAGGTGAATTGATTTGAAGCAAAAAAAAAGAAAAAAATGTAAACGAAGGTAGTGGGTGGATGCTAAAGTCTTCTTGATTTGCTAGTTTCAGTAGCAAATTTCTTTGCAGACTCATGGGTAATGTAGTTTTTAAACAGAAATTCTACTGTTAAATATGATTATTTAAAAAAAAAAAAAAAAATAGATGATTTTGAAAAAAAAAAGCATAGATTAACAATCTTAATGCTTTGTAAGTTAACTAAAAAATTAGTTCCTCAATGGAGAAAACGAATGGAATTTTTGCTTCCGGAGTGCAACACTACAATGCAAAAGTGCCTGACTGAAATGCAGTGGTAGCTTTGCGTTAAAATGCCCGTATGCTTTCACAGGCCGAAGGATACATATATTGCCTATCTTCCTCTTGCTCATGTCCTGGAAATGACGGCTGAGATCTCGTGTGTGACGTACGGCTGCAGGATCGGCTATTCCACACCACAGACGTTGTCTGATCAGGTAAATGGATCAGATAAATATAGTCACAAATTTAAACCGATTTGTGAGGTTTTTACAAAGTAATGAAATGACGTTAATCTCAGATGATTGAATTGGCTTGTTTCTGCTCTGTAGTCAACCAAAATTAAGAAGGGAAGTAAAGGTGACTGCAGTGTGCTGAAACCTACTCTAATGGCAGCCGTACCTGTAAGTGAGACTCTTCCAAACATTATCGTCTTGCTTTATTCACTTCAATGATATTAAAATCTCACACTTTGTTTCTTCTTTCAGGAAATAATGGACCGCATCAACAAAAACGTCATGAGTAAGGTGCAGGAGATGAGCTACGTGCAGAGAACCCTGTTCAAACTGGCTTATGACTACAAGCTCGAGCAGATCAAGAAGGGTTATGACGCACCCCTGTGCAATATGTAAGACGAGATGAGATAGGCCTTCAATTAATCGCATTTGCTGTTGTCAATGAGGCTGGAGTTTGAATTGTCTTTGTTCCTTGATGTGTTCAGTTTGTTTAAGAAAGTCAGATCTCTGCTGGGTGGGAACGTGCGTATGATGCTGTCCGGAGGAGCCCCTCTGTCTCCTGCCACTCAGCGCTTCATGAACATCTGTTTCTGCTGTCCTGTTGGTCAAGGATACGGTCTTACTGAGACCTGTGGAGCAGGCACAATAACCGAAGGTGAGTAGTCCTTATGCATCTGAACATCTTTTCCATCATTTTGTCATTACTTGTAGAGTCATATTTTGAGATCTCTTCAGAGCTTTGTCTTAACACTTCAAGCTGTGACTGTAGCAGTAATGATAACATCTGTTTCCTTTGTTGTGCAGTTGCAGACTATAGCACAGGACGAGTAGGAGCTCCTCTGATCTGCTGTGAGATCAAACTCAAAGACTGGGCTGAAGGTTAGTCAATGTCACCTTTTCCATTTAGCTATTTGGTAAAGAGTTAGTTCACACAAAAATGAAAATTCTGTCGGTAATTACTCGCCCTCAAACCTGTAAGACTCTCCGATAGACAGCAATTTAATAATCACTTTCAAGGACCAGAAAAGTACTAAAGACATCATTAAAATAGTCCATATGACTACAGTGGTTCAAACTTAATTTTATGAAATAAAAATATTATGGGTTCTGAAGATGTCTTGCGTGTTTGAAACAACATTTTTCATTTTTGGGTGAACTAACCCTTTAATATCTTAGAGGAATAGTCAAGTTACCAAGTTTTCTGAAGTCATGCACTAGCTTTGTTTGAGGAACGCGTTCACTGTGTGCTAATGCTTATTTCTATATTAGCATTGCTGTAGATTAATAGACCATGGCGAAAACAATGGCAAGGTCATAGATTCAATTCCCTGGCAATGCATGAATAGATATGAACTTTGTTTATACTTTCGCCTGGCTAGGTACCGCGAGTCACCGCTAACTGCGCTTGCACCTCCCCAAATGTACAAGCCGTTTATACTTGACGCACTTGGCGTTGCACTATTCTATGATACTACAGGGGGCGACTCAGAGTAATTGTCTTCTAAATCATCAAGATGCAGCGGCATGAAGAAAGGAATCGTGTAAAACCCAGTAAACCTTAAGATTATTATTTGTGACAGAACAAAGTATATAGATATGAGAACACATGCGTAAAACTAAATTTAAACTAAATCTTTTATAGCTGCAGTTCATAACTTTTAGCGCTCAGAGCTACTTCTCTGTTTGTCTGTGACGAGTCACGTGGGTACTATGGTACTCCGCAGTGAACAACCCGAACCAGTCTAAAATAGTCAGAATATAAACACTTATTATTGGTGTACCGTAGTGATTCAGGATAAAACAAAAACACGGTTTGGAAAATGACATGATGTACTCGCTCATCATATGATTTTTGTAAATTTTGAAGACAAAAGAAGTTATGGACAGCAGCTTTAAATATTTTCTAGTTTCATTAAACATTTTCATTTAAATTTAAATTAATAGACATTTTAGAAATGTTCCGTTGCCAACTAATTGAAATAGTGAATTACTAAAAACTGAAATAAAAATAACTTAAATAAAAATATTTAAAAATAGAGAGAAAGACGGGCACACACCAAAATTACTAAAATTATAACTGAATAAATATAAAAATAAAAGGTGATTTAAAAATATTAATAAATATATAAATAATACTAAAATGACACTGCTGATAAGATTATCAGTGAATAATGGCTTAAAGGTGCATTATATAGTTTTTCATCCACTTGAGGTCATCTATTCAAAACAAAGGTGTAGTTTGATGACGCCAAGTTTGAGCGCAGAATCTTGGGACATGTGGTCTTCACCTCACAGCCGGTGGAAAAGAATCGGGATGGGACTCAGGCAGAAATCATGTTCATGGATGTGATTTATGAATGTTACTGTAGTATGAAGCAGAACGGGGCTTGTTTCCATGGTTTTCCAAAAAAAATGGAAAAAGAGGGTAATGCGGATATGACGCCACTTACAGGCGACTCCCTCACATGTCCCGGTTCCTTGGTTAAAAATTGGTTGGAACCATTCGTACTTATAGCTTGTAGCTGAGCAAAATATATAACACTGGCCTAGTGGTTTTAGGATATTTTACTGCAAAAATTTATATATCGCAGCTTTAAATTACTATCCGTTTCTCATTGAAGTGTTGTTGCGTGATGAGCTGCGCAAAAATTGTCTGCTTTTGTGTTCTATGGAAAAAATAAAATAGCATACAGATTTGAAATGACATGAGGGTGAGTAAGAAGTGTCATTTTCAGGTGATCTATTCCGTTATCTTTTACTTATTGATACAGCTATCATGATTCTCATCATATTCTTTCTTTCAGGTGGCTATACAAAGCATGACAGGCCTCATCCACGTGGTGAGATCCTGATCGGAGGTCCTAATGTGACCATGGGCTACTACAGGAGTGAGAGCCGCAATAATGATGACTTCTATGTGGATCAGAACGGACAGCGGTGGTTCTGCACCGGTGATATAGGAGAGATGCACCGCGACGGCTGTCTTCAGATTGTTGGTATGTCTAGATTCAGCATTACAAGGAAGTTTTGTTGCTTGTTTTGAGTTCAAATCATACATTTATTTTATCTGTCAGGAATATTCACGTGTATTTTGTAATGCCTAGATCGCAAGAAGGACCTTGTGAAACTTCAAGCTGGAGAGTATGTCTCTTTAGGCAAAGTTGAGTCAGCTCTGAAGAACTGTTCTCTCATTGACAACATCTGCGCTTACGCAAACAGGTCCGTACACTCGGCTTTGTCTGACGCATATGGGATGTTACTGACCCTAACAAAGGCTCTTTAGAACAGCACTGTACTGTATACAGACCTTCTCTCTCTCTGCCCACCAGTGACCAGAACTATGTTATCAGCTTTATTGTTCCTAATCAGAAGAAGTTGACAGCTCTGGCCAATCAGAAGGGCATTGAAGGCACATGGGAAGAGATTTGCAACCACCCAGTTATGGAAAGGGAAGTTCTGAGAGAAATTAAAGAAGTTGCAACTTCAAGTAAGTGTAACGTCCAGGTTTTGCAACAGCTAGGTACATGATGTAAAAGGTCAAAATGTGGATACTGTATCAGCTATTCACAGAAGCTAAATAAAGTTAGTTCCTTGAAGGCCGGCTTAACACCATGTCTGAATTTTTGGCACAACAATCACACAAGATTGTTTTTTTAATCCAGAGGGTATTATATTATATCATATTATATTATTTCTGGAAAAAACTTAACACAAAGACCATTCAGAAGATAGTTTGCAAATGTTTTGTCATTTATATGGTTTGTTTAGCTCATCAGACTTTGTGCACACTTGACCTTAACTTGACTGAACTTAAAATACACCACCGTACAAAATCTTTGGGTATTATATTCTATTAATGCTGTTAATTTCTTTTCCATATAATATAAAATATCTTAATACAGAGACCATTCAGAAGATGACAAGAATTGAGCATTACATTTGGTGTAAATACATTTTAGTACCAAAGGATAGTTTGCAAATGTTTTATTTTGTCATTTATATGGTTGTTTAGCTCATTGACCTTAACTTGACTCAACTTAAAATACTCTACCGTAAAAAATATTTGGTTCAGTAACATTTTTTTAAAGAGAAATGAATACTTTTATTAAGCAAGGATGCATTAAATTGATCAAAAGTAACAATTATAATGTTACACAATATTTCCATTTCAAATAAATGCTGTTCTTTTGAACTTTCTGCTCAAAGAGTCCTGAGAAAAATATCAGTTTCCACAAAAATATTGAACTGCACAACTATTTCAACATTGATAATAATCCAAAATGTTTCTTGAGTAGCAAATCATCATATTAGAATGATTTCTGAAGGATCATGTGACACTGAAGACTGGAGGAATTATGCTGAAAATTCGGCTTTCAGAATAAATTGCATTTACATTAAAAAAAAAAAAAAGTATTGAAATTGTAACATTGTGAAATACTATTACATATTTAAAATAACTGTTTTCAGTGTCACAGCTTTGGTGAGCAAGAGTCAAAATCTTACCGACCTCAAACATTTGAACACTAGTGTACATAAAATGCAATTGTAAGAAATGTTTTGGTCTCAGAGCTTGTCTTCTAATCATTTTTACATAATTCTAGTTAAACTCCAGCGCTTTGAGATACCAGTCATGGTCCATCTGAGTCCGGAGCCTTGGACCCCTGAAACAGGCCTGGTGACGGACGCATTCAAACTGAAGAGGAAGGAACTGAAGAACCACTATCTCAATGACATTGAAAGAATGTATGGCCACAAGTAGTACCTCTATCACAGCCAAAGACCTCTTCATCACTTCCTCGCCATGCAACATTGCTGTATATCAATAAATGTTAAAGAACACGTTTTGCCACAACTTTCACCACTGCCCGTTGCTGTGATGTGCACAAATTTTCGAAGACGAACAATATTGATAAACCGTTGGTCTGTGTATTTTTATTCCTGAGCTTGTTGTTCAGAGCTCTGTAGTCTCTCTGCTGTGAAATAGTTTACAATTAGAGTTGTAGCTGAGTAGCTCAAGACCTTTGGACAAAGGAAGATATTCATCTTATCCAGCATAAAGTATCCGTTAATTTCTCCTTTCAGTACACAAAAGGAGTCTCTTGTAAAGAGGATTTCAACCATACAACAGCGATATACTGCCATCACCTTGTGCTTTTTTCAATATGTGTGAGAATTTCTTTCTTTGTAAAAAATTACTAATAATTTGCTTTGTTTGATAAGAGTTTGAAAACTGACACTGCTAGCTGAGGTGAAGTCATTGCACTGCGGATCTTGGCCTCCTTTTAGAGGCAAGTAATATATAGTGATGTTTTTGTGCCTTTCTGATTGGTCACTATTTTAAACGTCGATTCTCTATTGGCTGTAAATTCTAATTAGATTCCTTGTGCTTCATCCATGCAGTGCATTAGGAGTTAAGTGTCTTCACAATGGTTACAAACCATGTTATTTAGTTATGAGAATTTTTTGTTGAAGTTATGATACACGCATTACTAGTAAATATTTGCTCTTGGAATGACTCAGGATCGGTTGAGATGGTTTGTTGCTTATTTGTGTTGTTAAATGGAACTTAAATGAAGGGAACGTTTTGAAGGAATAATATTCCCCTTTTACGCCACAGCGGCAGAGTTTGTATCACATCTGTATCATCTTTTTTAAACACATTTTTGTGTTAATGTGTGATTGTTACAAACTCTCTTTCAAATTCCACTTCTGCAGACTTTTATTATTTGGCAATTAAACTAGTTGAAGCTGCTTGTAAATTCAGCCCCAGAATATGAATTTGTCCGTAAATATTGTATTCTGTATTTTAATTTATTTGGTTAAAATGATACATTTCAATTTTACCCTTGTTAATTTATTTATTTTTTTTTCACTTTGTATGATCTGTACAGGCACTATAATCTGTCACATCGTTGCTTGTTTCATTATAGAAAGTGTTTTATTTATAGTAATTTTGTCATTTGCACTATTTTTTTGTCAGGGATTTTTAGCCATTGTTAAATTAATAGCCATTCAGCGGTTTTTCACTTTTTTTTTGGAATCATCTTTCCCCCACGGCCCTCAGGGTTCTTCTCACCATAAGAAACACTATACAGCAGTCAAGTGTTTGCATCAGAAATTGTGAATTTGATTGTAGAATATTCTATGATGCTTATTTATTGTTTTTATTGTGAGTCACTGTATGTAAAATACGCTGAGGAAAAGTAAAATCGTTTTCTACTCAAATTGTGAGTACTTTTTTATTATGATTTATTTACAGTACATTGCAGTGTTTACAAAAAAAAAAGCTATACAACAAGTTGAAGATACTATTCAGTTTGCCCAGTCTTGAAAGCGAAAACAATCACTTGCAATCTTCCATACGGGCTGGTCACTGTTAGGAGAGGCTTGGGCAGTTAATAAGAAATTCTGGTTGAAGTATCTTTGTTTGTTTCCTTCGAACTTCACTGAGCCGGCTGTAACCACCAACAAAGTTGTTTGGCCCTGAGTTGCTTGTTCTATAAATGACAGAATTAAATAATATCAAACATCAACAACAACATGTACACAAATATATACATTATATATATATCTCGGGTTGGGGAGTATTGAAATAAGTAACTTAGTTATGTATTTAAAATAAAATGAGTAACTGTATTTCATTACAGTTACATTTTAAATGGGTGGTAATCAGATTACAGTTACATCTGAAAAGTATTTTAGATTACCAAAGTGATTACTTTGAATTTTAATGTCATTTAAACAGCAATTGGTGATTCTCTGACTCTGACAGTCTGAAAAAGCGGAGTTAAGCATTATAATAAAAATTGTGTTATTTTCATTTAGTACTGTCCTGAACAAAACAAAATGACTGAATTTAAAAAAAAAAAAATTCACAACTGTCCTGTCATGAGCTGATGATCCACGACTGTTTTCATGTTTTGTGATAGTTGTTTGTGAGTCATTTTATAATTCACTCGTCACTGCAACTTTTTCTCACAATTTGTTTTTCCCCTCACAATTGTGAGTTTGAATTTCACAATTCTGACTTCTTTTTCTCAGAATTGTGAGATTTAAACTCAAAATTGCAAGTTATAAATTCAGAATTGGGAGATATTAACTTGCAATACTGACTTTTGCTTGCAATTGAGAAGTTTATATCTCATAACTCTTGACTTCTCAATATTGTGAGTTTTTCATAATTTTGATTTTTCTCAATATTGTGAGTTTATATCTCACAATTCTTACTTTATATCACACAATTCTGAGGGAAAAAGTCAGAATTGTGAGATAAAAACTTGGAATTACCCGTTTTGTGTTTGTTCCACACTTATTAGTATTCCAAAGTATTCTAAAGTATTTAGATTAAGTTACTAAACTTGAGTAATGTAACGAAATGCGTAACAAAATACTTTTTGTAATCTGTAGTGAAATACATTTTAAAAGTAACCTACCCAGCCTTTATATATATATATATATATATATATATATATATATAAAACACATATAATATAATATATATATACACACTGAGTTTTCATACCATGCACAGGCTGGCAGTCGAGAGTGTGAACCTGAAACTCGCTGGAGGGAAGAGACTCGAAGAACTCGCTGAGAGCATCTTGACCTGTGACAGCGTTGCCATTCCACACGAGCGTTGCTTTGTCCAGATACAGCCTCGTCAGATTCTGGAAGTAATCATGCTTTATGATGAAGGCTTTAAATGCACAGCTAGATCAGCATACATGCTATGAGATGAACATACCCTTCTTTTCTTGTCCATGCAGTCATAATAGATATTGACGAATTCCTCCGAGTATCTGCATGATTGATCAACTTGAACCCTGAAGTCCTGATCAATATCGAACATAAATACAGTTATAAAGCGTGATGAGATGAACTGATGAATGTTAATATCACTGAAAAGACTCTTACCACTGTTACAGCAGCCATTGTACTAAACTAAACTTCACCGACGATGTTCAGTTGTTTTAGGTGCTGATGTCCAAACGTAAATCACGATATGTCGTAGTTTATGTCCACTTCGAAATGTCAGAATTATGTTACCTTACTCTTTCAAAAAACAAACAAACCTAACATCGAGAAAAAAATGTGCTCAAATATGTGTGTTCATGATTATTGTTCCGCTGGAAAATCCCACCGTCGTTATAAGTTCCCACCATGAATATAAATGCACAAGACAACAAAAGGGTGAATATATATATATATATATATATATATATATATATATATATATATATATATATATATATATATATATAAGGATTAAAATGCATAAAGGAGAAAATATTTATTTTCTTTTTTTTATTATTATTCATTTGACTACGATTCTTTTCCTCAGCATGACCACTAGGTTGGATCCTATTAGTACATTTATATTTATGCATATGTACATTGTCTAAATATGTAACAAAAAGACAAAAGAAATGTATAGTAGTTTCAGAGTAATCGTTACAAAAACATATATCCTTAAAAAAAAGGCATTTGGAAAGTTCCTAAGTGGCTTAAGAAAATCACACAGCTATTTTGTAACCTAAAAGCTCAATAATCGGCTTTATTTCATTTTAGGTACTTTTGTTAGACATTAATTGTTCAATTGTTGTTTTAATCAGGCGCCGTTCTACGGCACCCAAGTAAACTGTATTATCCAATGACATTGCAGCTTGTTTGTTTTTGGGCGGGACCATTTAGCTTGAATCGTCACACTGGTGCTCCCCGAAACTCTAAGATGGAGGGAAGCGTATCAAATGTGGAAATCTGTAATTTAGCTTACACTGGAAAGTATGAAGAGCTTAAAAACTGCGTCTTGTCTGACAGCTCTCTAGCGGCTAAAACAGACCAGGTATGTGGGAAAGTGTTGGTACACAAGCACGGGAGTTAGCATTGTGCTATATTGAAGCGAGTCTGAAGATGCCTGTCAGCTGTGCTCTGAATGTTGCTGCTGTTTCTCACAGGACAGCAGGACCGCTCTGCACTGGGCTTGTTCAGCTGGACATGTGGATATCGTGCAGTTTCTGTTGAATCTCGGAGTTGACGTGAATCTCGAAGATGATGTGAGTCAGCATTGTTTCATGGTACAGCAGCACAGAAGCTGCATACTGCACCAATCAATGTTATTGTTTTTAAAATGCATATTTCCTGTGTTACTACTGCTCTCCAATGCATCTATAATGTATGACATCTATATTATGTGCTTAAATGTATAGATAGCGTATACTTTGATATTCTCTGCATATCCTCTAGGTGGAGTTTATAACCATTTTATATCATTCCAGGCTTGTTGGACTCCTCTTCATATAGCAGCATCTGCTGGGAGGGAAGAAATTGTCAGATCCTTAATATCCAAAGGAGCTCAGTTGAACTCTGTGAACCAGAATGGTTGTACGCCACTACACTACGCAGCATCTAAAGATCGATATGAAGTATATTTACGCTTGTTAGCTCTTTTTTTTTAAACAAAGGGTTAAATTGTTGCATATAATAGTACTTAAAATTGTGAAACTTTTTATAGTTGCTAATTTTATCTCGATTTATATTGGTTAGGGAGTCGGGCTTGTAACCTGAAGGTTGCCGGTTCGATTCCCACGCCA
This sequence comes from Zacco platypus, assembly GCA_038088235.1. Classification (NCBI taxonomy): domain Eukaryota; kingdom Metazoa; phylum Chordata; class Actinopteri; order Cypriniformes; family Xenocyprididae; genus Zacco; species Zacco platypus. Next base: position 5,009,725 of record CM076079.1, read on the forward strand.
ACAGGAATTGAAGGTGGGGATTGTGAATGAATAACACTCTCTCCACCTTCGATACCATGACTAAAGTGCCCTTGAGCAAGACTCCTAACCTTTAGTTGCTCCCCGGGCGCTGGAGCAATAGCTGCCCACTGCTCCGGGGGTGTGTTCACTGTGTGTGCGTGCGTGCGTGCGTGTGCGTGTGTGTGTGTGTGTGAGAGTGAGTGTGAGTGTGGGTGTGCATTTGTTCACTACTCACTGCTGTGTGTGTGTGTGTGTGTTTGTTTCTGTGTGTGTGGGTGGGTGTGCATTTGTTCACTACTCGCTGTGTGTGTGTGTGTGGGTGGGTGTGTGTTTGTTTCTATGTGTGTGTGTGGGTGTGCATTTGTTCACTACTCGCTGCTGTGTGTGTGCACTTGGATGGGTTAAATGCAGAGCTATGCAATTTCCCCACTGTGGGACAAATTAAAAAAAAAAAAAAAAGGTGAATTAATCAGAGTTTAACTTCATTGTCCTTTATTTGTCACCGTAAATTTGTCTTTGACGCTGGTATCATATTTATGCATAGATGGATACATCCACATGCATATTAAATGTAGTTATATTACTTTTTTTTTTTTTTAAATAATCATCTTTTATTCATTTTATGTTAAAATATTGCCAACTCTTTTTTTTTTTTTTTTTTTTTTTTTAAATTGAAGAGTTCTGAAATATTTGACAATTTTGAAACTCTATCAACATTATCTTATATTTGTTTTATGTTAATGTATTGTCAACTTTTTTTTTCAGTTATATTAAATTACTACATGCATTTTTAAGAAATGTTTAAACATTTTATATTCATATTATCAGTAACACTTTACAACAATGTTCACTAGTTAACATGAATAATAATGAACTGCACTTATACAGCATTTATTCATCTTTGTTAATGTTAATTTCAACATTTACTAATACATTTTTAAAATGTTGTTCCCATTAGTTAATGCACCTAACTAAGATGAACAAACAATGAGCAACTGTATATTCATTACTTAACGTTAATGAAGATTAGTAAATACAGTAACAATGTATTGCTCATGGTTAGTTCATGTCAGTTAATACATTAACTATTGTTACCTTCACAACTAATGAACCTTATTGTAAAGTGTTACTGTTTTATCTTATATTAATTTTTATATAAATATATTTCCAGCTTTTTTATCAAAGTTATATTAAATTATTCAGGGCTCCAGACTAACTTTCTCAGACTAACTTTCTCAGTTGGTCACACCAGCACATGATTTAGTGCTGGTGCGCTAAATATTTTATTTTAATATTTATTAAAATAAATATTATTTTATTTTAAATCATATTTAATAAATTAGAAATGTGAAAGTATAAAAATTAAATTAATTAATGTATATAAAGCCTTAATAATTATATATAAAACCTTAATTAATATATATAATCTTTCTGAAAATTGTGACTTTATTATATTAAATTCATTCTATATTAATGTTGCCAACTCTTTCTTTTTTTTTAAATCAAAGTTATGTCAAATTATTCCTTAACTTTCTGAACATTTTAAAATGTTTTATATTAATAATAATATTTTATTTTTTTTAACAGATAGCCCAGATTCTGCTGGAAAACGGTGCTGATCCTAATGCAACAGATAAACTGCAATCCACACCTCTGCACAGAGCTTCTGCCAAAGGCAACTACAGACTCATTCAGCTTCTTTTGAAAGAGAGCGCTTCTACCAACATCCAGGACTCCGAAGGAAACACACCCCTGTAAGTAGTGTAGATGTAGTGATGTTTACTAACTCATAATTATTGTATAAATGCCTTCTCAGACATATTATGAATAAACTATTTTTATTGTTTTTGCCAGTCATCTTGCATGTGATGAGGATCGAGCAGAGGCTGCAAAACTCCTTGTGGAACATGGTGCCAGCATCTACATTGAGAACAAAGAAAAGAAGACACCTCTACAAGTGGCTAAAGGTGGCTTGGGGTCGATGTTGAAACGGATCGTAGAGGGCTGAAGGACTGCGAGAGGAAACGGAGCAATGCAGCTTTTAATGAAGCTGCTGTTCAAGTATGATGAATACTTGTTTGGAAGGGTATTTGAAAGAAACGCAGTAGAGAAACCGGAAACCTTTAAGGATGGAGGAACAACCCTGTGGTTTGCATTCTCTTTATGGAAGTTAAAAAGCTCATGACTTGATATGTTGGTCATTTTTCATGCTTCTAATCGGGTACATGAGTTTTAGTCCTGCGCATAACATTCTGATTATTTGTCTAGTTCAGCCATGAATTATTTATTCTGTTAAACCTAAAGCTGTTTTTTGTCATCGGACAGTCACTTAAAATGTTATTTCTAGTTTTGTATCCTTGTGCAAAAGGTCACAACACCATAGTGCATTCTTCTATCTTGATGCTTGTTTTTTTTGTTTTTTATATGGGAAATAAATTGTAATTGAATACAGGTGATTATGTTGCAGTCTTATCTGAGTGTTGTATTAAAAGGGCACAAAAAATAATTGCGTAGACATGTTCATCTTGACCGTTCGAACGTTTGGGCTCAGTAAGTATTTTTGAAAGAAAATAATACTTTTTATTAAAATAAGACATTTCTAACATTACAAAATATTTCTATTTCATAGAAAACCTATTTTAAATTGTACGAATCTTTCACAATATTACCTTTTTTTTTTTACCGTATTTTTGATAAAGTGAGTTGTAAGTGACTTCCTTTTAGAAACGTTTCAAAATCTTAATAAGGAAAAGTATAGATTACTTAGATTTCTGGCTTGCGTAACTGAAACTTGAATCGATACCTGAAATGTGGGTGGATGGCGTGACGATGTGTTCTAACGTTCCCTACCTACATGTTTTCTCATTAATATCTGTCAAATAAGTAAATCAGCCAATTTTTTTTTTTTTTTTAAATGAAGGTTTGCAAAAATGAGTACAACCTAATAAATGTGTAATATTCTAGTATATAGTATGTACTGCATAACTTCCTCTGACCCTTCTTGGCATTGAGTCACACAATGGTATGAATTCACGCCACATAAAGCACAACTTCCCCATTCTTTCACAACTCGTATACCCCTATTTAAGAACTTTAATCCCATTGAACTTCACTGTGGGAACCAGGCTCTTGACACTGTAGTACTCCTCCCCCTTACAATGCCATGTATTTTGAATGAAAATTACTCACTTGGGTCTCATGAGATCAGAGAATATAAAGACTATATTTTGTTAATAATGGCCTTGGAAAAGACTAAATGTTCCTGTGTGGATGGACAAAAACATTGCACTTCACTTGTGCACATTGTGTCTACTGTGTGAGATGACGCAGTCAGTTTTTTTCCAGCTCTAAGACACTTGCTAGAGCTGAAAAATCACTCATGAAATAAAAGTAAAGACCTGATTGTTTCAGGGACTTTGTCACAAGTCCTTTCTTTTTTAGTTTCTGTGTTACTTTTGCTATATTTCCACACTTAAAGGGATAGTTTACCCAAAAATGAAAATTATCAACATTTACTCCACAGAATTTTCTTTTTTTTTTTTTTGGATGAACTAATTCTTTAAAACATTGCTTTGGTGCAAAAGAAATAATTTTTTTTGCAAAGAAATAAGTCTTATGTTCTGACAATTCTCTCCAATGTCGTTCCATTGTTGTCCGCGTTAATCATTAGGATATATAAAACTCCAGAAATTCAAATTCTATATACTCAAATGTTGATCACAAATTGCCTTTAACTTGGACTAGAATATTTTTCATTTCATTTTATAACTTTCAGGAGGGTGTACTAATTTTCGCAACACAACATTTTACCACTTTGATAAGGATATCTTATTTTCCTGATTATTATTGGCATACTTCTTTAGTAAATGATCAAGCAGACTTGCTCTAATATTGTATCTTCATCGTACCCTATTATGGCCTTAACATGAAGAGTAATTGCTGAATTTGTTAACTTTCAGAGGGGGTGTACTCATTTATGCTGGACGTGAATTTAGACAGACATCCTGTCTGCTGTTAAATATTATAGCTTGCTAAAGGGAACTACTGATCCCACATGGATTTTTATGAATGCATGTCATACAGTGCTGTTTCCAGCCGCAAGCTTGTCAGCGAAAGCGTGGTAAATTGGGTAGTGAGAACTTCCGTAGATACTAACCTTCTGTTTAGCACAATTACCCAGGGCAATGTCTTATAGCTAACATTAAAAATCCCTATCAATCCACTGCTCTTCTTACATTTTAGTTGGCGGCTCCACCATATAGGTTATATTCATATACTCAATAATATAATATATTCAACTAAAAAATCTTGGCGTCATCTTTGATGCCACAGTGTCATTCGAGCCTTTTGTGCAGAATACGGTTGACATCCTTTTCTCACCTCAGAAATATAGCATGTTTACGTTCTGTGTCGTCCTTCTCAGTTGCTGAGAGGTTGATAAACTCTCTATTGTAGTGATCCTCTAGCTGGGGTATCCTCCATCGACAAACTTATATATATTTACAAAATTCGGTTGCTAAAGTGATCGTATTGGAGTCTCTGCACTGAGGGAAGCCAATACATTAGAGTCTTTTAAATCTCTTCTTAAAACATTGTATTTTAGGATTGCTTTTACTTGATTGTTCATCTCATTTTTGCATTCTTTGTTGTATATCTTTTGTATTTAAAGTGTGTTGTTTTCTGTGTTATGTTTGTTTGTAAAGCGCTGTGAGAGAGCAACTTTTAAAGGTGTATTATAATAAATGTAATAAAATAATAAATGTATTATTATTGTTATTATGGGGTCATTCCTATGTCCTAGGGTCCTATGTTTATATAGCACTCTAAAAAATACATTTTATAAATAATATATATGTAATTTTAAGGTAAAAAAATATATACTAAAAATGCTGCAGTAGTAAAAAAAAAAAAAAAAAAAAAAAGATGATTGGTTAATGGCAAGTTCACTTAATATATTGTGAAGAATGTAGCCTAATAGATCTAATGGGCCATTTTGCACAATTTTACGGTAAAATGCTATTAAATGTACATATTTTGTAAAAACTGTAAGTAATCTTAAGTGGAAAAAAAAACCTGACATTCCCACAATTCCCTGCATGACACTTTACATTTGATGGTATTTTGTTTAAATAATTGTTTCTTGTTATTTATTATTCATTTATAAAACAGATAGTTCCTGTCCTTGATTCTGATTGGTCAATAGCTGCGTTTTATTCACGATAAAACACAGCTATGACCGCTTCACTCAACGGTTTTGTGTGTCACAACACACTAAGCACCCACTCTTACAACGTAAACTGTTTGCTCTCAATTGATACTATTCATTGAAGCTTACCGTATTATGTGGAAGAGTATCATGAGAAAGAGATCAAGTGAGTGAGTTTATTACCTACATTCAGATTTAGCGTTTTCCTTCAGGTCAGCCTTATGTTCATAATAAAAAATCTGTTTAAATGTCCACTGCAATATCTTGTCCTTTTAACAGTTAGTGGGTTTTCCCGTGACTGACAGCTCTAGTCAAAACATTTGTTATATGTTGTTCATGTTTTCAACAATTCACTCTTCTGAACGTAAAAGTCTTCGCTACTGACTGACACGCTCATTAAGACAGTCTTTGCCGCGATTTAATGGCGTAATAATGTAACTTCTGTTGCCGTTCACAGTCAGGGACTATTTTTTCCGGCGGAAGGAATGCACTTACTGATTTTACTTCATGAAAGCAGCATTTCTGGATTTAAAATTTGTATTATGTGGTAACCGTTTTATGAAAGCAATAAGGTACTCGAGGCTTGTGCTGTATCGTGAATAAGTCATTCGATTCAGTCACTTTTCTTCCATGTAACTGTTTACTCATAACTGGTTCAGTCTGTTCTGAAACTATCTTTTACAATGTATGAGTCCATTTACCCTTAACCTAGATTCTAAACTATTGTTTTCTAACAATTACTATAACCTGTCAGGTTGCACTAACGCAGGGGTGGCGATCCTGGAGAGCCTCAGCCGTTTTTAAAGGCCTAAAGACTTGATTAGCTGAATCAGGTGCGTTTAATTAGGGTTGAAGCTAAACTCTGCAGGGGGAAGTGAGTTTGACACCTGTGGCTTATAGCAACCCTTCAGGCTTTGATTAGCTTGTTCTGGTGTGTTTGATTAGGGTTGGAGTTAAACTCTGAAGGAGTGTGGCTCTCCAGGACCGATGTTAGTGACCTTTGCATTAATGCTTTCTTTATAATTACACATAAATAATCAAGATAAGTTTGTTTGTAGAAATGTAGAAGTTGCTGAGTACAAATTTCCAATTGAGTAACTGAAACAGGACAGATATACCACAAAGCTGAAATGTCAATGGCATGACACAAATTGTGGTCTCATGTTACCAACCTAGCCTGTTCCGGATTTTATTGTCATGCAAATACTGCAAAATAATTTGCAGACAATGCAATAAGTACATATCGCTAAATAATACAAAGGCCTATGAAATACATGGTCATTATTCACTATATCACTCGGATTGTCCATTAGCTCAATTGGCCTACTAATAAATAGCCTATATGGAAGTTTTTGTTTTTTATCTTACAGTTCAGTCTTTTTTTTTCCTTTTTGCTAGTCACAATTCTGGCTGTTTTGAACAGAGTTGCGAGTTTATATCTCAAAGTTTGTGGGGTTTTTTGTAGCATGTGGGGAGACTTTTAGGGTTAGTTTGTGGGGCTTTCCCTGCAAAGTTTTGCGGTCACAGTTGATTTCCCCAAACTGTACCCCACGTCTAGTTACGAGTAAGGAAGCCAGGGTTGGGAAACTTTTAATTTATTGATGTATGAAGTGTTGATATATATGCTGGTGTATTGCTCTGTTTGCCGGGGAGCCTTATTTAATGTGCATTAGGCATACACGGTCCCTCGGCGCTATTTGTCTGTAAAGAGAGCGCGTGTGAATGAGTACAGGGGTATGAGGGCAGGTTATTGTCATTTCCCATATCTCCCATACTTTATATTAACGAGGGCTAAGTATTTTGCTCGAGTGGTGGTATGTCCTGATTGATATTTGGTGTGTATTTATTTATGTGGTGTTAAAGTGATTTAGTAATGGATATTTTTATGGGTTTGAGCTTTGCTGTGTAATGAAATTATGCATGTTAGGTGCTCACATGAATGAACTGAATGTATTTTAATATAACAAGCTTAGAAACCCTGTGCTGAATATGTTGCCCTGATCGTTGATGTTGCAGCCTATTCTTTCCTGAATTAATTTTGATTATCATTAATTTCAAATATATGGTCAGTTGAATGGTATTTGTTATGATTGTATTAACCTGCCCAGGGTTTTAATATTATGATTGTACAAAAATAAACTTGTTATATTTGTATTAATACTGTGATACTGTTTTCTTGGTTATTGAACCCATATAAAATGTAGGTCCAGTAGAGAACCTGTGTATATTATGTGTGGAGTTGTTACATAAATTCGCAATTGCACAAAAAAAAAAAGTTGCAATTATTTATTTATTTGTTTTAATCCGTGGCGGAAACGATCTGCCCATATATGGGTATATTATAATTTCGGCGCAAAGGCATAGTAAAAAATGTTTTCTGGGTGTGGTTGGTTTTCAACCCAGGAAAAGTGGTGCAGAAAACGAAATCATGTCAAATTTCAGGGACTCTCTACAACTGTTCGCTTTCATGACGTCAAATCAGTCCTAGCTCATGAATATTAACATAACCTACCCTTTCAGCCAATCAGTTATACGAACGTCACATTACCGAATTGATATTCATGAGTAAGGTCTTCACCATAGTGAACTCCAGTCTGGGTTGACACCATTGACATTTATAAAGGTTTCCACCCTCTACGTCTCCTAGTACTCATTTGTTCGCTTCGTTCAAGGGCAGAACTGAGTGCAGTCTTTGAAGAACTGAAGTTGATGTCCCCTGAATAACGTGTTTCCCGACCGAAGGTAAGCAGACGTCAGTGTTTATGGCACAACAGAATGTTAGCTAATGCTAACGCTAGTGCGTTATACTTAATCTTAACAGCCTCATTGTCAGCTTAAGGTCAAAGACCGACTGTACGGTCTGATCCGCCCTCCTATTGAATGTTGTGTTTGTCTTAATCGTGCTGCTGTTTATCGCAAATGGAGTGCAAGTTTTCGAGACGAAAGTCTCTGAGAATGGCGACCTGTCAAACCGAAACCTTGTTAACGTGCCTCATTGTGTGCCACGAGGTTCACCTGCACATCTTTGATGGTATTAAGTCTAGTTTTTATAGGATGATTGTGTTTTGCTCCATTTTGTAGCTGCTGGTCATTAGCTGGTTTGTCTACTAGTTTGTAGACTATCCTGGACCAGCAGCCAGATGGTCGTCATACTAGTTACTGACGGTCTAGCTGGTTTTTGTAATATGGTACCAGATCAATCTGTTAAGGCATATATATATATATATATATATATATATATATATATATATATATATATAACATAACACTATTTATATTAAATGGACAAGTTGAGCAGTGGGAAAGTTCTTAGTAATTGCATTATGGAGATTGCATTTATAATATATTGTTATACTATATTGTATTACAATGCATAACTTCTTATCTTGTTTATTAGATGCATAATATATCTTAAAGCTATTTCAATGCTGTTTTCTCTGCTTGTTAAGCAGAACGCTAAAATTATAATTATTATATAATTATTATAATTATATTAGCAGAAAAAAAAGGTCTTCTTGGAATTTTTGGGTAGGACATCTAGGAGTGGTTTGTTGTGGTGCAGAGAAAGGTGTGATAATGTTACTAATTGTCTTGTGCATGTCAAGAGGTGATAAGTTGAGACACAGTCATTCCACTTGTTTAAAAAGAGTTACATAAGACATTTGATTCATAATGTTGAAATATATGATGTAATGATGATGGTCAGGTTATGTCCATGTCATTCAGTGAAGTCTGGCATGAGGAAGCGGGGTGGATGTTAATCTGAAGCATTGCTGGAGGCGTGCTACACATGTGAGAGAAAACGCCTCTGTTCTTTAAAGTGACCGCAACTCTGCATAACTCCCAGTGGTTAGCTATGTTTTGGATTTGTTTGAGAAAACGTTTTGCATTCCTAGTTCTAAGGATATGGATATGAATCATGTACAAACAATGTAGATGCAACACACAGGCGGTTTCATAAAAGCTATGGAATGTTCTGCTTTGCCCATAAAGTTCACAATGTCCCAGTGACTCAAATTGATATCAGTCGTCATGGAAATGACACATGACCTCCTTCGCAACAGATATGCGTTTCTGAAATACTTATTGCTCAAACTTGCCTGAGCAACCATGTATCGATATCCTAGCAAACGGCCGTAATACTTTACCACTCTGTTTTCTTCTGTACCTGCTCGTGCTCATGATATAGACACAACAGGTTTGGAATAATAACAATTTTTAATGTTTTTGGGTGGAGTCTTACCAAGCCTGCAATTACTAGATTAAAAAAAAGAGTAAAAGCTGTAAAATTGTGGATTTTTTTTTTTTTTTTTTTGGTGCCTTGGTGAGACTTTTTTTCCCCAAAACTCTATCATTCCAAACTGTTGACTGCTAAGTGTATATATTAATTTATTTTGACAGACTTTCATTTTTTTCTGACAGACATTTTGTTACTTCCACTATGGCACACTCAAGTCATGATGGTGACTATGAAGCTGATGATGCAGTTGGTCATAATCCATGGTCATCCATGAGTGATCGTCTGAGTTCCTTCCAGCACTTCCCTCTTTCTAAAGACGTTTCGGCGGAGCGACTGGCCCGTGCAGGCTTTTATTTCACAGGGGAGGCCGACCAGGTGCGCTGTTTCAGCTGCCATGCGACGGTGAAGGACTGGAACCAAGGGGATACCCCGCTGAAGAGACATCATCAAGCATCTCCCAACTGTAAGTTCCTTAGCTGTGCTCACGGCTTGAGAACCTCCGACCTCGTCCACACCCCTATTTACGATGAAGTGGCCGAAGCCAGGGAGTTCCTCCTCCGCACGGGAGGGGTGGAGGATCAGAGCATTTATCCCACTGCACCACACATGAAAAGCGAAGAAGCTCGGCTGAATAGTTTCAGTGACTGGCCTGCAGAGGCTCCAGTTCAGCCCGATGACCTGGCGGCAGCGGGGATGTATTACCTTGGGTCAGATGATCATGTGCAGTGCTTCTGTTGTGGGGGGGTTCTGGGAGGATGGGAGCAAGGCGACAGTGCCTGGGATGAACATGAAAAGCACTACTCCAACTGCTACTTCATCTTGGGTCATGATGTGGGCAATGTGCCGCTGACGACACCTAGACCCAGGGTGAATGGTCGTGTAGCCCATGTGGATACTTTTGAGGGCCGTCTTGATACCTTCAGAGGCACACAACATACCATAGATCCTGAGAGACTAGCCAGAGCTGGTTTTTACAGCATAGGTAACTACTGTTATGTTTCTCCATGTAAAAATGCTTATTCAGTTCGTTTATACATTAAATATTAGAAATAAAATTAGCAATATTTGATATACTTGGAGAAAAGAGTGCTGCAGTGATGACTTTTTTTTTTTTTTTGTAGAAACGCTTGCGCCCTTGTTCCCTCTGCCAAAAATCTATAGGTTTTTCGCATGGGCTAAACGTAGGTTAAAACGAATTTACAGCAAGACTCATGACATCACGTTTCCAACAGTTCTTTTCGTCTTTATTTAATAAAAAAATTGTGCTGTCAAGCGATTAATCACATAATTAATTGCATCCAAAATAAAATTGTTTACAAAATGTGTGGATTGTGTATATTACATATATATAAATACACACATGTATATATTTATTGAAAATGTATATTTATATATAAAATATTTCCATGTATGCGTGTGTAAACACATTTTTATTTTGGATGCGATTAATCTTGAATTTTATAAATAAAATAAAAAAAACATTTTCCTAAAATTGAGTCTGAATAGTTTGCAAGATCGTAATTCTAAACACAAAAAGGCTGTGAAATGGGACTAGCAAGTAGATGAGTATACATATTCAGCCTGATGACATTTAATATCCTCGACAACCTTTGTAGTCACATTTAGCCACTTGTTAACAGCCGTGTTTAATAGAAAGTTAAGTAGAAGTTAAAAAAAAAATCACAAGTTGGTTGTGATTGTGAATATATCTTGAGCTTGTGTTAAACTCCTTATTTCAGGTGTTTAACCAAAAACCCATTCAATTAAACCCATTTCTTTCAGGACAATGGAACCGGATGTGCTAAAATGCTTATTGGTTTACTGGGTGTTAGCCTACAAAAGTATGTCATCCCAGCAGCACTCTATCGTAACACGGTGAACAAACTGTCCTGGTTTTTTGTCATATAGGAGAAGAAGACCGTGTGATTTGCTTTAGATGTGGAGGAGGAATGAAGGACTGGATGCCTGATGAAGACCCTTGGGAAGAGCATGCCAAGCACTATCCAGGGTGAATTACTTTTTCATATTTTGAGCCTGTGAGTTAGAGGTATTTAACCAGGCTGCTCGAAAGTAGAACATAACTGGTGCTGACAAGCTCCAATATTGCACCAATATTAAGATTCTGGCTTAAAATTGTATAATAGAATAATTATAGAATTGATTATGCAGAATAAATGGAATTTTAAAATGGTAAATAAATATAGTAAATTGATTTTAGGTAAACCATTAAAATAAATTGATCTTTTAAATTTGAATTGAAGTGAACATTATAATTTACAGTAGGATTAATAATTTTGAGATTTGCTAAAGATTACATTTTAAGTGTTAAAGTGTTTAACTTTTAATGTGCATTATATGATCGCTAAGGCATAAATGAATTCAATATCAAGCAAAACTGCTAAATTATAATCTCTAATATTGTCTGAACATTTTAAAGTAAGGTTTCATTTGTTAACATTAGTTAACTGCATTGGTTAACATGAATTAACAATGAACAGTTGTATTTTGATTAACCAACATTAACAAAGATCAATAAATAATGTCACATCTATTGATTTAATGCATTAATTAACATTAACTAGTAGCACCTTAGTGTTACCTAAATGTTACATAAATCTAAAAACAATGTACGGTATTTATCTGCATATTTTAGATAAAGATCATGTGAGTTAAAAATTGAAAAATGTGTTTTCTAATTGTGAAATTGTTATAATCGACCCACAGCTGCAGTTTCCTTCTGGCAGAAAAAGGAGTAGAGTATGTCAACAGTATACAACTGAGACATCCCAATGGAGACCATTCAGTGAGTCATTACCTATCCTTCACTCAACCACTTGTACTTCAGTAAATGTGTTGAATTGATAGCATTTATAATGAACATCCCTTGAAAATACCTTGAAGTAGTATGCACTGTCTTACATATTTATTATTTGGACTTACAGAGGTCAAGTCAGAATGGCTTTTCGAGTCATGACCAAGGTAAGGGTTTGATTACAAATCCAATGAAAAAACACTTTTATAACTGTATGGAAACATGGCGTCTTCATAAAACATGTGTGATTTGTACTTTGTCTACAGCAGCACAGAAAGTCCTACAGTCAGAGATTGCACAAAAGGCTGTAGATATGGGTTTTGACCCCATCATAGTGGAGAGCACCATTCTGCAGAAGTTACGTCAGAACGGTGAGGGCTATACTTCAGTGAAGGCTCTTATTCAAGACATCGGTGCACAAGAGGGCGCCAGTGACGTGCCTAAGAAAGCTGGCAAGTGCTTTTTTTTTTCCTTTGAAAGTTTGATTTGCATTCAAGGGACTCTTAAATTAAGTTTATTCCAAAACATAAGGCCATGCTTTGTTTTGGATTTTGTATTGATTACCAATATGAATGACATATAGTGTGTGTATGTGCTTCAAGTGCTTACTTCAGTCTTTAAGATGCAAATTCAACTATTGAAACACAATTTTTTAATCCTTCTCTTAAAAAATAACATGCTAAGATATGTAGATTGACATCTTTTGAAAATCAAATCGTATTATAAAATAAGCATAGAACCATATATTGTTGTTGTTACAATTTAATATATATGTTTTTTCATCCCTCCTCGCTATTTCAGTTGTTTTAACATTGTTTGTTTCTTACATAATTTCTACAGAGGACCCCTTAACGAAACTTGAGAAACTCCAGAGGGAGAAACTCTGTAAAGTCTGCATGGACAGTGACATTAGCATCGTCTTCATTCCCTGTGGACACCTGGTCACTTGTCAAAAATGTTCAGAGCCCCTGAACAAGTGTCCCATCTGTTGTGCCACCATCACGCAGAAGATAAAGACCTACAATGCCTAAAAGACAAAGAAACCAGCACTCTAAATGAAACGGGGATGTGCACTGAAAGTGGCAGAATACAACCATTCCTAAATTTCCTCATAGATGTGTAAATTTTGAATTAAGCTGTGTGTGTATATATCTGTAGATGTACTAAACTCTGATAAAATAATGTTTTATTTTTTTCATCAAGACCTGAAAAGAACATGCTGTACATTTTATGTTTGACAGGGACGTACTACATAATTTAACTTGTAATATATTTCAGGGAAAGATATCTTTATTATTATATATATATACCTCTTCTTACACCATATGGCTGCTCCCCTTAAATACACAAGCTCCGATTGATATTCACTACCATAGTGCCTTTTATTAATTATTATTATCATTATTAATTCATTGTTTGTTTATTTGACAATCATGTATTGCAGTCAACCTTATATTTGCTCTTTTATTTCTTAGAAAGTAATGATTGCTTGAGACTTTTAAAATATGTTCAAGTTTGATGAAACTTTCAGTCCAAACATGTTTTCCATATGATACCTTTCTGTTCTTATTCTTTTAATAATGATTTTATTATACATGGCAATGATAATAAATTGGAATACACAATGGATCTTTTTTTCTGTTTCATCTGTCACTTAAACTGGAAATGTGAGACGAAAAGCTGTTCTGCTCACAGCAGTATAATACAGTTTACTTTATTCGATATCAAGATGTAATTTCTATAGGGATCATCATTTCTGCCTGCTTAAATACAATTAATTTTATACACTTAATTATATATTATATGGGTGCTTCAGCAAACTTGTAATTGTAGTTTTAAATGGTTAAAAACATTGATGTAAGTGTATTTTGTGTTATGATAGCATGTGCATTACAATACTTTTTATTTGATGATCATTTTATTTTAATAATTGACAGCCCTGTGTTTTGATTTAAATAAATAAATAAAATGTAAGACAAATCTAGATATATGTGACCCTGCACCACAAAATCAGTCATAAGTCACACGGGTAATGGCCAACAATACATTGTATGGGTCAAAATGATCGATATTATGCCACAAATCATTTGGATATTAAGATCTATGAAGATATTTCCTATCATAAATATCAAAAATATACTTTTGTGAGTGTATATGCATTGCTAAGGACTACATTTGGACAACTTTAAAGGCGATTTTCACAATATTTTGATTTTTTTGCACCCTCAGATTCCAGATTTTCAAACCGAACATCAATGGAAATCCTATTTATTCAGCTTTCAGATCATTTATAAATCTCAATTTTAAAAAAATACCCTTTTGACTAGTTTTGTGGTCCAGAGCCACATATATGAATAGAGAAGTGCTCTTATAAAATGCTTATGAAACTTAATAGAGGGTAAACACTGTCCCATAGCAATAATAAACACTTAATTTCTGACTCTAGCGTGTAGCGTCTACTGTACGGAGCATTTCCACCCGAGGGCCTCGAGCTCACTGCAATCTCTCCACTGAGCACCAGGTGGCAGCTCTACACCAGCAGTTTCTCTCTGAGTGATCGGAACAACAAACCGAACGGAGCAAGCGGGGTAAGAGCGTGTCCAAAACCGCCTCTGACCGCCACTTTCAAACTACATCCATGAAATAGCCGCGAACGCGCTCTTTAAAGCCTCTGGAGTCCATCTAGCTCTTCAAGAAGTCCTTATAAACAACCCGGAATCGACCCTGACGATCGGGTAAGTGGTAAAATGGCGGAGAGATTTATAGAAATTAGTGGCTTTAGGGTTATTTGGATGATGTGTTAGCCGCGCTAGCCTGATAAGCGAGGGACAGGATCCGAAACGAGCCGCCGTGCTTCCGTTGTCGTATTTAATTAATAAAAACCACCTCGCGTGGCTCGTTGGGAATTTAAACAAGCGCACTATGCTTCGCGAATGAATATAATGTACGTATTATGTGGCCTTTCATTGGTAAACAGTTAGCTAGCGGGCTAACCTTACCCTGCACAGTCAGGAACACAAATTGAGAGGCAAGATGGAGGACGAGGACGCGATGTTTTCCCCCTCTTTCCGAGATGGAAAAGCTTGATGTCGCACCTATTATGCTAATTTCATCACGGTGTCAATATTAAACACACTCGCTACCCATTTTTACGCGTTTTATGTGCGCGTGCGGTAGATGCGCGTGCATAACGACTGGAAACGAGCGGAGCCAAAATGGAGAATCCCGAAAACAGCTGTGCTGGATCGACTTCAAGATGGAGATTTCCCCCGTTCTGGTCGCGTTTTTAGTCGCTCCGGCAAATTATTGTGCGATTTCGCGACTGTAGTTGACAAGTTCGTCGTTTAACGTTGGTAATTGAGCGTTGTGCGTAAAACACTGCGAGTAATGAAGTAATATCGTGGTAAGGAGGAGTTTGCGAGCGTCCGCCTGATCTCACTCAACTTCACATACATTACTAGATCACACTGTTTCTCATTTCTGTAAACCAGTAGGTCGTGCCCCAAAACGGGTCTCGGTTCTGTTTTGATAGCATGTTAAAACAATGCAAGATGAAACTGTAATAGTGCTTATGCGATCAACTTTTAAAAGGGGGGGAAAAGACACTTCCCATATCTTTTGTTGTTGACGTCAGAGTTCGTGTGTCCAATCAAACTTTACGGTATTTTGGCGCAAATTCATCTGTCACTTGGTAAAATGGCTAAAACACTATATTTGCTGCATGAGTTGAGATGAATAAGAAAACTGACATCATCGTGTGTATTATTTGCATATTACAGGATCTGCGATATTCATTCCAGTGTTTGATTTTGAGGATGTTTTGTTAGATTGGCTTTGTGTGAAAACCAGTTGTTTTACTATAAAAAGGAAGGCGGGAGTGTGTCTAGATTCAAATTGTGTATTACATTAAGACAGTATTTACACAGCTGAGCTGTGCACATTTTGGGGAAGCATGGGATGAAATAGTGGTGCAGTATTAGTTTTGCTGTCACTGTCATGAGTGTGTGTGTGTGTGTGGATGGAAACGTGATTTGGCGCCACTTTTCCTTCGAACGCATTGTTGGTGATGATGCTATCGCTTTCGAATTCCCGCCTTCGGTAAAGAACATTTGTTTATTGGGTCGGTGCACGCGCATATGTGCTGCTTATTGTCGCTTGCTGGGTATTACATAACTTATCTCACGTTCTCGGCACACGCTTTTTTTTCCTTGCGTTTGGTACAGAGAGGAACATCTCATTGGCCGCTTTTGTGATCACCTGTTTATTATGCACATAAATAGCCGAAATCAAAGTGTTGTGGCCATATAATGACCTTAGAAGACTTGCTCCCTTTTTTAATGTTACTGTATATTTATTCAGGATATTAGTGGAACATTCATTTAACATGAACCGTTTGAATGCGTCATTTTTACAGTGGTGAGCCGGGTCCCTTCTGTCTCTGTTCGTGTTTACGTCCACAAATGTTACTGCGGGCCCCTGATTGGATGCGATGAAATGGAGGGCGGACGTGTTATTTCCTTATATGGGTACAGAGGTAGACATGAAGCTCCGGCTCTCTGAGATGTTTCCTGGAAACGGTGGAATCCGGAGAGCCAATTAGCAAGCAGCGCGACATGACAGACCCGACTAGCCACGCCCACTTGTTTTCATTCGGAACCGCGGGCACATCTTCAGAACAGCCTGTATCACTTTCATGGCACTGTAATTCTTGACACTTTTTCTGTTGTTTTGGTGTACTGGTATTTTTTATTTAGTATTATTTCAACAATGTTGACTGAAGAGTTGAATGCTTCTATTGGGAAGGCCAAACCTGCTAAATCTTTAATGAAAATACTTTTGTGACCATACAGATGCCGTCTGCTCTTCATATAGGACGTGCAGGAAAGTATGAAGTAACGTCTCTAAAGAAGTGTTAGTAACACTTTATTTTACAGCGTCATTGTTACATGTTTCATGTAATTACGATAGTAATAACTATAAATTATGCATAATTACATGCAACTAGCACTAAACCAATCCTAACCCTATAGTAAGTACAATGTATAATTACAGTGTAACAAAGATACCTTAAAATAAAGGGTAACCGAAGTGTTGTTTTTTTTTTTTTTTTCATTTTTGTCCTGAGTAAGTAGAAATGAGAGGTGTAACTCATACTCCTAAATATGTTTTAGGATATCTTCCACCAGATGTTATAAAAAATAAAGAAATCATCCTTTTTGACAACTTCATTAAATAATATTAAAGATTATTATGTTCAGAATATTTAGACGCAGCAAACAAAAAGTAATAGTGTAGAGTGCAACAGTCAGGGTCTGGAATTAAAAACTCTAAAAACCTTTTAAAGACAACCTTACTGTGATCTATGAGGTTCATTTACTTCAGTTGAAGACGTCAGACCGCATTATTTCAGCTTAGATTTTTTTTTAAATTTGTGGTGAAAAACTACATTACCCCTGATTCTATACAAAAATTCCACCGATCAGAGAATTAATGCTGCTTTTTTCTGAATTATTTGATAATTCCCACTTCTGAAGTCGTGATTATGAGCTCAAGTTTCAAAATAGGAGGGCATTCATGTGCAGTTTTTAACGTATTCACGATAATTCTGAGCATGTGAAGGCAGCATAAAACGCTCAAAGATCTAGTTAGCTCCGTCCACTTTCATGAAGCACTGCAAATGATGATATTGTGTGTGTTTTTTAAATATATTAATGCCTTCATGCCATGCAATGGATTAGGTAGGCTAGCCTTTTATTTCAAAACATAACCAAGGGTTCAAAAACCCTCCAAACAACTACTTGTGTAAATATCAGAATAAACAAGTAATAAGATCCTTCTTGATGAGTGATGACCTTCTAGCGCCGTTTCAGCGATGCACTCCTATTCTATGCGACTTGGTAAATCAAGACCTGTCAATCTGAGAGATCAAACCAATCCAAGCGTGCTCCAGCTGTAAAACATTTGTCCAATTGGTCTATGCACATCGTCCCTACCCACCAAACCTGAGATCCAGATTCCATTGGTTGAACTTTCAAATGATGTTGGAAGATTGTGTTCACAATCTCATCAGATATGCCTGCGATTTGCTATAACGATGAACGCTTCAAAAACATGTAAATAGACATCTTTGATGCTCTTCACCAATCGCTTGCACAGATACACACGGGAGTGTTTGAAAGCAGGCGTTGATTAGCGGGTCTGCAGATACACACCTGCTTTCAAACACTCCTGTGCATTGATCTTTGTAGCCAATCACAGACATATCTGTTGAGCATGTGAACACAATAGCCATCAGAGGTGTTTATGAATCCGCTCAATAGTGCTCAAAGCGTCACGTTTTTTAAAATTTCAAAAAGTCGTACTTTTGACAACACTACTATGCTGTGTCGTCTAATGTTGTGTTTGACCGCCTGTTCTACATAAAGATATGCAATCTACTATGTTTTACTAATGTTTCGCGAAGTTACAAACCAAAACGTGGCACAAAAGCATTGTGTGTATACTGTTTACACATGCGTCGCCGGTGCTTTTTCAGACAAATACTTGTTATTGTTTGGTCTTTAACTGAAACGGTTATGCTGTTTGTATTCTGCTAGTTGAGACCTTTCAACGATACTTGATGCAAGCCCATCTGTGTACTATGATTTCACAGATCATATTTTCATGTAAAGCACAAAAGCAGTTATTTTTTCACACTAAATGGAGAACTTCTAATATGTCAGAAAGTTTAAAAGCACTTGCTAAGTGATGGCCATGTTCCCTGTATTCACTAAAGCCAAGCTTCTAAGCTTTAAAACGACGACTATTTTGTGTTAAGCAAGTGGTTAAGTAACGTGATGACTTAGTAGATCCCCTGCTTCGGATTTAAATTGTTCATTTAAACAACAACCGATTATGGGAGTTAATGTAAATTGACATCCCTATTCCGGAAGCAGTGCCGATGAAAGAGTGGGCGGGAACTGTAAAGCTCTCTTTAATAGAGTTCATATTATTTCCTTCAGTTGGAGGTAGTAGCACTGCTTCAGAGAAACACTCTGTCCATGAAGGATAATGACTGTTCATGTTCTGCTTTCTAAAGGTTCAGTGTAAAGTTGGAATATGTAGGGCATCTCCTGTCCCAGCTTAAGAGGCAAATATATATAAGCTGTAAATGTTTGACGTTAATAAAGTACAGTGGCTTTGAAACATCTCAACCAAAGGTGTGAGTTTGGGGCGTGACTGTTTAAGCAGTGACTGATGAACAGGAGCACACAGGAAATGCTCATTCTGCTCTGTGTTTGACTAGAAAGAGCAAATCTTGTTCTTGACTGTTATGTAATCTAAAGTCTGCTAGTTATTCACAAGCGTGCCATTCAGTATGTCCCGGACCAACATCCTGTTTCAGGAGGAAACAGCCATTTCATGAGGTGTTTTAAGGATAATTATGGTAGTCATTAATTTAGTGAGTTTTACATTGCTTATGGCTTATTACAGTGTGGTGTTGTGTGCATGAACAGTTGGTTGTAACTTCAAGCGTGTTTCATTACAGAGTTGTGATCCTCTCCTGGGCCGATAGTCACGTTGCTCTGATGTCTCTCTCCTCTGCTTGTCATTTTTTGTGAAAACTGACCGGTATTAGCGATGTCAAATGTTGTTACAAACCAGTGTGACTTTATTTTGTGGATCCAAAAAGGCATTTTTAAGAGTGTTGGTAACCAAACAGTTTTGGAGTCCATTGTATGGACAAAAAACACTAAGAGATTTTAGAATATCTTTTATTTTTCACAGAATAAACAGTCATACAGGTTTTTTGAAACAACACGGGGAAGAGTAAATGATCTTGTCATGAAAAGGTCTTGTCATGTGCTGGTCTGAATCACTCTTGTTGATAGTTTTGTTTTAGTGAAAGTGTGATTTTTATACTTTGGTTGAAAAAATAATCATGAAAGGGAAAATATCTGTATTTTTATTGTTAATATTGTTACTATTGTTTGTTGTTATTTAAATAGTGGCATCTCTATTTACAGAGGTGCTGTGGCCTGTCCTACAGCTTTCATTCAAGGTTCCTTCACACTGACTGAGAGTCTGTCTGAGTGATCCGCTCAGGAGTCACACATGATGCCATATTGCCCCCTTGTGGCTACAATATAACTGCATTTATTCTGCCTAGCTGTAGTGACAGCTGTTCGAAGTTGTAGAGATTGTAAAAGGACTGTAAAAACTGTAATTGTTATGAGTGTTTTATTTATTTACTTTTGGAGTCATTTTAATTTGTGGTCCACATGTACTGCTGCACTGAAACATTTATTATGTTAGCTACGTAGTTTCTGAAAAAGGATGAACATGAATACTCAGAAGTGACAGCAAGGATTCACTGATCATGAAACACGAGCAGAACTGATGTTTGTAAAGCCCCTCTGATGTTACATTTTCAGATTCATGAAAGTGATCGTAATTTGTTTGTTTGTACGAATCTATTTAGCATCTACAATTTGTAAATGGTGCGTAAAACATCCTAACATTTTGTTCTTTTAGGCAAACTAATAACAGCATTTTTCATTTTGTTTGCAGATATAGGTAATCTTTAACTGTTTAGGTTGAATGTACTTGGCATGCTGTTTGCATTTGAGGGGCTCGAGGAAGCGGCTTCAGCTCGAGCTCTGAAGAGTTGAAAAATGTTCAACCGTGAATGACACACAATGCTCATTACTTCACTTTTTACCCAGCTGTCCAATCACAGTGGAGGGAGGGAGGGGTGGGACAGATACTTATTATTAATCTTGTTAGTATTGTTGCAATTTTATATTCAAAACAAAGTATCTGCAAAATTAGATGCTCGTACTTCCACAGAGGTTGTGTTTCATAGCATCCAAAGCATTTCAGTTAGAAAACCTGCTGCTCCACCAAAGCGCTCTCAAGCGCCCCCAGCTGGGCATTTTCAGCTGGCTAAACTCTTTGGTGCACACTTTAATTGAATATATTTTGTTTGGCATATGGCCAATTAGTCTCTTTTGCATTTATACAATATACTGGAGCCAAAAGGGAGAAGGAAGTCCAGAAAATTCCATAGTGTTCCTGGGCACATAATTTATGTAGTTGGAACTCATGGGCAGGGTCTATGCTAACTAGAAATGAGCGCACAAGTGCACTCTATTTACAAATGATTGGAATTTATTAACACATGCGCGTTTCACTCAAATATGAGGTTTGTGAATCTGTTTTTGGGATGGTCTGTTTTACACGCAAAACCGCAAATTACTCCAAATTTATTTGTTGATTATTTACGAAAGTTTTATGAATGAGGCCCAATAATTACATGGCTTGACCAATCACAATTCAGTAACAGCTATACACAAGCGTCAATTTTTGTTTTTTTAAATGTTGCCACTTCATTTTTGATGAGACCTTGCAAACTGAATCATCAGACCAGTTGGCATTGGCCACTGACGCGCATAAATATAGACCAACGATTAAAAACAGTCAATTTGTAATATTGAGCATGGATTACAGATATAGGTGTAACCTCTAAACACATAAGTACACATGACTTCACTATTGTTTTTTTCCCATTTTGTGTGTTTTTTAGGTTTATGAGACAAAAGTACCCGCTGTTGCCCTGTGTGCATAAAGACAAAGCCCTTGACAAGTTGAAGTGGACCAGAAGATGTTAAAGAAATGATAGCCGCACCGGAATTACAATCAGAGTTTCATTACGCTCAGTGAGTACAGAAACGCACGTGATTAACGAATACACATTGTGCTCACACATTCTCCCTCACTCTGATGACATTGATCTGTTTGTGTGAACAGGGACACTGACACCCGATTCTCATCAGACACTGATTTCGATGATCCTGATGGGAGAAATGTCTTCACTGGGAAAGGCAAGGTATATGTGGACTCTGACCTTTTTTGATAATCGAGAATCTTTAAAAGATTTCACAAGGTTCCTTTAAATGGCCTTTTACCCCTTTTCCATCTAAATGGTTTCTGGAGCTAATAATTGGCCAGGGATCGTGAACTTTTCCTAACTTAAGATTCTGACTTGAACTGAATGACGACTTAACCAAGTTTCTATGTAACCTGCCAATAAACACATGGCTTTATAAAGAATTTTTACGTCAACTTAAATAATTTGCATCTTTATACAAACACTGACTATTTGTAATACATCAGTGCAATTTATTTAAATGCACAACATTCATAGCAAACAATTTGCGTATGATGTTTGCAACTTGGGAAGTGTATTTTCTGTGGACGTCATCCAGACCTCCAGCCGCTGTGAAGAGTTTGATCCAGTTCTTTACTGTTGACCTGTAATGTCACTCTGCTTCAGGCGAAGAAAGGAAAGAAGGGCCCTGGAGAGAAAGGGAAAGGAGCGGGGAAAGGAGCTGGACGCATGAACGGTCACCACCAGGAAAACGGCATGGAAAATGTCATGCTTTTTGAAGTGGTCAGGCTGGGGAAGAGTGCCATGCAGGTCAGTGAGCATATTACCGGATTTTACACTGCCCTCTGTCACGCTCTGGCATTCACATCTTAAATTCCCTCATGTGGGTTTGTGGCTTCTGGAGTGTTGGCAGGAGAATATGCAGACAGATGTACCACTGTGTAGTCGAGCAGATTTTGACCTTTGCGAAATTTCTGCTCTTCTGTTTTGCAGTCGGTCGTTGATGACTGGATCGAGTCCTATAAACATGACCGAGACGTCGCGCTTCTAGACTTGATCAATTTCTTCATCCAGTGCTCTGGCTGCAAAGGTTTGAATGTCATTTCTCATGTGATCTGGTGTGAGCTCAAAGATGGTAAATGTTGTGTGACAGACAGAATCATGATAGTCACAGGGATAGTTCACCCAAAATGACAACTCTGTCATAATTTACTCACCCTCATTTTGTTCCGACCTGCATTAGTTTTTTCATAGAACAGAAAGAAGAATATCTATAACAATAACTACAACTATAAATCGTTGTAGTTCTATGAGAATTGGGAAGTCCACACCACAACTATTTCAGAAAGATATTTTGATGAACAATAAAATGATTTACAGCCTTTTAGAATCATGCAGCATGCTCTTGGAGTGGGTGTGAATATTGTTGGCATTGTAGTTCTTTTTATAGTTATCAGTCTTTGTGTGAAGAGCCTTAAGTATGGACATTCTGCTAAATATAAGAAAGTAAATAATGAATATTTCTTTTAGTACATTTGTTCTCATTAAAAAATACACATAAATGAATCAGCTGATGCATCAAACTTAGAACAACTTTCCCCTGTTTTCACAGACAAGGCTTAAGGCTAGTTTTAGACTAAAATGCATGTTTGAGTTGTTTTAATTGAAAGCATCTTGCAAGGACGTATCTTAAAAATATGTCAGTCTCATGATTTTGTCTCAAGATGCACGCAAGTAATATTTTTTTCTAAGGCACATTTTAAAAAGCTACTAAAATGTCCTAATTGAACTAAGGCCTAATCCTGGCTTAATATAAACCCAGTCTGTGAAACCAGGCCTTTAAGTCCTGACCTGAGCTAAGTATAAACTTAAGCTCATATCAGTTTTGTTTCATGATGTTATTACTTTTTCTAAAACACCAAACTTTTTTGCAGGTGTTGTCTCTGGTGAGATGTTCCGCAACATGCAAAACTCTGAGATCATCAGGAAGATGACGGAAGAGTTTGATGAGGTACACTTCACTCACCCTGACTCTCCTCAAAAATGTGTTTCCTCTCCCACTAGATACTGCGTTTAGTGAATTATTTTGTGCCCACACTAACCAGTGAGAGTTGATGTTATTGCAGGACAGCGGCGATTACCCGCTCACAATGGCCGGGCCACAGTGGAAGAAGTTCAAGTCTAGTTTCTGCGAGTTTATCGGCGTGTTGGTGCGGCAATGTCAGTACAGCATCATCTATGACGAGTACATGATGGACACGGTCATCTCACTGCTCACCGGCCTCTCAGACTCTCAAGTCCGCGCCTTCAGACACACCAGCACACTGGCAGGTCAGCATCTCTGCTGCTCTATAAATCTGAACTTTGTTTTGATTGGACCAAATAAGTATTAAGATACTATGTTGTTTTTCCCTATAGCTATGAAGCTGATGACAGCTCTCGTGAATGTAGCACTGAACCTCAGCATCAACATGGACAACACTCAGCGGCAATATGAAGCAGAGAGGAACAAGATGATTGGCAAGAGGGCCAATGACAGACTAGAGCTTTTGCTTCAGAAACGCAAGGAGGTGAGTGTCCTCTGGACCCGGGACAGAGATGTTGCACACATCTTAATAAATTCAGCATGTTGTCATCGTCTTAGAGCGACCATAAAAGCTGAAAGGGGCAAAGTAAATAAATGAAGCTTTCAGAGACACAGGAGATTTCTTCTCTCTTCCCTGTGGAGACTCACTTCCCTTTGCGGAAGGCTGCCAGGTCACTGCTGTGTTTACTGCTTTTCTTCCCAACACCTACGCCTCTATTGGCCAACAGCCACAAAAACACACAACCAACCAAACACTCAGCACATTTCATCTGTACTCTTTCCCTCTACTTTAAAGCTGAGCAAACATGGATAAAGTAATTAAAAAAGGATACTATTCTAATGAGAACTGTTATTGTGGGCTGTCAGGTTAACCGCAGCGCTCTCGCTCTGTCAGCACCCATGGGGTTAGAACTCGCCTGAATGGCCATGAGTATGAAAGTTGTATTTAACTGGTGCTGTAAATGAACTGGGTTATGTAATAACAGACCCTGCTGTTATGCCATCTGCGTTTGTGAGTTTGAGGTTTTTTTGATGTCTTGATAGTATTGAGTTTAACCACGTGGACACACACATAACATGAGTTGTAGTTGAGAGGAATATTCTGGGTTAAGCTCTGTTGACCGCATTTGTGGCATGCTTTTGATTTATATATGTTCAAAAAACTCTTACACGTGAAGTCATTGGGGAGCAAGCATAAATCAATCACCTAATAGGTTGTAGTTTTTTTTTGTTTGTTTGTTTTAACTGAGGTATGAATCAAAATTGTTTTGTTTTTTTAAATAACAGATAGCAACACATTGCTGAGACCATAACGCTGAAAAGAGAGATGTGAGAGTTATTCCATATCACAGAGACTTTGATATAAAAAAAGAAAACAACAGGGAGTCAATAGGAAGTGTGTGTGTGTGTGTATATATATTACAGCGAGTAGTAATGCAGGTTACCGTCGTCATCCCCTGCCTGCAGCAATGATTGAATAATTCACTTTTCTTTTTCTTTACAGTTACAAGAAAATCAAGATGAAATTGAAAACATGATGAATGCCATTTTCAAGGGTGTCTTTGTTCACCGATATCGGTATGCACACTCATAAGCGTTGATTTTTCTACCAGCTCATACTCTCATCATCAATTACCACTCAAGTGATTACTCAATAATACTCTATGTTCATGTGGGTGTCTGTGGGCTTAAGTGCTTCTTTTATTCCTCAGTGATGCAATTGCAGAGATCCGGGCAATCTGCATTGAGGAGATCGGCGTGTGGATGAAAATGTACAGTGATGCATTTCTTAACGACAGCTATCTTAAGTATGTGGGCTGGACCATGCACGACAAGGTGAGAATTCAACCATTTTTCTCTTCTTTTCAATAATTCCTAAATAAAGTGTCAGATGGAGTTAGTCACGACACATTCCTGGAATTGGAACAAAATTCTAACTCTCTTCCCCTCTCTCTCTCTCTCTCTCTCTCTCTCTCTCTCTCTCTCTCTCTCTCTCTCTCTCTCTCTCTCTCTCTCTCTCTCTCTCTCTCTCTCTCTCTCTCTCTCTCTCTCTCTCTCTCTCTCTCTCTCTCTCTCTCTCTCTTTCTCTCTTTCTCTCTCTCTCTCTCTCTCTCTCTTTCTTTCTCTCTCTCTCTCTCTCTCTCTCTTTTTTTTCTTTCTCTCTCTCTCTCTCTCTTTCTCTCTCTCTCTCTCTCTTTTTCTCTCTCTCTCTCTCTCTCTCTCTCTCTTTCTCTTTCTCTCTTTCTCTCTCTCTCTCTCTCTTCCCCTCTCTCTCTCTCTCTCTCTCTCTCTCTCTTCCCCTCTCTCTCTCTCTCTCTCTCTCTTCCCCTCTCTCTCTCTCTCTCTCTCTACCTCTCTCTCTCTCTCTCTCTCTCTCAGCAAGGTGAGGTGCGTCTGAAGTGTCTCACAGCTCTGCAGGGGCTGTACTATAACCGCGAGCTCAACGCCAAACTGGAGCTCTTCACCAGCCGCTTCAAGGTGAGAGAACCATCTGGGGAAGCTTCGTCCAAGCCCATCCAAAATAGAGCAAGCACAGAAATGAGTCATCAAAAATACTCCCCTGTGAAATTGAGTTTAATTAAATGATTTTTATGTATCTTTTCAATATTTAAAATAAAATAATGTCTTTTTCACTGTTGATTGTTTGTCATGACGGGGTTATCTATTTGTCTCCATCAGGACCGCATTGTATCTATGACGCTGGACAAGGAGTACGACGTTGCAGTGCAAGCAATAAAACTGCTCACGCTGGTGTTACAGTACGTCTAAAATCCTGAATGCACTTTCAGCTATAGCACACTTTCTTTTGAAATGAGTTGGTGATTTGAATTGGGGTTTAGAGTTACAAAATATTGTCAATTGAAAGGAATGACTATAGTAAGAATAATATAATGTTACAAAAGGTTTCTATTTTAAAGAACTGCTGTTCTTTTGAACTTTTTGTTCATCAGTGAGTTCTGAAAAGAATGTTAGAACCATTTTCAACACTGATAATTAAAGATATGTTTCTCGAGCAATAGATTAGCATATTAGAATGATTTGTGAAGGATCATGGGACACTGAAGACTGGAATAATGATTCTGAAAATTCAGCTTTGCCATCACAGGAATACATTGTTTTAAAACATTCTAATTTATTAATTTATTAAAAAAATATATAATATATATAAAAATAGAAAAGTTATTTTAAATTGTAATAATAATTCACCGTATTACTTTTTTTTTTAAACAAATAAGTGCAGCCTTGATTAGCATTTGAGACTTATTTAAAAAAAAAAAAAAAAAAAATCTTACCCAACCCTAAAGCTTTGATTGGTAGTGTAGTATAATTAACAAACAAATGACGCTTACGGCCTTGTTCTTTTAATGAACTGCTCAAAAAAGACTCATGTGAGTTATCAGCTCGATTCAGCCAAATTATTCACTGAATAAACTCGCTGAATCGGAGTTGTTGAATCAACATTTGACTGATCTCATGAAATACTCTAGGCAGAACTAGCTGTGAGAATCAGTATGGCAGGATGTTCATATGCTATTGTTGTTTGGTATTACAGTAGCAGTGATGAGGTTCTGACAGCAGAAGACTGTGAGAGTGTGTACCACCTAGTGTATTCGGCCCACCGCCCCGTCGCTGTGGCAGCAGGAGAGTTCCTCTTTAAAAAGTGAGTTTTTCTTGTGGTTCTTATTTACATGATGCTTCCATAAACCCAATCTTTGACCTGCTGAAAGATAAAACTATATCTAGAGAATGGATAGACAATATTAGATTGAGGTAAATATTTTCACCTTTGTTTGTTTTTGTAGACTGTTCAGTCATCGAGACCCTGAAGATGACAGCATGCCCAAGAGACGAGGCAGACAGAGCGTGAACGCCAACCTCATCAAAACCACTGTCTTTTTCTTCCTGGAGAGTGAGGTGAGGTAACCTCAACAACATCATAGCAAATTATTGTCGATTAATGTCATTAAATAGAAATGCAAAAATTTTGACTTTTCAAACAAGTGAAATGCAATTCAGTAATGATGCATGATAGCCTCAGTCATATGAATCTAATATGTTTCCACTATATAATTATATTGTAATTACTCACATACAGCTTCACGAGCATGCAGCCTACCTAGTGGACAGTATGTGGGAATGTGCAGCAGAACTCCTGAAGGACTGGGACTGCATGATCAGCCTGCTGCTGGACGAGCCAATGCCTGGAGAGGAAGGTCTGACTCGGTGACACACCACCAGAAAGTTTACTTGCTCCAAAGGGAGTAAGAGATTAATTACCTGTGTGTTTTCCAGCTCTGACAGACAGACAGGAGACAGCTCTTATTGAGATCATGCTGTGCACCATCCGTCAGGCTGCAGAGTGCCATCCTCCTGTGGGCAGAGGCACAGGCAAGAGGGTAAGACCTGATGCCACACGAGTTCGACCAGCCCTCGATGACAGATCCATGCTTTCACACTTGACCCTGTTACATGCTGTTCTCATTTGATCTGCTTTCAGGTTCTCACTGCGAAGGAGAAGAAGACTCAGCTTGATGACCGGACGAGAATGACGGAGCTCTTCGCTATAGCACTGCCAGCTTTACTTGCAAAGGTTAGAGTCCATTAAAAGTCAAAGGCAACATGAAGTGGTATTTAAAGAGTGCTGAAACTGAGAGATATATATATATATATATTTTTTCTTTTCTCTCTTTCATACAGTACTCTGTAGATGCAGAGAAAGTGACAAATCTGCTGCAGCTGCCCCAGTTTTTTGATCTGGAGATCTACACCACAGGCCGTTTGGAAAAGGTCTGAACCGCATGTTGTTTAAACAGAATAAATGCACAATAGACTGATTGTGTAGCATGTGAATGAAATCCATTTTCCCCTTTACAGCACCTGGATTCATTGTTAAGACAAATCAGAGAGATTGTGGAGAAGCACACAGACACAGATGTGCTTGAGGCTTGCTCCAAAACTTACCACTCCCTGTGCAACGAGGAGTTCACCATCTTTAACCGGGTGGATATTGCCCGTAGCCAGCTCTTGGATGAGCAAGTGGACAAGTTCAACAAACTTCTGGAGGACTTCCTGCAGGAGGTGAGGACAGCGGGCGGCTCAGGGTGGAGATACAGGAGCACTTTGATGTTGCTCTGTGTTTGCATAGGAGCAGAAGTTTGGAAAGAGTGTTGTATTTGTGCTGTGCTTCTACTGCAATACTGAGTTGTCTGTTTTTTTTCTGGAGGCCTCTTTGGGGATGGTCTGGCCTCCATTTCCAATGTGACAATTTAATTAGTGAGGTGTACTGGTTTATTTACATTTTTTTTTCCTTTTTCCTAATTGTTAATATTTTTAACAGTCGTGCTCTGGGGTGAAGTTTGTGTTGCATCTCAAAGTATCTGAATAATAGTTTGTAAAATCTATTTAATTGGTCGATTTTACTCACCCGTGGTGGAGTTAGAGGCTAAGAATACTTTTAACACAATATATATATATATATATATATATATATATGTGTGTGTGTGTGTGTGTGAAAATATTTCAAATTCAATTTATAAGAACATCCACAACCAGCTGTTTTTTTTTGTTTTGTTTTTTTTAAAGCAAGACTGCATCTTTTGTGAGCTGCCCTAAAAAATGCATCTAATCAGTGTTTGTTCACATGATGTAAAATAGCCTTCTGGGCTTCCTTAAGACAGAGCCGTTAACTAGTCAGTTATGGAAATAAGTAATTTTACACATCCAAACAATTTTCCTGTGAATGCAGATGCTTAGAAAGTTGTTGTCATCTCATAAGCAGCTTGTTTCCTTCACAGGGTGAAGACCCAGATGAAGACGATGCTTACCAAGTTCTGTCCACACTGAAGAGGATCACAGCTTTCCACAAGTAAGACTTTTCTGTATCATCATACAGTGTTTGTCTTTAACAGATGATCACTTTATGGGCAAAGGCTGTCATATATTTACTTTTTTAAACCGCTTTCATCCGTATGTATGTTGTAGTGCTCATGATCTCTCGAAATGGGACCTCTTCACCAGCAACTACAAGTTATTGAACACTGGTATTGAAAATGGAGACATGCCCGAGCAGGTACGTTTTAAGATAGCATGTCGGGTGTATGTTAAAGTAGTGCCTGACTGGGCTAGTCAGTTACTGATTCCAAATTTCATGACAAAAATTGTAGTTGGTAATCTAGATTACTCACTTTAGATAATGTATTCTGACGACTTTGTGGTTACTTTTTAGATTACTTTTAACCTAAATTGTTTATCCAATTGATTTGAATAGGATAATCTTGTACCATATTAATATAAAAATACAAAGAAAAAGAAAATGTATTCCATTCTTTATTAATATGAAGTGCATTAAATATAACATTACGTCAGGGGTTCCCCTGAAACAAAGTAGAATCAATGAGTTCTGAATAATTTACTGCCATTGTCACAATAACATTTAAATGTGTAATCCATAGAAAAGTAACTATAGTCTTCTTATGAGTATTTTAAAATGTAATATAATCTAATTACAAGTACTTAATTTTTGTAATCTGATTAGGTAATCCAGATCACATGTAATCAGTTACTATCCAGCACTGTGTATATATATTTTCGAGCTTTCTCAGAATTGCAAATCTCACAGTGTGATTTTTTTTTTTTAATTTTTTTATTTGTTTTATTTCTTTTTTAAACTTTCTCACAATGACCTCTTTTTAAAATATATTAATGCACTCCCATAGAATTAACACCTTGAAACTTTGCTTTTGCCTCATGACTGTTGGGTAACGTTGCTCTCTCTCTGGACTTCTCAGATTGTCATTCACGCACTGCAATGCACACATTACGTCATTCTTTGGAGCTTAGCCAAGGTCTCTGAGGGCACTTCTAAAAAGGTAGCTCCCATTCGTATGCATTCATTCTTCTCGCTTGTTTACTGTGGTTTGTTGGATGTCAACAATGCGTTTGGACTCTGCAGGAGGACATGTTGATGCTGAGGAAGCAGATGAGGGCGTTTTGTCTAATGTGCCAGCGTTACCTAACCAGCGTCAACACCGCCGTCAAAGAGCAGGTCCGTATCAAAGGTCACAACAAGTCATTATACCTCATGCAACAACCAGGCTGTACCTGACTGTATGTTCTCCCTCAGGCCTTCACCATCCTCTGTGACCTGCTGCTGATCTTCAGCCATCAGATCATCTCAGGGGGGAGGGAAGCTCTCGAGCCCCTAGTATACACATCTGAGGCGTCCCTGCAGTCCGAGCTTCTCAATTTCATCCTGGACCACGTCTTCATTGACCAGGATGAAGACAGCAACAGCACAGGTCCATCACTACTAATTGCGTAACGACTTTAACGGGCTTTGCTGAATGGATTTGGCGTCCCTGGCTGTTTAATGTTGAATGCTAACACTAAGACAACACAAAGGAAATTGGCTTTAGAAGCGTTTAATTGATTTAGAGATTAGAGACTCTAGCAACACTTAATCCTGCTGTGCACAGAGCTTTAGCTGAAGTAGTCTGACTAGTTTAAAAGGAGAGTTTTTTTGGACAAATTAATTGGAGTTAGGTTTCAAAGTGACCAGTAGAGGGCAGCAGTTTTCCTTGTAGTTCAAGCTTCTCATAGTCACATTCATGAGCATTATTTGAAAGTCTTCCTTTATTTTCAATCAGATGGGCAGCAGGATGATGAAGCAGGAAAAATCGAAGCTTTGCACAAGAGGCGGAATCTACTGGCCGCATACTGCAAACTCATTATCTACAATGTAGTTGAGATGAACACTGGTGCGGATATTTTTAAGCAGTACATGAGGGTGAGTCTTTTTGTTGTTAAATATGCATTTTTCAGTTCATTATTTTCCTTTAGTGCTCACTAAAACATTCTTTTTCTGTTTCATGTCCAGTATTACAATGACTATGGCGATATAATCAAGGAAACCATGAGCAAGACGAGACAGATTGACAAAATCCAATGTGCAAAGACGCTCATTCTGAGCTTACAGCAGGTCAGTGGCGATGTTTTGCGTCTTCCATCAAACCGGGTTTTGTGTTGCCGATTGTTCATGTTTTTCTCCATCTGTTTTGTGCAGCTCTTCAATGAGATGCTGTCAGATCTGGGACCCAGCTTCGACCGTTCATCCTCTTCTTTCTGCGGCATTAAAGAGCTAGCTCGGCGCTTCTCTTTGACTTTTGGTCTAGATCAGCTCAAGACTAGAGAGGCAATTGCCATGTTACATAAGTAAGATTCCATTCTGTTCCCCTTGGGTGAAAAAAAAACTTTGTGTGTGGAATTACATCGCATGTTTACACCCTATATTGCTTTTTGTCCTAAGGGATGGTATTGAGTTTGCCTTCAAAGAGCCCAATCCTCAGGGTGAGGGACATCCTCCCCTCAACCTGGCTTTTCTGGACATTCTCAGCGAGTTCTCATCCAAACTCATGCGTCAGGATAAGCGGACTGTGTAAGCTCCCATTTATTGACCTCGGCATATGTGTAGTTGGCTATTGGGACTTGGTGGAGCATTCATTAGCTGCTGGATCTAACATGGGTCCTCTTTCTTTTTTCCCAAAGGCACATGTATTTGGAGCGCTTCATGACATTTCAGATGGCCTTACAGAGAGAAGATTGCTGGCTGCCACTCATCTCTTACAGAAACTCACTGCAGGCGGGGGGTGATGATGACACGATGTCTGTGGTCAGTGGCATCAGTAGCCGAGGCTCCTCTGTCAGGAGTAAAAAAGCCAAGCCTGCCACTGGCAAGAGGAAATTACCCGAAGGTAAAGAAGTTTGAATTCAAGAATTCAGACAAATAATGTATTTAACTTGCAAGGGATAATGTACATCCAGCCTGGATAATGTACACCGACAGGGTGATCCAGGCTTGAGTCAGCCTGAAGGGGTTTATTCTGCGATAACAGCTGGGTAGATGTACATTATCCCGCTTATTACATGGCTGCTTGCCACTTAAGTAAATAATTAGACATGAGTCAAAATATTTTATTAGCTCTTTAAGCGCTAAACTTCTGCAGAGAAAGCATTTGCTAGGAAGCGGCAAGTTCAAACTAGACATGGTACACTCTTACTACTTATTACATAATATTTCACCACATAAATAATTATGGGAATAAGAGATTGATTTGTGATGAAACTTTTAAAATGGTACCTGTTTATCTTATAATCCATCACAGTGTACAAAACAACCGTTGCAAAATGGCAGCAGCTGCGTTTGTATGAAACGAGAGATTGCGATATCGGATGACATAATTAGATAATTGTACACAAAATGTTGATTTGGGTTTTTGATATTTTATCAGCTCACAAAACTTCCATGAGGAAAAAACGTTTCTTTGAAGTGTAAAACACCGACTTCAGTGACAGTTACCGTGTTATCAGTTTTTACCAGTTGTTATTTGGGGATAACATACCGCTAGATGACGCGATTGACCAATCAGAATCAAGTATTCCACAGAGACTTAATAACATGCATTGATGGATAATGCACTATAACGCCATTGACATTTTCAAGGAAGTAAGTCATGTTAGTTTTAATTTATGTTCAGTCCAATTTATGGTCTGCATGGAGTGAAAACTGACTCTATGAAAATGTCAGACTTCTGGTGACGAATGCAGGACTTCTCAAACAATTGATTCCACTGCAACCTCATGTTGATCTACCTCCATTTTTTTTAGATTGCACATCTCAACATCATATCAACAACCAATGAACAGAAACATGTCCCCGCCCTGCATTTTCTTTTTCAATAATTCATTACACACTGATTTATATCACAATGCGGAAGGACCTTCCGCTACTTTAGTTTCATCGCAACTTTAATGATTGTCCTGCTGTTTGTGTGCAGAGGAGAGCAGCAGCAGCAGCAGCGAGGTGTGGATGAACCGTGAGCAGAGCATGCAGACGCCCGTCATGATGCCATCGCCCCACCTCACCTCCACGGTCATGAGAGAACCCAAACGTCTGCGTCCTGAGGACAGTTACATGGGGGTGTACACCATGACCCCCGATCAGCAACAGCAGCACACACACCCTCAGACGCCTCAGCCACAGCACCACCAAACAACCATGGACTACAAGTAAGAGCATTGATCAAGTATTATGAGTTTCTCTTATCTGTGGATGTGTCATGACTCTGTCATTACTGCTCATTTCAATGTTCATGCATGTGTGCTGCTTAGCATCTTAGTTTGGGCCTGAAGGGATGTAGTGAGGTGTGATGATATTGTTTTACAGCACACAAGTCACCTGGATGCTAGCACAGAGACAGCAGCAAGAGGAAGTGGCTAGACAGCAGCAGGAGAGAGCTATGAACTACGCCAAATTAAGGAGCAACCTTCAGCATGCCATGTAAGGGAAATCGCTCTCAATGTAACTTAAAAATACAAGTCAGCTGTCGGACCCCATTTAAAAGCACACAAAAACATGATGTCTTTGCTTTGCAAATGCTTGCAGTCGTCGAGGAACAGGCCTGATGGAGGATGATGAAGAACCCATTGTGGAAGATGTGATGATGTCATCAGAAGGCCGGATTGAGGATCTCAATGAAGGCATGGACTTTGACACCATGGATATTGATCTGGTAATAAGCTTACGCTAAATCCAATTGTATTTGTTTTTGTCTTAAATTATTACATAATATTTAGGCTCGATAAAATTTGTAATGTTTCGAAGCTGCATTTATTTGATCGAAAATTAAGTCAAAGCAGTAATATTGTAAAGTATTAGAATTTAAAATGGGGCTGCACGGTATATTGTTTTAGCATTGATATTGCGATGTACGCATCCGCCATAGTTTGGATCGTAGTAGATTCGTGATCTATACGGGTCAGTTGCTCCCCGATTCGGAATGCATGTGACTTGCGGATTAATTGCAAAGGTTAGCCATCATAGAGTGAAAGTTTATCATTTGCATGTGTCTTTAAGTACTGTCAGTTTAAACATAGAGCACAAGAAGACAGCACAGACAGGAAGTGAGCACCTAATTCAGTTCAAGTCAAAATGCCCATCTCGGCGGGTATCCTCGTGTAAACAGTTGTCGTGAGCAACTGAGAATAAAACAGATGTGTATCATTATATTATATTAGATCAGCCTAATATGCAGCTGTTTGTGTCATCAGTGTTAATCAAACAACAAAAGAGAAAGGGGAACTCATTTTTATAGCTTTACCAGAGATAGATTGTATTAAATAATTATATTTATACAGTGATGACTATGCAGTGTTAATTTACATTTGATTATGTCTGTACCTGAATAGATAGATTTGCCTGAAAAACAAAAAGCACTGCTTATTTCATTTGTATCTGTTCTATTGTATTTATCTATGCTTGTAATTTGTTATTTTCTATGCAGATGCACTAACCTACAAAATCATGCTAGAATGGTCAATTCTTTACAGATAGAGCTGAAAAACAAAATAAAGCAATATCAGTTTTTTTCAGTATGGTGCAGCCTTAATTTAAAATAACTTAATTTAATATAACTGTTATGTTTTTAATATATTTTAAGATGTGATTTATACGTGTGATGTCAAAGCTGAATTTTCAGCAGTCATTACTGCAGTCTTCAGTGTCACATGATCTTTCAGAAATCACAGTTTCTGCGGATCTTATAAGTCTTAATTCACCCGTAAAAAAGTTTTAAATCAGAGCAGAAAATCTTAAATTCAAAAAGTTACTTTAAATGTTGCATGCGCTGCATAAAATTGAGGACAATTTCGTCCGCTGTATTTTTTTTATACGAATATCTGAACATTCTAAAATCAAAATACATTTATTTAAGATGCAAAATATGAAGTCTTGTTTTTGCTTAAAATAAGAATAAATGTCAGTGCCGATGAAGTGTAAGAACTAGTTTTTTCTTTGAATTTTTACCTAAGCTCAAATGCAAATATTTGTTCCTTTTTTTTCTGAAAACAAGACTTATAATGTCATTGTGTTTCTCCAGTAAATATCTTGATTTAATAATCTCCATTTTTGTAGTACAGTTCCATTCTGTTTATTCCTTACATTTTCTTTACTTAAAAAATGTCTTCAAAAAAGAACCCTTAAATGATTCTAATTTGCTGATTTGATTTTCTCTCTCTCTCTCTCTCTATCTCTATCTATCTCTCTCTCTATATACAGCTCTGGAAAAAATTAAGAGACCACTGCATATTTTTTGTTATTTTGACCAGTTGTTGCTTTTGGCAAATAAATGCTCTAAATTACAATATTTTTATTTGGAATTTGGGAAAAATGACAGTAGTTTATAGAATAAAACAAAAATGTTAATTTTACTCAAACACATACCTATAAATAGTAAACCCAGAGAAACTGATAATTTTGCAGTGGTCTCTTAATTTTTTCCAGAGCTGTATATATATATATATGTCACAATTTAATAAATAAGCTAAATAAATACCACTTCTTTTTGCATGTCTCATCTTTATTGTGTGCTCCTTTGTTTCTTGCAGCCCCCATCGAAGAATCGACGAGAGCGATCGGAACTGAAGCCCGACTTTTTCGACCCTGCCTCCATCATGGATGAGTCTGTAAGAAGCACTCATTTCCTGGGTTATGATGCTTTTCAGCGGTAATGGGGGACTCGTTCACTCCGACACTAAGGACGTGAAAGAGAGATCACCACTAGATGGCACTAGCAGGAGTGATTTCAGATAGTTTGAATTGCCCTTGTGCAAAAAGACAGAGAGGGGGAGAGCATCTCACTATTATAAATACTAATCAGACCCATCTGGACTGGTGATTGAATGAAACGTTTGTTTGGTAACTCTAAACACTGAACTGAATTTGAACATTTTCTCTTGTAGGTCCTGGGAGTGCCCATGTTTTAAGATTATAATTGGAGGAGTGTGAAGAGAAGAGACATTTTGTGTGAATTCACATTAATTCTCTAAAGAGAATTAAATTCAATGGAGTGATTGGCATCCAAATCAGCTTGTACCATTGACACTTACTAAAACACAGAAAGGATAAAGGAGCAATTCAAAGTCTTTGCAATCATTGTGCGGGCTTTCCCTGATCACGCGAAACCGTGACGGTAGATACTGAACGCCATGGAATCTCGGACTGTCCTTAGCCATACATGAGTATATTAGAGAGAGATATATAAATATATATATATATATATAAATATATATATAAAAATATTTCACAGTTGAACGTCATCATGTTTAAAGAAACATATGTGAGATCTCTTAGAGTTGTGGTATTTCTTGAAGCCAGGGGTGAATGCATCTTTTTTAACTTAAAGACAACTTTGTTATGTATAGCCCTTTTGTAATAGTGAGTAATCTGGTGTAAAGTAGTAATTTATAAGCAGGTTTTTGCTCATCATAGTGAGTATTGATATATTTTATTCTTATCTAATATGTGAAATGGAGAAAAACCTCCAGGTCTTTATATCTAGAATTTAGTTTCCTTTTATTCCACCCTCAGAAATCATGACATAACACGAAACCTGAATCAAAGCGCTCTGAGCTGATTTGCTGCCTTTGGTGCATGTGTGAAGTTTGGGGCAATTTCAGTGACACGATCAGTGATTGGTGTATGTGAAATACCTCAACCATTCAGTGGCCCTGTTGCTCTCTTTGCACCAACAAAACCGTTTTATGTGCCAACTGCTCTAGTAAATCAGGCACTTAGAATCCGAGTCAGACTGTGCAGATGCACAGAAAGAACTATAATTCTTCCGCAGAGTCACAAGGCTTATCCAAAGATCAGATCTGCTCGCGTGTCCCTCGAAAATCTAAGATCAAGCAAAGAAGAGGAAATCTCTCCAGTAGTGCCATTGTGTTGTCTCTAATAAAACAGAACTTAGTGTAGTATGTCTGTTGGAGATTTTCGTCTCCCTGATTAGAGCTATGTAGACATCTACATTTAAATAAAATTATATATAAATATATAAATTGGTGCTGATTTTATAATTGTGCTTTTTTCTTATTTTTAAAACTCCAACTTAGAGTTAAAAGGTTTTGAAATGTATAAGAACATGTCTAAACATTAAAGTGTGTAGCCATGCAGCAAGTTAAGTTTTGAGATGTTTTATTTTATTTTATTTTTTTCCCTTCTTTTTGTGTGTTTGTTTTTGGAATTTTTTTTCTTTTTTTTTTTTTCTCTCAGTCTTAAGGTTTTTTTTAGGTTTCACCTTTTTCCTGATTGTAAATTAGTTTGGTTGCAATTCATGGACAGAACTATTTTATTCAGCTCTAAGTTTGTTTCTCCCAATATGAAATATTCAAAGTGTAACATAATAACATCCTATGAGATCCTAAATGTTACAGCATTGCATTCGGCAGCTCTACAAAGCTTAACTAATACATTAATACATGAACTTATATTGCAGACATGTGCATTTTGTCTGGGGTATACTTTTTAATCATTCCATGCCTTGGCCTTAAAACGTCCTTGTTTTAAAAAGGAAAAGAAGGTGGTTGTCAAACATAAATCTTCCATGTTGAAACTTTTATGTGAGGTACATTGGATTCCTTTCGTATCAGAAAAGGATCTGTGCATTTCTGAAATTAAATGAGTGTAATTATTTAAAAGGTGTGCAGACAGATTTTGAATTTATGAAAGTAAATGCCCTTCGGCTTAAACTGTCTTCTGTTCCTCACCACTACATTCATCGAACTGCTGAATAGATTGTGTAAATATACATGCATTTAAACGTAAAGCTTAATTTTCTAGTGCTTTTTTCTGTTAACATTTAAGACATATTATCACTTTTCCCTGTTCAGAGATATAAACTCATACATAACCGTTTCCCTGTCCTCTGTTATCCACTGTAATGTTTCTGATTTGTATCTGTCTGGAGACAGTAAGTTTTTGAATAAAAATAAACAAATCTTTCTCGTGTGTTTGTGTTTGCATTATTCTTTTTTTTTTTGCCAGATGCTTTTATTCGGTTACTTGCAAATGAGGGAAGTCGCAAGCAAATGTACAGTTTCATTATTTGTGTAATTTTATTAAAAATAACGTACTTTTATGGTCATTATTTGTGTACTTTTATTAAAAATAATGTACTTTTAATGTTCATTATTTGTGTATTTTATTAAAAATAATGTATTTTTATGTTCACATGATGAGACACTGCTCATTGCATCCATGCATACTTACCACAGAAACTTTAGTTGTAATGCAATAAAAAAACAGTCATCATGAGATACAAATATGATGTAAACTCAGAGTAGGTCACAGATAATTTCGCTCTGTTCAATCATCTAAGTTTGAATTTCTGGAGAACGCTGCCTCTGCGTTACCAGATGTGACGTAAAGCATGCTACCGCTATGATTGGTTTACACACGTGTTCGTCACAAATCCTTCAATTTCATTGGCTAATGTCGTTTCGTCGGATCTAATGGGCGGGGCTACTAATTCAAAATTTCAGCGGGTGCAAACGAGTTGTTGACGCTCGGTCGTTTTATCACTGGAGTTTAAATACGTTTTTTTGGGCTTTCGACCATTTTTTATCGGTCATGTCTTTCTCAAGAGCTCCCTTAAAGAGATTTAACGAGCATATCGGTAAGTTTCACGCGTCTGTGAATGTAGTTGAATGTTGAAATTGAAGGCTTCATTATTAAATCAGCTTTATAGTTTTCATAGTATTATTTTGACATCTATTCTGCCAGAATATCAAAATAATAATGTATTTATCTCATATGATGCCATATCTGAGCTCAAAAACATTTAAATATTTAGAAATTAGAGATGAATTTGTCGCCTCAGCTGCATATTTGATTGATTGACAGGAGTTCATAGTCTTTGATTATCGATTATTGATATTTTGTATCATTAGGTTGTGCTCCTCCTCCTGGGACATATGAGGTGAAGTCTGGTGAGCTGAAGGGAGCTGCTTCATTTCATAAAGCAGAGCGTTTCAGGACAGCTTCCAAAAGTGAGGGATTTTCTTTAAGTTGGTATTTTTCATCTGTACCTTGAGAGTAAGAAACATTGCATTTGATTGATATATTTAACTATTTATTTTGAAAAAATGCTGATCAGCAGAGATACCCCTGCCGTCCCCTTCAAATGAAGTACCCATGTCTCCAGTTCGGAGGACCATGTCTGTTGATGGTTTGGTAAGACCTTAAAAAAATCATGTTCTACATTCTTTTACTTATGCAGAACACAAAAAATAATATATTAATCCTTATAATGAAAATCTCTAGTCTGAAACAACATGCACGGCCTTTAATGCATGGACATTTCTCAAAATATCATCTTTTATGTTCCACAGAAAAAGATTTACAGTTTGAAAAAGGAATAAACAAAGACAATGTTTTGGCTTTTTTTAAAATGACTGTATTTAACCGTATTGTTCCAATGTTTTTCTTATTGTACTGATTGTTTTTGTACGTTGGAATTATTTATTTTTTCTTAGTGGAAACTTTATGAAAGATAAGATGAAATTATGTATTTTATATAAGTCATGAGTAGTATTATGTACAGTCAGCAAAGCAAACCCCTACT
Organism: Zacco platypus; assembly: GCA_038088235.1. Taxonomy (NCBI): domain Eukaryota; kingdom Metazoa; phylum Chordata; class Actinopteri; order Cypriniformes; family Xenocyprididae; genus Zacco; species Zacco platypus. Next base: position 5,050,175 of record CM076079.1, read on the forward strand.
CATATTAAACAACAAAACATAACAAGTGTTTAGATGATTGATTTAAAGGGATGGTTCACCCAAAAATGAAAATTCTGTCATCATTTACTCATCGTTATGTTGTTCCAAACTTGTATGAATTTCTTTCTTCTGCTGGACACAAAAGAAGATCTTCTGAAGAATGTTGGTAACCAAACAGTTGATGGACCCCATTGACTTTCATAGTATTTTTTTTTCTCTCTCCATACTGTGGAAGTCAATGGGGCCCATCAACTGTTTGGTTACCCATATTCTTCAAAATCATAGTTCAAATTAAATTTGGGTGAGCTAATAGGCTCAGTCCCCTTTTCAGAGTTCACCGAATTGTTGAAAACAGACAAATTGTCAGTAGATTGACCTACTGTATATCAGTCAATGGTTTTTTACTATGCTTTTCTTGGTTGTTTATTTTCCCCTCTCAAAAAGGCTGGTACATTAAGTTCCAAAAAGGACAAAAATGGTTTCACACTTGAGATGAAACATCAAAGACTACTGGAGAAAGAGGTAGGTTTTCTGAACATTTCCTGGATGGCCATTTGTTGCTTTGAGGTCTGAGCAGTTTCTTTGGCCTTTTCTCCTAACCTTGACCCTCACTGCTAATGCTGGAGTCTAGATCCGTTCTTTGGTGCAGCAGAGAGGAGAGCAGGACCGCAGGCTGCTGACCTTGGAGGAAGAGCTGAAGAAGTTGGAGTCTAAATTGCTCGTGGCTGTCAGAGAAAAGACTGGCCTTGCTGCAAATATGGCTTCTCTCGAGCGGCAGCTCGCAGAGTTAAAGAAAGCTAATGAGTTCCTGAAGACCAAGGTGACTAGTCTTTTTTTGTACCAGGGTGTTTCACAATCTCTGTTTCTTAAGTGTTTTGTAGATTGCTTCAAGTTTACCGAGGAATGTCTTGGCTCTTTCATTTTCGCAGGTCTCCGCAGATATAACCAAGAAGAGGATCAATTCTCTTTCCATGGAGCTCATTGAGACCAAAAATCAACTGGATGTCAAAGACAAGGTAGATATCTCCGCCACTTTATGGAGAGGAGTTTGTGTAACTTCACAAGTTTTGCTCAGCGTAATTTTGGGCTTGTGGTTTTTCAACAGGAGCTGAGCTTCCTACAGATCAGTTCAGAGGGGAAAGCAAAAGTCTTGGAAGCCGATCTGGAGTCTGCCAAAACAACTTTTAGAGTTCTTCAGGAAAGAAACAAGGATCTTGGTGAGGAGAAATTCTATATCATGTATATTTTTAGATCAGTCCCATTTTATAAAATGTATCTGACAAACGTCCAGAAGTCAGACTATGTTCAAAACAGAATACTAACAATATTTTATGAAAACTGCCCAGAATATACCTCATCTACTTAATTTTATGTAAAAATGTCAACATTAAAGAGTTAAAGGAATAGAAAAATGAAAATTACCCCAAGATTTACTCACCCTCAAGCTGTCCTGGGTGTATATGACTTTCTTCTTTCTGATGGACACATTCAGATTTCTATTAATAAATATCCTGACGCATCCGAGCTTTATGTCAGTGAACGGGACCAACGAGTATGAAGCTCAAGAAAGTGCATCCATCCATCATAAACATACTCCACACAGCTCCGAGGGGTTAATAAAGGCCTTCTGAAGCGAACAATAATTTAACATTATTGTTATTATTTTGTTTAGTAAAATTGAACAGTCACGTTGGAGCCATAAAGTGATATTGAAGAAGTTTCTGACTGAGTAAAGTAGTTTAGAAATATTTTTTTTTTAAATGACTCATTAAAATATAGTTACAAACCATCACTAAACCTTGTGTTTCAGAGGATCTTCATCAGGAGACGAGAGCCCAGAATGAGCAGCTTGAGAATGAAATGGATAAATTGCACAGTAAGTTTGCATGCTAAGAATGGTTTGTTTTATGATGTCATTGGGTTGGCTACATCTGACTCTTTTTCTGTCGTCTTCAAATAAAGACATAATCCAGGAGCTGAGGGAGGAGATCAAAGCCCTGCAGAGTTACTTGGACTCAGCAAATGAAGAGATTCAGGTATTGGTTTTGGTCAACAGAATTTGACTCTTAAGCCAGTTGACATTTACTCACCGCTTAGGTTGAATCATCAGTCTTTGAAGTGCTGCATGGTTTGAGATAAGCTGTCTGTCTCACTCTCCAATGTCAAAGGATTTGCGGATTAAGCTCCAGGACAAATCCACCATGGAGCGCCGTGTCTCTGATGCTCAAGAGAACCTCAGGTTTGAACTCTGTGCATTTTCATATTGTTGCTGTTGTTGTGGTATCAGGGTTCACATCCGTCTCTGTCCTGCCTGTTTAGTGAAGTGGAACAGAAGCTGGAGGAATGTACCGGCGAGCTGCGGGACTGTCAGGAGGTGCTGAAAGTAAAGGAAGAGGAGCTGCGGCGGTCTCGGCAGGAGCTGCAGGACTCCCAGAAGGCTCTAGAAGAGAAGGAGAGGGAGTTGGAGCAACACTTACAGGATCTGCAGGCCTCGCAGACGTCACTGAAAGAGCTGGAGGAGCAGATACAGCGGGGAGCTCAGGATCTCGAGGAGTCCCGGAGCATGGTTCGGCACCAGGAGCAGGAGTTGGCCCGCGTGAAGGAGATCTTGAGGAGGACCGAGGATGAGCTGGATCAGCGTGTGGCGCTCATGGGCGAGAGATGCTTGGTGCTAGAGGATGAAAGAGGTGAATGAGATTTGGCTTTAAGACGCAGTGCGATTATGAGATGCACATTATAAATGAGTACATTGTGGGTTTTATTTGGTCATCAACCTCTTAGGATTGTTTGGTTGTGATTGTCTGCAGCCAGGACACAGGAGGAGGGTCTGCGACGGGTTCAAGAGCTCAAGGCAGAGATCAACTCATTGGAGGAGAGCAGGCAGACTGAGGCAGTGGCGTATGAAAAGCTGAAGGAGGAGCACTCTGCACTTGCCAAACAACTGGAGGAGGAGAAGGTAATCAAGAGAATGTGTAGGTGGTGTTTACACTGGTATTGGCTTTTGTTTTGGATACAGCTCCAATTCATTTCAATAGCTGTTGCTCGATTGGCACAGGAAGTGTGTGGATTGAAATCTTTGCTCATGGGTACTGGACTAGTTTATGAGCCAATCCCCATTTCTGAACTATAAATGTCATGTGACTAATCCATTTTAAAAATGAAAGCTTCCAAAACCGAAAATTGTCATTTACTCATCCTCATGTCATTCCAAACCCATTAGACTTTGATCAATGCACGTGTGTGGAGCTTATCATCGTAAACCGAGCGTGGTACGGCTGAGCTTCTGTTTACCATTTCTGATGAGCTTTGTGTGTGTGCACTGATCAGTGTTTTTGTAAATAAAAGCTTAAATCAAATCTGTTAATCAATGATAAAAACTACTTGATTTTGCAAAATGTCTCTTTGTCCATGTCTACGTTCACTACACTTTATGCTGTTTAACTACTGGAGTTTAACATTTTTGTGAAAGCTTTCACATACTGCATCCAAGAACATTGATTATAATATAAGTCTTAGGGAGTCGATTTGTGATTTCTTTTCCCCCCAATTCATTGCTGTATGTTTATTGTTTGGACCTTTGCTGTGAAGGATATAGAAACTGGACTTTTTATTCCCCCTACTATGCCAGTATTTCATTAGCTTGAGTATGTTGGGCTGAGACTAGGAAAACAGTTTACTAACATGCCATTTTGTGATTTGTTGAGGTACTTCGAGAGGAAAAATCAATAGTGAATATAATTGTGATGTGATTTATTCCAGCATGAGTGGGACAATTAAAAGTGAAGAGTGCAACTTAATAGATTTTAACTAGGACGTACTGTGTCGTCTCTCAATCAGGATGTCAAAGTCTCCCTTATCGACTTTGTGGATTAGGCTAATGTCTCTTAAGCTCCTCTAATGTGTGTTGCTGCAGACTCACAGCGGCTCCCTGGCTAGCACGCTTGAGCGCCTGAGAGATGACACCGAGGCGGACAGGAGACTGCTCGGCGAGGAGCTGGAAGATGCGCTCGAGGAGCTGTCAAAGCTGGAGAAGCAGGAGCAATCCAGTGTGGAGGCCATCCAGGACCTCACACTGAAGTACCAGACGCTGAAGCAGGAGCTGAAGAACGCTTCTGCTGAGTTAGAAAAGTGAGAACTTCTTCTAATGAAGTTGAGATGAAGCGCATCTCTTTGGTAGAAACTGAGCAGTCTCATTGTCTCCTTTGGCAGGAAGTGTGCTGAGATGCAGGCTTTAGAAGAGGCTCATGTGACTGCAATTAAAAGACTAGAAGAGGATCATAACAGCTGTCTTGCCAAGCTGGGAGACGTTACTACTGATTTTGAGAGGTATTACTTTTAAACATAATTTAATTTATTCAAATTTGCCATAAAATCTAAATTTCTTCTTCTTTTTTATAGAATATTGGATTTTTTTTTTCTAATTCTTGTGAATTAGATCATAATCTTTTATCATAATTAAATCATAATTTTTATTCTAAAGGTCCCCTCCCTCTTGCAATTACATCTATTCTCTTGTCTGATGTTTACTGATGTGAGGGCGGGACAATCTGTCACTCGTGTGAGATCCACCAATAGAAACCACCCAGTCAAATCCCAATGACAAAATCAAGTCCCGCTCTCTTCTATGATGGATAAAAAGAAAAAAAGAACACCATTTAATTAAAATAGAAATAATTTGTAACAATATACACTATCGTTCAAAAGTTTAGGGTCAGTTATTTATTTTTTTTGAAAGAAATTAATACTTTTATTCAGCAAGGATGTTAAATTGTTTTTTAAAGTGATAGTAAAGACTTATGTTGTTAGAAAATATTTCTATTTTGTTTAAATAAAAGTATCACGGGTTCAAAAAAAAAATCAAACGGCACAACTGTTTACTACATTGATAATAACTAAGTATCATAGTATCAAATCAGCATATTAGAACTTCTGAAGGATCATGTGACACTGAAGACGATAAATTCAGCTTTGCATCACATAAATAAATTATATTTTCAAGTGTATTAAAATAGAATACCATTATTTTAAATTAATATTTTTTCTCAAATATTACTTTTTTTTAATGTGTTTTTGATCAACTAAATGCAGCCTTGGTGAGCAGAAGACTTATTTTAAAAACATTAAAAATAATGTTTCCAAGCTTTTGACTGGTACTGTGTGTGTGTGTGTATATTGTATTGTATTTTGCACAGACATATGCATCACAACAGGGGCGAAAAGGCTATCACAGCTTGTTTCATGCCGACTTTAAATACAACCTCAAAGTGCTATCTATGGAAGTTTAAAATGACCCAGAAATGTTTAATTGCTAATGCCCGAACCATCATCAAGTGTTGACATCAAACGTTTTCTTTTTAAATTCCATAAGCACCAGACGGTCTCTGGGTGAGCAGAAGGACCAGGCTGAGGCTCAAGCCCATCAGCTGCAGGAAGAGATCAACCAACTGAAGCAACAGTTGCAGCAGGACCAGCAGAAACTCATAAGCTGCCAGGAAATGCAGGATAAGCAGCGAGAGGAGCATGCTAGGTCAGTATCACGCCTCACAGATCTGCAGTAACTGCTACACTTCCTATAAATGTGCAGCTCCCACATAGTTGATAACGTGGACGAAGAAATAATATCATCATCACAAAATAAACTCAATTTCAGTTTTGATAACTATTGACTAGGTCTGTCATTGTATTTAAACAAAATTAACTAATCGCTTGCATAAGTTTCTGTAGTTAATTGGTTAATCATGCCTAATATTCAAATTTGTTATCATGCATGTATTTTCACATTATTGTGGAAACAGCATAAAGACAGTTTCTTTATTTATATATATATATAATATACACACACACACATAACATAACATAAATTATATATATAAACACAACAACTATATATATATTTTTTTTAAAATATAAGTAAGCAAATAGTTGTGTAAAGATACACTATGTAACTTGATGCTCTAGTGGTCAATAAACAAAACTGCATGCATCTTTCAGAAGAACATTGTAGACAATGTGGAAAGTAGAAAATATTACATTCTCTGTATATGACGAGTCACACAGGTACTGGGTGGTTGTCTCGCCAGGTCTAAAATAGTCTGAATATAAACGCTTATAGGCAGTGATTCAGGATAAGACGACATGATTTGGAAGATGGATTCATGATGTATTGGCTCATTATATACATTTAGAATTTTAAATAATTACATTATTTATAATCGGTTAAACAGCAGATATTAATCTATAACCGAACCGAACCTAACCTCATGCCATCAGAGGTCTGTAAATATCAGGTCATACTTTAACTTTTATACCTCAGAGTACACACTGTTTTGAATTTTAAGAGTAAATGAAAACTACTGTGTAACAAACATTGGTGTTGCTGTGTCACAGGATGCTTTTAGAAGTTCAGACAAAGCTGGCGCAGAGAGAGGAAGAGTTGACGCAAGCAGCAGAAACTCAGAGTGAGGAGCTGAGACGCCTGCAGGCAGAGGTGGAGCAGGAGAGAGGGAAGAGAGAGCGGGCTCAGACCCAGCTGGAGAGGGAGCAGAAGAGGAGGCAGTCAGTGGAGGGCCGTTCTGCAGAAGCCAGCAGGCTGCGGGGCCTCGTGGAGGAGCTGGAATACGAGGTTTCTGAGCTGCGCGGGCAGGTGCAGGAGGAAAGAGGCTCTTCTCAACGTCACGCTGTGGAGTGGCAGCAGGAGAGACGACGGCTGTGCAGACAGATGGAGGAGGAAAGACAAGACTTTCACAAACGGCTCGCAGAGGCACAGCTGCAGAGGTGAGAAAGTTCGGAAGCACTCAACGGGTCTCTAGTGCGTTATAGTGTCCTCATGTACTCGGTCTCTGTGTGTATTGCATTGTTTTTGTCGTTTAATCTCCATATTTTCATTTATTCACCCTAGCACGTGTGACGCTGAGACTCAACACTGGAGAAACTTGTATGAAGAGCTCTATGGTAAAGTTAAACCATTTCAGGTAAGCAAAGAACTTCCAGTATATATATTATATAATATACACATACATACTGTATATCAGACATTGAGGATGTGCAGAGTGCAGGTGCTACACAGTTTGTTTTTATAGAGCAACAAGTAGAGACAACTCTTAAAAATGAGAGAAATAAATGTTGGATGGATGGTTAAAATGTTCTCTCATTTGTCCTCCTTATTCTGGTCTTCAGGAACAGCTGGACCGCTTTGCGGCGGAGAGGAACGCTTTATTAAATGAAAAAGGAGCCACACAGGCCGAGTTGAACAAGTTAGCCGATGCCTATGCTAATCTGATGGGCCATCAAAATCAGCGACAGAAGATCAAACACATGGTCAAACTCAAAGAAGAGAACTTTGAGCTCAAACAAGTAAGGCTTCAGCGTAGGGACACACCAAAGAACTAGCACTGATGAAAACAAGCTGTGTTGTCACTTGTGTCGGAGAACACACCAAAAAGACTAAAGGTGACTGTCAACTAGCAACTGCGTCTGCGTGTAAAGAGAGATATATATGTATATTTGTAATTCAAAAAGGGGAAAGCTAATTCTGCAGGGATACAAACCATAAATAAAGCAGCGCTTGCTTACAGTTTGGAATATCAGTCATGCTTATTACCTTCTTTATTCCACTCTGCTCATGTTATTATGAAAATATTTGTCCATTCGAATGCTTGGGTAAGATGACGTGAAATTAGAACACCCTTCTGTCTGTGCAGTCATGACTTCTTCACTCGCTTTCATCAATTTTGCTCTTATTCTCATTCGCTGATGCGTTTGCTAAACCGAACAGCCAAAGTTCTCTCACTGACGGCCTGACACCGATTCTACATATTGAATCGGCCAAAAAAAAAAAATGACTGCGTCCAGCTAGAGTCAACAAAGTCGGTCGGCGCTCAAATGGCCTGACATTGTCCGATGGCTGACCGTCAGCTTGGTTTGTCCCTGGCAGTTGTCATAAGTCAGTTGTCATTGTTTGATTTTGAAGGTTTTGGTGCATAGCTGACCATATTCATTTGCTCTGTAGGAAGCGTTTAAGTTAAAGGCACAAGTGGCGAAACAGAAGCAAGAGCTGGATCGACTCAAGTCCAGCCAGACTCCACGGAGGTTCGATCCCAGCAAGGCTTTCAAACACGAGCACAAAGAGAACCAGCAGCCTACCTCGGCTCTTACACAAGGTGAGTTATGAAAGAAACCTGGGTAAGGTTGCACCAGCTGTTCTTGGTTCCAAAGGGGCAGAAACTTTCCTGGGCAATTTTGGAAATATTCAAATTTGGAAACTTAAAAGGAATTGATTGGAGATTTTGGTAAATTTATATCAATTTTCTAAATAAATCTTATATAAAGTGTGTATGTGTGAACAAAATTACGTAGTTATTTATTTTTTGCTTCCTATTCTAATTTAAAATATATTTTTATTGCAACAATTGGTGTGTGTGTGTGTGTTTGTTTCAGTTAGGGTTATAATATGCTGATTTGATACTCGGTTATCAAGGCTTTAATATTTTTTTTTATAACCTGTGATAGATTTTTCAGGATACATTGAATAAAAAGTTAAAAAGAACAGCATTTATTCAAAATAAATAGAAATCTTTTAAAATGTCTAAAAGTCTTTAATATGACTTTTTTATCAATTTCACTCATCCTTGCTGAATAAAAGTATTTCTTTCTTTCAAAAGAAAAAAAAAATTACTGACCCCAAAATTTTGGCCAGAATTTTCGCCCAGAACCAATCCTGAAAGAGAAGGAAGAAATACCAGGAACAACCGCACCAGAGTATCACACTGCGTCATAGACAAATGGTAGTGCGTTTTGTTACGAGAGATTTCTATTGTAAATAAATGCTGTTCTTTAACTCTTTATTCATCAAATAATCCTGAAAAATCCGTCACAGGTTATAAAAATATTAAGCAGCTGTTTCCAACATTGATAATTGATTACCAAAATAGCATATTAGAATGATTTCTGAAGGATCATGTGTCATGTATCACAGAAGACTGGAGTAATGACTGCTGAAAATTCAGCTTTTCATCACAGAAGTAAATTATATTTTAATGTAATGTAAAAATATTATTTCACGATATTATTGTTTTTCTATATTTTTGATCAAATGTGCCTGTTATGGAGGAATGCACAGTGCGTGCAGGGGGTGCGGCTCTGTGAATGTGGTTGAGGAATGTACAGGGTAAAAATACAAACGAAACTGCATTAAATCTGTAAATCTGGTTGTTAACCAAGATTATGCTGCAAGGTTTTTTTTCCAACTACATTTAAGTTCCCTGTTATCGGCTAACCTTTCAATTTTTCAAGTTCCCCGTTTATTCCCGTTAATTCCCATGGTAAGTTTCCAGCCTTGAAAATTCCCAGAATTTTGCTATTGATAATTTTTACTTAAATTGGAATGCAAAATCCACACTAACTATCAATTAGTTTGTAAATAACACAGTACTTTATATGGTTGCGCAATTATTTTTTTAGCGTAGCTAGTAGGTCAAAAGCTCCCCGTAAAGGAATACGTAGTCGCATATGGCGTTTATCGTCATCCAATAGCAGCCTTCAAATATGTGATCATAAATTAAAGGATAAACTGAAGTTCACAGCATTTCAACCTGCTAACTTTTGCCATACGTAACTAATGCTAAAAATAAGTTAAATTAAATACGATACTACTTAATCGTGATCATAATGGGTAATGTATTTGAAATAAGGATCAATACTGACACACAAAACATAAATGACATTTATTTTTTTTATGATTTTATTTGACATGCACAACATAGAGCTATGCACAAAGCATCACGTTGTTTAGGACGGGTTTGTGTCTGAGCCGTTATCAAAATAGTAATCTTTTCACATAACGTTCTCTTGCTTAATGTAGGCGAGTATGAATGTCAGCATCATGGCATCTAAAGAATTGTAGTCTGTTGCGTAAAACAAGAGCTTATTGATGCTATTCAGTCAGTCTGCTATTTTATTCCATCCATTACTCCTGATCAGAGGCTTCCGTAAATATTTATTTTATACGTAGAGCTGCGCTTCAACTAAGGTTAATGATGCCACGTGAAAAAATATTAAGTTGTAACTTGGAGTCCATTTATGTCAAAACTAGGCTACTCACACACAGCTGGTGCAACCGTCCCTGGTAGAACAGCACGCCATAGACTAACTTGGTGAACTTTTATTTGTATGTTCAGATGTTGAAAAATCTGCTTTTTTCTAGGCAACAACCAATTGCATTAAACTAACTTATGGACTTTTGTGGAACGCTGACAGAGGATGGCACTAGAACATCCTGACCGTGCCTCTTCAGAACCGATGTCGATCTTATTTATGTATGTTTTGTTTGTGTTTATGTACATTTAATACAGTGGCATTAACATTGTTATTGCCACTCAATATCTATATATAATTGACAGCCCCCTTTTTTAGATGTTGACAAATTTGACTACAATGGTGAAAATATGCTTATTCACTTCGGATTTTCTGTTATCTGATTTTGTTGAGCACCGGGTGTGCTATTATCTTAAACATCTTTAAAGTTCAAAGTTAGCCCACTCTTTAAGTGTCTAATGAGCCTTATGTTCAGTTTAATTTGTTTAATGGCGATTTAGTTATTTTATAATTTGAACCGTTTGCATTGTCTGCCACTAAGCTTAATGTCAAAGTAAGATGTCTTTTAAATTGTCTTTATTTTAAGAGTAGAAAGTGTCTTTTTGAAATAAAATGCTTCTAAATGTCTTTGCTGTCATTTAATTCTAGAAGCGAAGGACATTTTATTCCTTTTGTCATGCATTTCTCATCAGTTTGAGAGCTTAAAGCCATTGATGATCCAGCAGAGGGCGCTAGAACACAAGGAGAAACCAGAACATATTTCTGTCATTTAATGCTGTTTTTAGAGGAACCCTTTTCATTTCTTCTACAAGCTTCCATTTAAAGTGAAAAGCAATCAAGCATGTTGTTCTTGCATATAATGATCATTTATTAACATCTTTAACCTTCACATAGCATTTATGCTCGTTCAGCTGCAGTAGTCTTCCAGGTGGTAGATGGTGCAGGGCCTGTGGCAGCACCGTTCCACGATTCCTCTCTTCATCTTCATCACCTTCTCTTTTAATGGCTCAACCTCTGCTACCTCATAATCTGCTATATTTGAGAGCAAGACTGAGGGAGGAAGTGGATGCTATTAATTATTGAACAATCTTTCATCAGAGGACCTATTATGCTGCTTTTTTTTTTTTTTTTTTAAATGTCATGTTGCTGTTTCAGCATTAAAAAGGTATGCAAAGTTACAAACCCCAATGGGAGTTCTTATCTGTAATAGTAAGCACCCATGGATTGAACTGAGTTTTCTTCCTGGTTTAAAGTCCCCCTGTGGTGAAAATCAAGTTTTCATTTTTGTTTATGTCTATGGTGTTTTTAATATGCTTTAAGACAAACTATGAGTAAAGTCAACACCATTGCGGAGTGATCGAAAGAGTTCAAAAAACACTGTTTGAAAACGGATGCTGTTTGTGACATCACAAATTGCCTTGTAACCAATCATGTCGAAGTGCCAGCGGGCTTTAGCATATCATTAACTATGACCGCTCTGAAGCTGGAGAGTCTCATGAAGCCAGGTTATCCAGGTATATTTTTCTGTTGATATAAAAAAATCATATAGATTTAATAAATTTATGATGTTATGATGAACTACATTCTCCACTGACGTTCGGAGTTGTTCAAAGCATTTGATACTGATTTTATCAGGCATACTCATGAACTAGAACGGTTTGTGTAACATTAACAACACGTTATTAGCACTAACCTAATCATGTTAATTGCCATAATGTGTCAGATGTTGTAAAAAGCGAAACCATTGTGCAGCGTTTACTTTAGTAAGGTGGATGTTGAGGGCGGGGCTAATTAACATATTCATGAGCCGCGTATAATAAATGAAGCAAGGGATGTAGAGTTACATCCAAGCTATTTTAAGGCATGAATAATTTTGTTTCACAGGAAAAAGTTTTAGATATGTCATTTTGGTGTTCAAAGATAAGTTTTAAGGGATAAAATTTTAAATACTTTACGTACTGTTCACATTGAACAAATGTAGTTCATCATAATATCATAAATTTATTAAATCTACACGATTTTTTTATATCAACAGAAAAATATACCTGGATAACCTGGCTTCTTGAGACTCTCCAGCTTCAGTGCGGTCATAGTTAATGATATGCTAAAGCCCGCTCGCACTTCGACATGATTGGTTACGAGGTAATTTGTGACATCACAAACGCCGTCCGATTTCAAACCGCGTTTTTTAAACTCTTTCGATCACTGCAGTTTAAAGCTAAATCCATTGCGGAGTATTTTCAAAGTGTTTATACTATAATTTTAAATACTTTTTAAGGACTTTAAATAATTCCCGTCTGGTTTACGCAAAAAGGGGCGTGGCGTTTCTGAAACACGCCCAAGTAATCGCAACACACATATCCTGTCGGCCAATCGGAGAACATTACGCTTGTTGGAAGGAGGGGCTTATTAGTGTTCGGAACTAAACAGAATTATTTGCAGACAGTGAAGAGAGGTGCTGCGTAACAAAATAAAATATGTAAAAAAAAAAGCTTTTTTTTGAACATACAAGCATGAAAACCTACTCTAGTAAACCCCAAAAACAAAATCATAATAGGTCCTCTTTAAAACTAGTTTCATACTGTAGCATATACATTACAGAGAGTCCTCCATACCCAGCAACGTATCCAGGTCCCTCTTGCTTCTGTTCGAGTAAAAGAATCCTTTAGGCCCACACACAAGGTACAGCGCATCCACCAGACTGGAGCCACACAGATGCTGCGATGGAGTGGAGAGGGATCCAGGCAGAGAGGCCAGCAGTAGGATTATCGCTGCTGTCTGTAGCAGCACCATGATAGGCAGAAGCTGTAGACATGTACTGCCTGGAATGACTATAAATATGAACACAGAGTGCATGTTTAAAAAGCCTGTGTATTGTTATCTAAATAGTTAGCACATAAAATGAACAAAAATATGTTGGCTTCCCTGCTTACCTTTCCTGAGTGAGCACAGTCAATCAAGAGTGGCCAGGATTGGGATGGAAATGTGCTGCTTATATAGCTTCCCATTGCCAGGCCCTCGCTCTTGATGGCATCAGCGGAAAAACAAAAGTTCCCATGTAATGACATGACTCCTTATGCATGTCACCTCGCTAAGAAGTATTAGGAACACATCAGATAACTGTAATGGGCTTTATTGTGTTCAGATTAAAATGTACAGCTCAGGAGCGCATTTCATTTAGGTATGCTATCATTTCTTAGCTTCTCTAGCTGAAATGTTGGGTTACACTTCATTTTAAGGTGTCAGCATTACATTGTAATTATACATTGAAGTAGTGAGTAGTAATTATTAACTGCATGTACTTATTACGGGTTTGGTTTAGGGTTAATTGCGTGTAATTGTGCATAATTTCTAGTTGTTATTATAGTAACGACATGTAACGTGTAACAATGACACTGTAAAATAAAGTGTTACCAAATGTTTATTTAAATGTATCTAACAGGATGCAGGTCCTCGTGGACAAATTAGATTAGGAAGTAGTTCTCAGAAGTGTTAAATGTGTGAGGATCTGTGATGAAAGTGAGAATTTTAAAAGCATGTGGAGTCAGAGTCCAGAGGTGTCTGAAGCGGCACGAGGCCCGCTGAAAAAGAAAAAGAAAATCCTGTGGAAAAGTGTGAAGTTGCATTTTGCATATTCACCTTTTGTTTCTTCAAATGTTAACACCAAGGGACACAGATCTAATGGTGCCCCTGAGGTAATACGATGCCGTCTTTCACTTCTCCCTTCAACTGTGTTATGAGGCCATTATCAGGGGGTGGTGAATAGAGCTTTAATCAGACTTTTAATGAATTACCATATTAACACCAGGAAAGCAAGTCACCTTGAAAAGGAATATTCTAGAAATCACTTTTCTTCAGATTTCTGCAAATGAAAGGCACTTGCTCTGATTATTATATTATATTATATTATTATACTTTTTAATAATTATTTTTATATTATGGTGATGAATAAAAGAAATATGCTAAAACCCCAAATGAAAGTTATCTACTGTTCTAAATATTATTATTATCATCCTCATATTTGATAATACGTATAATAATATACAATTAATATATAAATATAAAAATAGCAATAATTTATAATAGATAAATAAATATAATATAAACAATAATACATAAATGTATTATTTTGTTATGTTTAATATTATAAAATACATGCTGCAAATGAAAGAAAATGGCTGTTCAAAATAAACACTAATTTTACCTAATAATGTTATAAACTAATAAATAATAATAGATAGATATAATATATAAATGTATATGTTGTATTATAATAATAAAAAAATTCATTTTATGTAATGGCCAATATTATAAAAAATATACTGCAAATAAAAGGTATCGAATGTTCCAAATAAAAATTTATCATTTATTATTACTAAAATCAAATATTTTATTTTTATTTTTGATAAACCTGTAGGCCGATATTATATATATATATATATATATATATATTTATACATATATATATTTATATATTTATATATATTTATATATATATATATATATATATATATATATATATATAATTGAATTATTTTGACTTAACATATAAAATATATACTGTTCAACTTGGTTAAATTGGTAGAAACAGAAAGCACTAATATGATGGCCTGAATCCTGTCCCTGACTCACAGAGAAGATGAAGCAGTCTAAATATGCTCTAACTAAATCTGGTATCTATAACAAGTGCATTTTATTTAAAGCTGTCTTGCGCACTGACAGGAGGAAAGCCATAGTCCGATACTGTTTTATAGAAAGAACGTTTGGCTGTCCAGTCTGACTGCGGCTTGTTCTATGTCGGGATACTGAGTCTGTCAGCCTGAAGCAATGACAGGGTCCCCTGGCGTCTGCGCTCCCTGTCCATGCAGTGACAGTCCGTAATTCAGCACTAACCTCTGCCGTGACCTACCCCTCGCCCTGCCATTCCACTCCCGCTCTAAAACATGCAAGACTGGCGTTTGCACTTTCTCTGTCCTTTTTTGCAGATTTACGGTGGAATACTAAATTCGAGGAGGTGAGAGATCTACTGCGAAGCTGAAATCCGTACCAAAATAGCCCATCAAACTGAGTGTTTTTTTTTCCCCCGGCCGCACACACATACTGATATCAGGAGATGATGAATGTTGCCACAGAATGATGGAGCTGAGTGAGAAGATGAGTTGACAGTCGAGAGAATGGCTAAATGTCTCAGATATGACAAATCCCCGAAGAATAAAACAACAAGCCCAGGGTACGTCTCTCTTTATCTCTTTGTTAAGAAAGGCATTTGTGAAGTGCTAGGTAATTGCCCTTTTAGTCCTCAGCTGCAAGGGAGAAAAATGGAATATGAACTGTTGGAATTGAGTTTTGTCTCATTTTCTTACTGCTGTGTCATCTTCAATGTGATCGATGCTGGTGTTAGTGGGCATATTTTCTCCCTGGAGATTGCTTTCAACATTCCTTCTATGAGCTATTCAACTATGATTTTTTTTCTGCCATTAAGGAATATTTTCAGGAGCATTCTCTGCCAAACATACCCAGCAGTGAGCTTTATTCTGAGCATGATAACCTATTTGCAGTCTTTTCACCACTGGCCCTCTACGAACCCTTACCAGCAGATGTGTTTTGCGGTGTGAAAGTCTATGCGGGTCAAAATGGAAAAGTTTTGTCAGGCCTCTGCAGAATGAAGATGTGCTGGAGTCTGCGAAGAGAGATATGCAGTGTATCGATCAACCTGTGCTGGAAAGATGGGGTAATTTTCTGGGCTCAGCGTCGTGGAGTGGGGCAGAGAGCAGGATTTTGGTATTATCGCAGTGCAAATGGAGAGTAGAATGAGAGGGGTGTGTTGCATTTGGCAGTGCGGGGAAGCAGACTGTAAAATGACCGCAGAGGTTAATCGTCTCCTCCGCATCCACCGCGCGGGTTAATCGATACACGTGCTTCGGCCTCCGGGGGTCTGTTGTACGCTACTTGTGCTCTCAGAGATTAAACCTGCTCAGAACTGCACATTAACGGTTTAACAGGCCAGCGAGTTCATACACACATGCTAAAAAGAGTGCACATTGGGCTGCCCATAGATAAATGACCTAAAATGGCAACCTTTATACCTTCGGATGTTGCATTCTGCCTTTTTGTGGTTGCGTAAGTCTGTCGTCTATGGAATTCATGTTTAGATTTTTGCACATTGTATTGTTCCCAAGTAATCTAAGTGCAGTTTGACTTCATTTGAATTAAACGTAACACTATACGATCATTTTTTTAAAATTATATTTAAATTTAATATGCATATCTATGGAAGCCCGTTCCCGCCACTGTTGAGAAAAAAAAATATTCCGTAAGTCATAATAATGAGAAACTTTCTCATAATAATGACTTAGTATCTCATAATAATGACTTAGTATCTCATAATAATGAGAAACTTTTCTCATAATAATGACTTAGTATCTCATAATAATGACTTAACATCTCATAATTATGACTTAGTATCTCATAATAATGACATAACATCTCATAATAATGACTTAGCATCTTTAACTTAATAAAAAAAATAAAAAAAGTTTTTTTATTAAGTTAAAGATACTAAGTCATAATTATGAGATACTAAGTCATTATTATGAGATGTTAAGTCATTATTATGAGAAAGTTTCTAAATTTTTTTTTGTTGATTAAGTTAAAGATGCTAAGTCATTATTATGAGATACTAAGTCATTATTATGAGATACTAAGTCATTATTATGAGATGTTAAGTCATTATTATGAGAAAAGTTTCTAAAAAAAATTATTTGATTAAGTTAAAGATGCTAAGTCATTATTATGAGATACTAAGTCATTATTATGAGATACTAAGTCATTATTATGAGATGTTAAGTCATTATTATGAGAAAAGTTTCTAAAAAAAATTTTTTTTGATTAAGTTAAAGATGCTAAGTCATTATTATGAGATACTAAGTCATTATTATGAGATACTAAGTCATTATTATGAGATACTAAGTCATTATAATGAGAAAGTTTCTCATTATTATGACTTACGGAATATTTTTTTTTCTCAACAGTGGCGGGAACGGGCTTCCATACATATCAGAACATTAAATATGAATAAAATAGTTTTTATTGTACCCTGGGTGTGTCCTATAGTTCAGTAGTTAGGAAACTGATCAGGGAGTTGGCGGTCTCAATCCATAGACATATACACTAGACGTCGCCTTGGCTACGGCAGATCATTGGAATGAATGCGTCAATAGCGCCGCCATCTTGGAACAGGCGACCCCTCCTCTTTAATGCATCAGCGTCAATGTAGGCAAAGGTCATGAATGCGATTTTCTAGTTTTTTTTTTTTTGTTCGTTCCAACGGTCAGACATGTATTTATCTTTGAGTCCAGAGAAAATTTAAGTTTTTGATATTAAGATAATCTACCTTTTAAAAATATAATGCATAGTGCTAGTAGGCCTAAGTTTATTAGTCACATTCTTCCACTTGAGTAAACTTCGAATGAACTCGAATGAACTTACCTTAACCTACTGCATGCAAAATTGCTGACGATACATGTTAATTTAAACATTTAAATTGTATTGGTTTATTAAATATGATACACAAAGTAAATATGATCCACATTTCCAACATCTTACAATCACATTACATTGATATAAATACGTTCTGTTCATTGTCGGTTTTCCTAACTGTCAAAAACGAATGGGTGACTAGCGTGGATTAGCTGCGGTCATTAACCAAAGACTGAAACAAACCAACGTAACCAGAAATATAATTCCGTAACATTCAATATCATAAAACACATTCTCACTTGTGAAATGTAATCGCTTGCTGTCTGGTTTTTAGATTTCTTTCATTTGAATACCCACACGCAGCAAAAAAGTCCGGCATCCGAGCTACTTCCTATGACAAGACCCCTGTTCCAAGATGGCGGCGGTTTTGACGCATGCTGAGAATGTGACGTCTAGTGTTTATGTCTATGGTCTCAATCGCAAAATCCTACCAGTGAGCTGAAATTTTCGCTCCCTAAAAAGTCCCACAATGCACCACAGGGAGCATCAGTGCTCACGATGGGTGTGTGTTGCACTTCACTTTTAGACATAAGCACTTCCCCTCAGGGGAATCCCTGCCACCATTTTGAAGTGAGTTCCAATTTGTCAAGCCACGGCACAGTGGCTCAGTGGGTAGCACTGTTTCTTCGCAGCAGGAAGGACCCGATCAGACAGAACGCGTTTTTTATGTCTGGAAACGCAAGGCACACCGCACTGCTTTCTTTGTTGATTTTAGAAAAAAAGAGGCAATGTTTATGCAACCACTGAATCAGCTGTCCTGTCCGTGTAGTGCGGCCACTCTTTTAAGCGGTCATTAGCAGAAATTGAAAAAAAAAAAAGTACATTACAAACAAAGGGCTCCATCTTTGCAGTGTCCAAAGAGCTAAACATTCGTCAGCACGACGGAAAGCCGTCACTCCATTGATTCGATTGGACAATGGGAAACAACGAATGACGTTGGGCGCTTTTCTCCTCAGAGTTGCTTTTTTTTCAACTTCAGGCACTCGGAGCGCTCCTGCAAAAAACGCAAGGGGCCCGGGGCACATAAACAGCGTGCAAAACGCTCACTGCCAATAGAAAACAATTTAAAAAAATGCCAAAGAACGCGTTCTGTCTGCTCGGGGCCCGAAGACCATTGGTTTAAGTCCCGGATGAGCCAGAAGGCTTTTCTGTGTGGTCATGTCGGCTATCCGTTTGTAATGTTTGTGGCCTGCCTGTAGCCTGAGACGCTGGGAATGGATCCAGCATTCATGCAAAAAAAAAAAAAAAAGTGGTTTGGGGAATGGATGGATGTACATTTCAATGATAGTCAATAATACTTATGGATCACCCCACACTCCTTCATCACAAACTTTCAAACAATCTAAGAACTGCATATCTGTTTGTGAATGTGTACATGTAGGCCTTCAGAGAACTGTCTCATGGAGCATTTTGAATAACAATTCAAATAATGGAGGAATACATTTACATTTTTCGTTTATATGTCCAGATATGCTTGTAGGAGAACCTCAGTTTGGAATTGGTGAAATTTTCTTTACAACATAATGTTTTCTAATGTAGTAATGTATTTTCCCACCACGAATTTATAATTAATTATAAAAGTAAGTCGAAATAATGCTGGCTGATGGCTTTAACAGAAGCATAATCGATTAACAACCTCGTGGCTTACAGTAGGTGTCTTTAATTGTTTAGTCTTTAAAAAGTTATAGTTAAAAATCAATTTCCCTATGGAGATAATGAATGGACTTTTTACTCCCGGAACTCGACCGTTGCACTCTATAAAACAATACATAAAACATAAGGAAAGAAAAAATGTAAAATTATCAGCTCTAGAGGTTGATGTCCCTTTCCCGCCAGAACACGCACTCTCACCCGGTCTGACTGGGAAAAAAAAGAGAGGCTGCTGCATGACTGAAGTTAATAGGGGAAAGCGCGAAAACGCGAGTAAAACAAGCGATTAAACTAAAGGTTGGACTCGATAGTGTTCCTGTTACAACTGACCAAAGATCCAGTGATCCATGGATATTGACATGCAGCCAGGAAACGTGTTTCAAGACTTTTATATGTGCCTGGTTTCGACGCTGGGAAAATACATAAAGCAAATTTGCCTGTGAACACTTTATATAAATACAATATAGGTAGGTCTATATCCTGTTGATTTTTGTTATATATATATATATATAATCCAGTCCTACAACTTGTAAAGTTTATGTCAGAGTTTAATTAAAAACACCCAATTAAGCAGAATAGATGGTAAATATTTAATTGATGAATTGTCAATATAATATAGGTGTAACAGAGTTCTTAAGTACGAGAAGAAGGAGGCGGGAACCGGCGAATAAATAAACAAACAATAAAACGAAAGTAAAATGGCCTCACGGCAACTGCCGCCCACACAAACAAAATAAAACACAACATAAAATCCAGGCCTGGTTCTCACTCACCCTTCACTGTAGTCGCTCCTCTTTTATGGTTCCGGAGCTCCTCCGTGAGAGATACGAGACCGGTGCGCCGCGCAGCTGGCGCTCATTATCTCTCGCGTCAGCGGCCTCGCGCCGTTTCCTCACGGCTCTCGCCCGCCCTACTCGTCACAATAGGCATATAGGGTATGATTTTAGCCCCAAATTCAACATATTGACAAAATGATAAAACCAAGTTTAGCTGCCTGCAGTGCAGTTGTTATTCTCTTTTTAGCTTTTGGCAGTCTTTAAAAATATATAGCCAATCACAGACATGTCTGATGAGCACGTGAACACAATGGCTAATCAGAAGTGTTTATGTATCCGCTTAAAGCGTCACGTTTTTAAAATATCAGTGCCGAGCTACGGTCATTAACTGGCCTTACCAGTGCCCAAATTCACAATTCATCTAGCGAGTTGATTGAGATGCATCCCTTGATTAGCTGGTTCAGGCTGAACCCTAATTCCTCACCCTCATGTCGTTCCACATCCGTAATACCTTCGTTCATCTTCAGAACACAAATTAAGATATTTTTGATGAAATCCGATGGCTCAGTGAGACCTCAATTGCCAGAAAGCTATTGAACACATTTAAAACAGTTCATGTGAGTACAGTGGTTCAATCTTAATATTATAAAGTGACGAGGATACTTTTGTGTGGTAAATCTTTTGTTTCAAATCAGTGGTTCGGTTCGCGTATCAAACCGCCAAAGTCACTTCAAATATTGAAATTTATGACGTAACGAAGCCTCGTTTACTGAAATCACATGACTTTGGCGCTCCGAACCACTGTTTCGAAACAAACTTTGCTCAGGACAGTGGTCCTCCACGAGCAGGATTGGACACCCCTGCTTTAAAGTCAATATGTAATCAAAATTGACAATTATTAGTTGTTTATGGAATATTGTAGGGTTGTGCCGATAGACAATAGTATCATGATAGCTGATGGCTTTGACGATATCAAGAAGATAATTGGCTTGTTTCTTTTTGTCAATTTTGATTTCATGGTTTCTTTTAGAAATGTTTTTTTTTCACAGTTGTGCAAATCAGTATGACCTGCGCCAAACAGACAAAAAATGAACCATCTTTCCCTGTTTCTGCTCTGGTGTATCTCACTGTTTACTATAGCTATAGCTGTGGGTCAGGTGTGCAGTAGTACTGTTGTACAAATAAAACATAAGGCTGTAGAATCCTGCACTGGCACCTGTTTCTCATTAGGAGGCAGAAGCTGTGGCTCGATTTATTTCTCAGTCATTAAAAGAGATACATGGTGGAATCGATTTGACCGGTGTAGGAACTGAGACTCAATAATGCTAACCTGCCATTCTTATTTTACATGCACAGGCTACCGTGAGAGTATTGACATGGGTGCACAGAGCCAAGACAGCACATGCTGAAGCTGTTCTGCATGGATCAGTCCGAGAATCTCAAAAGTGAGCTTCAAACGTCGAGTTACGTGCGGTCAGGTAGTTGTTTTTTTTTCATACATTTCAACACAACTGGAATGTGATACATAAAAAAGATGACTGATTGTTGTGGAGCAAATACAAAAAACATTTCGAAGTCAGTATGTATATATTTTCTCGATGCTAAGGTTGGAGCGTTTATTCTACAAATATGTGATTATAATTAGTTTAAAACCTCAAATGCAATTTTCAGGTAGTCAAAGGAATATGTTATTTTCCTAACAGCTCTTTAGTGTTTTTCTTGCAGGTGATTTCTGTGCCACTATCAGCACCAAATGAATTGGCAATAATAATAATAATTTTTTTCTAGGCTTTTCAAACAATGATGGATTACAGTTGTCTCTCCACATTTAGCTGAGGTAGGAGTTTGTAAAAATGAGTGATGCATTGATCATTTTCTTTTTGTATAAGCACATTTATTTGTTGTTTAATTGCTTTATTACAATCCAAACTAGTCTTAAAAATATTTGAAATTACAGGCAACAACTGCATTTTAATCTCAATCCAAACAAAGATGAAATGTAGCCTGAGCTGTTGTTTTTTTTAAATATATTTATTATATTTGTATTGTATAATTTCAAGATATAAAGCAAAAACACTATGTTACACTATGCCACATAAAAGATTCCTGCACAAAAACATTTTTATCTATTGATTCTAAAGCTTATTTATATCACCTTTATATATTTATTGATTTAAATTTAGTGCTGAATATTAATTGATAAACTAAAATTGTACATGTGTAATGGATTAAGGCTATAATAATGACCTAAATAATATATAAATCATACAACATTATTATTATTATATATAAAAGCCAGACTATTTGGTCTTTAAAAATTATTTGCTATGCAGTGACCTTTAATTTGGAGCAGAAAAAGGGGGAGTGACTTATGAGATAGAGTCAGAATTATGAGATATACACTCACAATATTGAGAAGTCAAAATTATGATAAACTCACAATATTGAGAAAATTCAAAATTGTGACATTTAACTCATACCAAATTCACAATTGCAAGAAAAAAAGTCAGTATTGCAAGTTCATATCTCAAAATTCTGACTTTATAAGTTGCAATTGTGAGTTTAAATCTCGTAATTCTGAGAAAAAGAAGTCAGAATTATGAAATGCAAACTCACAATTGTGAGGGAAAAAAACAAATTGTGAGAAAAAGATGCAGTGACCTTTTTACAATTATAAAATGACTCACAAACAACTATCACAATACATGAAAACAGTCGAAAAAATTCAAAAGTAATCACTTTGGTAATCTAAAATGCTTTTCAGATGTAACTGTAATCTGATTACCACCCATTTAAAATGTAACTGTAATGAAATACAGTTACTCAAATTTTGTATTTTAAATATGTAACTTGCATTTCGTTACTCCCCAACCCTGGCTACAGACCCCTGATTAGTGCAAAACAAATTCAATGCAAACCTACAGGTTCAAAGTATGATTCAAAAGCGAGATCGGCCAACATAAAACATAAAAACGGCCATTTGTCGATCGTGTGTTTGGAGCAAAACCCGGGCGATGGATGGATTTGCTGCATCTCTTGTAAAAATTACACTTCCTCTAGAATTTCTTTCAAATTAAATGTCAGCCACCAATTCATGATGGAGAGATTATTCTTTAAGGTGTTGCAGAGTGAAATAGAAGCTTTGGATGCGTCGTCAGTAAGGTTTCGATTCGGCCTAATTGCCAGATTTATATCAGAACATCAGAGTTTTACGAACTATTGGCTGGAGGCTTTTCGGCACGGTTTCATGTGTTTGGCTGTCTAGCTGGGGCCATTAACTGGCAATCATTTGTTTGTGTTCGTGTAGTGTAGCAGAAGCTAGAGCTCACTTCAGTCGAATGCTAATGCATTAAGGAGTCTTTGATGTGCTGATGAGGGCCGATCCTTGTGTGAAATAAGACTCCGATTTTTTGCAAAGGCACATCGTGGTGTCCTTCCATTCGAAACCCCTCCACAGGAGGCCAAATAGAACGGTGAACCAAATCCCATTGTAGGCGTAGTGCAAGACTGAATTATCCCTCCAAGCCTCACACCCTCTTTGTCTGACGTCTATGTCTTAAATTGGCAAGGGAGAGATTCAGTCTGCGATACCTGTGGGGCTCCTGAGTCCTGCTGTTTTGTAATTTCTCAAATTAAATCCTTTTGCAACTCATCCTGCGCCTGACTGAGGGAATGTCAAGGGTAAAGGAGGGCCGGAAAGTCTTTCGCTTTTAATGTCCTTTGCTTTTTTATGTTAATTATTATAACAGGCTTAATCTGTCTCCCTCTCATCAGCAGTGACCACATGCCTCAAAGACGTTACTAGTCCATGGCAAATTGTGACGCATTGCAAAATTGAGCCCCTGGTGTTAATCATATATGTAACATCAAAAGAACAGTTGCACTCATTAAGAGGGACGTTTATCCTGACCTGAGAGGATGATCAAAGTCAGGACGTCTTTTCTTTGGATAACTCAACTTCTTTCTTCGGATAACTCAACAGAGTTTCAATTTTTTTTTTTTTTTAAATACGAAAATATGAATGCTGGAAACATTTGCTGTCAAAATATGTAAGAGATTTTGGATTAAAATATCCACTGGAACAGTGTTACATATTTTGATGACTTGTCTACATTATCCCAAGTGTTTCCAACAATGTTTAAATCATACCTGTCAGCACTTCCGTTTTTCCCAGGAGTTTCCTGTATTTCACATGCATATCCTGCCCTCCTCCCGTTTTGTTATTTCTCCGGAGAAATTCCCGTAATTTGTATGGCCCAAACCTTGTTATATGAATAATCACATCAATATATTATTTCAAAGTTGTCCAGTTGCCAGATCTTGAAACGCATACTCACACAATCGACACATCATACAAATTTCAACCCATTTTTGACCTCAACTTGGCAACCTACAACCCCGTTACGCAGTTTATATCTGCGCAGGAAGTTGAATCAAGCATCACTGCTAGAATTGCTGTCGATTTCAAGTTTTACTTGCGTAGAAACCATGGAAACTCCAAAATGGAAGTTCCAAAATGATGTCTTTTATTAGACAACTACAGGTACTTACTTGGGGTTGAATGACTTCAGATGTTATAAAGTCAACATTTATGCGATTAAAGTCAAGACGACGTTAATTAGTCGACGATGAAGTCAATAATGAAGAAATTAGAGTCAAACTCTGGTCGCTTTGTGCACAGCTATGGCACATGACACGGCGCTGCCCACAAGGCTATTGCTCTTACCTAACAGCTTATTTTTATCAGTTCTTTTGAGTCGTTATATTTCTCACAGATTTCTGCCTGTTCTAAATCAGATACATTCATACGAATGCATAAGTGAGAGTGCTATTGCATGTGTGAATTAATTATAACTGGCAGCATATCTCTTCAAATAGTGAAGCTGTGGGTTTTAATTACTAAGAAATACATTCTAAAATTGCATGTGCGTGTTACAATGTATCAGCACATTAGTTTAGAATGGTGATTAACTTACATGTACAATAAGCTGTTTAAAACGTGCATTCACCCGATCAATATTGAGCATCCAGATGGTATAATCAAACATTTCTTGTGGAGCGCTCTCGGAGTATGCATTTATTTGTCATTAACTGTTGGATATGGAGCATAAATGTGGACTTCTCATCCTGTTGCCCTCTCTATAGGCCATGATCAGAGACTAGTCTACGTCGAGCTTAAAGCGTCATGGCAGAGCATTAAAGTCAGTTATAAAGTAGTTACGGTAACACTTTATTTTACAGTGTTGTTGTTACACATGTTGCATGTAGTTACTGTATTAATACCTATAAATTATGCATAAGTACATGTAGTTAACCCTAAACCAAACCCGGTTAAACTTTATTTTAAGGTGTCAGTGTTGCACTGTAATTATACATTTAAGTACTGAGTAATAACAATTAACTACATGTACTTACTATAGGGTTAGGGTTAGGATGAAGGTTTCGTTTAGGGTTAATTGCATGTAATTATGCATAATTTCTAGTTATTACTACAGTAAATACATGTAACATATGTAACAATGACACTGTAAAATAAAGTGTTACCAAATAAAGTGTAACCGTAGTTACTATAGAGTTAGGATTAGAGTTTAGTTGCATGTAATTATTCATGACTTATAGCTATTGTTTTAGTAACTACATGTAACGTGTTTCCTAAATTTGGGGTTGGATGCTCAGCCTTTGACATCCAGAACAGAAATGTGAAATGTTTTAATCTTAATTAAGTAAATAAAGTGTTTCATTTTAACTATGCATGATTATATACTTGGTAGCAATTTATTTTTTGTATTTTGCATTGTTTTTGTCCATGCCCCTTTTATAACAGGTGACAAGCCACCGGTTGGGAACTCCGCTCTGATCCCCTGTCCCAGAGGGTTCTGTTAGCAGGTGGGTGGGTGAGGCGTGTGGCAGGTGTGCTCTGCCTCTGGTCCATCATGGCTGGGTAATGAGATCTTGAGCACTGCTCTTGATGGCAAAGAGGCTTTGATATTAAAATTAAAATCAACACCAGCTAATGTGCCTGGAACTGGATGCAATGCATAGCGATTTAATTCCTCTGATGATCCCCTGTGAAAATTTAAAAAGTACTCACTCCTCTTTGAATATAGATATTAGAGTGGGTGGTAGTATGGTTTGAATATGGATGGTATTGTAATTGATTGCTGTGACTGATGCTGGATGAGTTGGCTCACATTTATGTGTGTACTTGGGTAAATTTTGCTTCTCCTGAATTGGTAAATATGCATTTTTGTGGTGTGTATAGAGTATAAAAGCATAGTGTTAAGTGGTTTTAGTTCCACAAGTGGTTTTCATTTATATATTAGAGCTAAATCTTTTTAGCATTGATGTGCGCATCCGTGATAGTCAAGTATAGGTATTGTAGTTGAACTGTGATCTGTCTCCAAGCACCGCTGGTTAAAATGCTTGCGATTCTCCTATTAATTGGAAAGTTCATCAAGTTTATTATTTGCATGTGTTTTAGGTCCTGTCAGTTTCAACATTCAAATGATTTTCAGCCATTCAAGCACAAGAAGATGCGAAAGAGAACTCATTTCGGAACTTGCATGCTGTTTTCTGTGTCTCGCAGACTCTTATATATGACACATATATGCAAAGTAATGTTAAAATTCTCCTCTCAGTGAGTATCCTTGTCAACACAGTCACACATGACTAACATGAACATAAACAATTGAGAAAGAAAATGGATATCATCATATTGGATCCGTGCATTAGTTCTTAAAGTGATAGTAGCCTAATATATCCACTCCTGTCTCAGTCATTAATGTTACTCAACCAACAAAAGACAAAGAGAATCACTTTGGTAGCTTTAAAATTTTTTATTATATGTAATTTTTACAGTGAAGACTATGCAGTGTTATTTTACATTTGAGTTACCGGGGGGGAAAAAGCAATATTTTTCATTTGTATCTTTGTTCTATTATATTTATTTAACATCATTCTAAATTGATTGATTAATTCTTTCCAAATTCTGTTCAAGTCACCTGATGAAACTTTTCATTTCACAGTATATATCGCAGAAAAACAAAATATCGCAATGTCAGTTTTTTCCCCCGATATCATGCAGCCCTTTATTATATAATATTTTCTAGTGAGTTTTGTGGGTTGCCTGTGTTAGAAATATTGCTGACAATGTATTGCTCTCAAAGCCGGTCACCCCTGGTCCTGACACCTGATATTATTCCCTGCCTTTGATCCTGCTCAGATCTGTTTGATAAGCGTTTAGTTTTTTTCACTCAAGCTCTGTTTGAGTATTTCACTGATTAAGTGTGGGTGCATGATTTGTATGGCTGTTACATATTCTGCAAATGCTTAGGGTTTGTCTTAAAAAACAATCTCTGTACTGTCACCGCAACATGGGCTCTATGAATGCACCGTGTGATGATAGTTTGATTATGTCTTTGCCCAGTGCTTTAGACAAATTATGACGATGTGTCAGGCACGCCCTGATCAAAGGGATTAGTCTTTCCAGTCTGCTGCTGATTTCAAAGGCCTTAGACCCAGGGCAGTGAAAACCATAACTCCTCATCTCAGCACTTGCCAGGTTTTGCAGATCATAAAGTACGTTTTAAAACATGCATATGTCAGGTTTCAGTTCTCGCGTGTTCTTGCTAACCGGATCACGTTTTTATGCACACAGCAAGGCCGCAAGGAACTACGATGATTGGAGTGGAGACTTAAAGTTATATGAATGTAATTCACCAGGTTAGGTTGACATCATGTTTAATTAGGGTATAGTTTTTATGCATATTTTCTTAAATGGTGATATGTTGCTGTTGCCTTTTACTCACAGTTCAGTCCAACCTAATACAACTAAAATGCGTTTCAATTTATATCGGCGCACATTTTAAACATTTAAGCTTAAGCCGGTTGATGAAAAGATATCTGTAATGTGAAACACGTCGCTTCAAACTTTTGACTGGTAGTGAATGTGTATATCTCCAACAAGACTGCTTTGTCTTGATGAAACATGATAAAATTTTCAAAAGACATTTTTTTTTTTTTGCCTATTTTTTTTAAGTGAGAAGGCTTCTCTCAATCTTTGAAGCAATTCCTTTAATTTTTTAAAAAACATTTAATATCCCCTAATTTAATCTGTGTGTGCGAATGCACAAAAACCCTCATAACGTAAAATAAATAAGGTAACCAGTGGCCATCCAGTTATGTGCAGTCATTTCCTTGAAAAGTGCTCTCTGATTTATTAGAAGATCCTGTACAATAGGAGCTTTAATGCGTTTTATTAATATGTTTTATTTTATGAAATTGGATGAAAGGGGTCATGGTAGTCATTAAGCAGATTAATGGTGTATGTTGGGTAAAGAAGATGCAATAAAGCTAAAAGTTAATGCTGTCATGGCTGCAGAAAGAGGCTGATGGCAAAGCAAGCTGGGAAGCAACTAATAGACATAATTCAGTAAGGTAATGTCTGATAACCACAGACAAGATGGATATTGCTTGGCAATATTATGGAGTGTGTCGAAGGGTGCAGGCACATTTATGCACATTATTTATACACGGTAATGAACACCATAATGAAAAGTGGACACAACTATAAATATGAAGCAGGAGTAGATCTTGCCTGATAGTCACTGGTGCAATTAATGTGTCTCACCAAATTGCCAAATTGTCCCAGGAGTTTGCTTTTTACCCAACAGCGTTAATATGCAAAAACTTGTTTTAATCGTAGATGTGTCTTTGTGGAAAATGGTCTCCGGAGACGAAATACAGCCTTTTTATGAGATTGTCTAAAGTGCTTTACGTTATGAGTGAGAGATGTAGAAAGGTCTTATTTTCAATAGTTACTCGACCTGTTACAATTTAATGATAATACCTGGTCTGTGCAAACTATTACAATTGCCTTCCTATAGGGTTTAATCACAAATCCTGTGAATAGTCTCACACTGCAGTGATGTATTATAACTTCAATATGAAAACTCTAAACAGCAGACATAAAGATCTATAGCAGTTTTATTACCAACTATTATTGCCCTACATCTCTTGCGAGGCTGTGTTGCTTATTTAGGTATAAGAGATCTCGGCATGCTCCTGTAAGGTTGACTGCCACGCGGTGTTTATTTGTTCGTGCAGCTTGAGGCATTGAAACATGGTTTTATTTAAAGATGTGTGCGTGTGTGAAAGCTGCAGCCTCTCAATGAGTGATTTGTCATCACTGGGGATCATGTCAGTGTGAGGTGATGGATCAGAGCTGGATCATGCCTCTGTACCCAGCATTCTCAATTCTGGATGTCTGTTTGCCCAGACTTATTTTGTCTTTGTCCTCTCGTTTGTGTGCTTCTCTAAAGTGCTAGACTAGATGGGGTTTAACAGCAGATCAAATAAGGTTTATACTGTATACAGAAGCTATCTTGGTCTACAATAATGGGTGTTATTTCAAGGGTTTGGAGCCAAAAAAAATGTAAGGCTGGGCATTGACACAAATTTCACGTTTCGATTTCAGTTCACAACATTGCATTTTCATTTGATTTCAGTTTGGTTAAATATCGATTAATTGCAGGTACAGTACATGGTATTTCATCAAGGAAAAAATGCTATGAGCTATACAAGTTGGTACGTCACTAAAAATGTCAAATTAATAGTGATGCTATTAAAATGTATTATTAAATTATAGTGATGTTAAAATTTACTCATCAGTAGGCTTCTTACATTTACACATGTAAGTTTTTATAATAATAACATTGTAATAAATGTTTAATGACAATAATGTTTCTACTTTAAGTATTTAAATGGTGGC